>CM034542.1:35110705-35710705 GCA_020002185.1 Paraescarpia echinospica
GTAACAAACTAGTTTTATCTAAAGGAACAATACTTTTTACTTCGTTACCTTCCTTTACATCCGTTACAGTATTTCCGTGTCTAGTCGCCAGGGGATCCTATCGCCGATTCATCGGCCAGGTCGCAATCGTATTTCCATACAAACCTCGCTTTGGGGTAGCGCGTCAACGCTGACCTCTATAATTAAGAGATCACCGAACGAGAAGTCGTTTGTAATGATTTTTTTGGATGGATGTTATTATGGATGTCGAGTGATCAAAGTCAAGATTTATTCCATAAATCATCCCTGAGGGATTTCAAATATTAACTATACAAGTGTTCCCTATTTGAGCTGAGTTTGCAAAAACAACTCTTCACCACAGAGCGCTCCCTTCGCGGCTTCAGCGCGCCTCGGTTTCGCTGTTTATTCGGGCCCACCTAGATTTTGTTGTCATAACTTCTTTTTTGCCTAAATTTGATATCTCAGTGCGGTACTAACATCATCATCCCAGGGATATTTATGTTACGATAATATTGCGTCTTCGTGCACTTTTAAGGTCCAAAGAGCGACCTGGTTTGCGTCAACATACGCTGCTGTATCTATCGTTCACTGCGGTAATGCACGGTCGGAGCGGCGCAGACTGGCGTAAACCGGGTTGCTCTCTTGGCCTCAAAAGTTCGCAAAGACGCAATATTTTCGTAACACAAATATGCCTGGGTTGATGTTGAATGGTGGATCTAACGCACTGAACTTTCAAATTTAGGCAAAAGTGTAGTTCTATCAACGAAATTGAGGTGGGCCTGGATACTAAACAAATGGGCAGCATCCATGTTCGTAACTATAGTACTGCTATTATCTATATCATACTGCTATTTTGTAGAGTAAAGTGGTTATTTTATTTTAGTGACTGTTATTGGGTTATGGTTCCTTTTTACTCAAGTAGGTTTTTTTCAATGTACTTTTACTTTTACTAAAGTAGTTTTGAGGTGAGTCACTTGTACTTTTACTCAAGTACAAAATAAAAGTAGTTCAGTCAATACTTCACACCGAGAAAGCCAACAACAAACATTACAAGACAGTCTCTGACGTGGAATCCTCAAGGAAAAAGAAGGCGAGGAAGGCAAAAAGCACCCGTCAAAGAGACACGGCAGCAGAAGTAAAGAGGAGTGGAAAGAAATAGAGAAGATTACCCAAAATCGTGTGCGCCGAAGAGTCGTCGTCGATGGCCTATTCTCCTCATGGAGCGAGGGGCATCAGTAAGTAAGTACGTAAGTAAGCTAGTAAGTAAGTGAGTAAGCATTGCAGTGAAGAGAATGATAGCAGTGGTGAAAATGACCCCACGCTGTGTTGGTGAATGCATTAAGAAGTAACATATCGAATATCGTTGATGAATCGCCACATGTTTCATAGTTGTGGTATGACAAAGATGAAGAAGAGGAGAGAGGGGCGAGGTGCGAGGAGAGAGAGGAGGACGAGGGGAGACACACACACACGCACATACAGACAGCCAGATATACAGAGACATAGACATACAGACATACAAACAGACAGATACGCAGACAGACAGACAGACAGACAGACAGACAGACAGACAGACAGAGCCATGGTCAGAGGAACAAGAGACATATAGACAGGTTGATTTAGAGAGACAGGGACATGAAACGATGAAGAGACAGACAGACAGACAGACAGACAGACAGACAGACAGACAGACAGACAGACAGACAGACAGACAGACAGACAGACAGACAGACACAGACAGACAGACAGACAGACAGACAGACAGACAAACAAACAAAGAGAAAGACAGACAAGTAAACAAACACGCAGACAGAGAAAATTAAATCGTTGTCGTTCGCTTTTCTGTGAGGTTCCGTACCGAGACAACGCCACAATGCATTCGTACTGCTCTGTCAACCGTAACAAGGCATCACCCTTCGACAACCAGCTCCACAATAGATCATGCTTTATGTGAATCGCACATGTCAGGAATTGGGCAGTTTAGCTGCGCAGTTCTAAACGCCTGCGGACGCCCTATAAATGTGTAAGAAACACAGTTGAACGTATTACGAGTTATTACTATATATCTTGACCGATGCGTGTATGATGCATTTGTTCAGGTGCAGAGATAACGCGTAGACACATATCCTCGTGTTAGCTTCTCGGGGGAGCATTCAAGCACACTGCAAATACTGCGTAAAATGCTGTTCTCACACGTAGTGCCACTAAGTCTAAAGCCTACAACCTGATCTCTAGATAAACCTAAACGGGAGAGCAATCTTTGAAACAGGCAGCATTAATGATTATGACCACTCAGGCCCGGCTACGGAATGCTCGTTGCGTGCTTGCCTCGTGGGTATTCCATCATCTCGCCTCATCTTCTGTCACTCGATGACATCAACATGTTGTTTTCACCCCGGTTACCTCAAGTGACATATAGCGTTCTGTCGGGGGAGAAAACGGTTCTAATCCACTCATTTATCACGTTACAGAGACGCAAAGCCCAGGGACATCTATACGCCTATGTATTTTGACAAATACATAGTGGAGACCGGGGCTACCTGGTGCACGGGGTTAAATGGGTCCTTGCTCTAGTGGGGAATTCCCAAACAGGAAATTCCATGAAGCGTTACTTTAAGGAAAAGAGGGAGCACCCCTTCCATTCACCAGAAGATTTTAGAAATAGCAGCATTCTTAGAAAGCAGGTAATTATAAATGCATTTGTTACCATTCAAAGTAATAATTTTCGACCTCTCCACTGTGAACCCCATAAAACTTAAACTATCATAGAATGTTAGTAGCAACGAATACCAACATTAAAACATTAAAATGGGGAGTAAGCTAGGTAAATAAGACGAACCATTCTTAAACATGTGACAGACTAATCACATATTTCCATGCACACGTCCTGTTGGGGTTAACTTGGACACTTGTGATGGGGCTAATTGGGACACTTAAGATGGGGCTAACTGGGACACTTGTGATGGGGCTAATTGGGACACTTGTGATGGGGCTAACTGGGACATTGCCCCACTTAACACCAGTGACATTTCTGAAATATTCGGTGGAAAACCTCATGTAGTGTGACACGTGACATAATAGATCACACATAGTAGATCTGAACAACTACTTCTGACTCAGGCAGACGTGACGTTTTCATATATACAACAGACAGTTGACTTTAATTTCTATACATGAGCTTTTATATGTTATGTGTTTGCTGACCAACAAATAAATGGAAAAAGATATTTTACTACTCAGAATTATAGCCTATAGGCCCATAGGCGCGGGAACAGGATGCAGCTGCCCCCTGGAGTTTCTCTGGGGGGACAGACATATGGTTCTGCCCCCCATTAAATGTGAGCGTGAATGTTTGTTTTTGTGGCGAGCGTCAATGGCGGGTGGAAATCGTGTAGACGATTAATGTGTATTTTGTCGATTGTGAAAGGTGTGTGCAGTTGGAGGGCAGCAATATGGTTTTCTGTCCCCCTCCCAGTAATAGGCGACGCGGCGGCGATTTTTTTTTATAAAGCACCACCGCCCCCTCTGTCTTCGAATGTTATAATTTCAGCTGAGACAGCGGAGAGGAGCTGGAGAAGATAAATGTACAGCAGCGGCGCTGTAAAAAATAAATTTTTCAACAGCACTGTCCCCTCCGTGTTCGGATGTCATCGAGTTCACAAGTTACAGCGACGAAAAATTCCCAACAGCACCGTCTTCCGATGTCACAGTTGAGCCAACAAAGACAGCCACAAGGTGATGGAAGTTGTAAAGATATGAGGCGGCGCGGCGGCGAAATTTTGTCTGTGGTGCTGAAGCTCCGGTAGCCCCCCAATATGAATTTCGTTCCCGCGCCACTGTATAGGCCTGTATATATTCTTCATTGATAGATGTCCCAGAAATGGTATGGGCATGTGATGAGAAGGGAAGAGGAGCACCTAGTGATGAGAGTGCTAAATGCAAAGATACCAGGAAAGAAGAAGGAGAGGACGACCGAAGAACAGATGGAAAGACACATGCAGAAGAGACATGGAAATCGTGGGTCTGCGTGCAGATGTTGCGATGGACAGGGCGACGTGGAGAAAAAAAATTAACAGCCATACCGACGACCGCAGATGACGGGAAAAGTCCGAGGAGAAGAAGATTGACAGATGTTCCAGTTGGCCCCATACAGTGTCACAGTTTACCCCGTATACGGGATCAACTGGGACACATAATTTGTGCGCATGTTTTTGTATGCTAAGTGTCTTTAGACGGGAAGGTAATTTAATACACCCATCCATTATGTTAAGAAAAGAAATGTGTTGTTTACCTTGCACCAGGGCCTCACCCAGGATCAAATTTTTGCCAGTCAAATTTTTTCAGACAGCGCGGTCTGGCACGCGATCGGACGCGCGATCGAACGCGCTATGCAACCATGAGTATATATATATATATATATAATTATATATATATATATATATATATATATATTATATATATATATATATATTATATATATATATATATATAAAACTGCATCGGAAATTTTGGTAACCATACTTAGTATGCCAATCATAAAATATCAAAATCAACTAAAAGTACATGTTAACATTTATGAAGGCAAGGCAGAGAACATGGCTGAATGTACGCATGATCTGTTTAAAAGTGAAAAAGAAGCCCATTTCTGTTAATAAAAGTAACATTTTATTTCAAAGTTAACTTTGAAAAATAATACATTCTGTCAAACATTTAAAATATCACAATGCTATGATCTCTGTATCTAAATAATACTGTTTTATTCTGTGGTTAACTTTTTTAACAACACTTATTTGTGTAATATTTGCAACACAATAACAACAGTACATAATCAATTTAGATAATAAAATAATTCCTGTCACACAATAACATAAATACCTGGAAAAAACGTAGTAAAAAAAATACGAAACGCGGGCTATATTACTATGAGCCAGCGTAACCTAGGCTGTTGTTATTCCTTCGGGTTTTGTGTTCGAAAGCGGAAATGTACACTTATGCGTGTTCTAACGATGTGACAATGACATTTAATTAGCAACTTAGCGGACAGCCAAACAACGATCACAAAACGGTTTATGTTAGCGCCTTCCGCCCGCGTCCCTGTTTACGTCGGTTGACACGAGGTAGCACCGGCGCCAAGACACTCGTAACGATTTGACTTGCGCGTTAAAAAAATCCTGGGTCATAAATCCACCACAGTAAACGAATACAGTTGCATAGTAATCATGTTTGTTTTAAAATATTGCCAATAAAGTCAGTATCGTTTACGGTGTTGGTGATTGTACTCTTTCAGCGTTTATAGAGTTTCCGTTCGAAAATAAATCCCGTTTCGAAATGTCGATTACACGGAATTCCATCCGTTTTCCAAGATAGCGTCGTAATCGGCAAATGCTTATTGTATCTCCCCGCCCTGACTTTGACCTCACGTAGGATTATTTAGTTTACGCGAGTGTTGGCTGCCTTTCAAACAACCACCGCTAGCGGTGAAGTGACAATAATTATCCTAGTAAGTCGAGGCCTGGCTTATATGGTTTATGGCGTGTGTCGGGCAGCTGGCCAGGCGATCCGGGTAGGCGACTTTCAAAACCAGTCTCCGTAGATTTTATAACTGGCTTTGCGGCAGTTTCAATGACGTAAAATATATAATAGCCTGGCTAGCCCGCACTAAAAACGACATCAATGGACCCGTCCACAATAAATTTAAGACCGTCCAAAAACGCAATTTTCGAATTTTAACCGTCCAAATGATAGTTTGGTGCCTACGTTTCTATTACTGACCTGTGTGGTGAAAAAAATGAATTTTGTCCCAGTTAGCCCCCCCCCCCCCTCTCTGTTGGCATGGGGCCAGACACAGTGAACGCAAATTAAATGCCAAAACTGCTTATGTGTATTAACAATTGTGGTAAGTTTTGTTAATTTGCAATACATAAGTAATGAGTCTTCAATATATTTAGAAGGTGGCATTTTATTGTTTGAATTGCTAATCGTTATGAATCAGATAATCAGGTCATGTCACCATATAACGTCTTAAATCGCGCGGTATCATATTCTCTACTTTGCATCCATTAGGAGGTAATTATGTTCATCTGAGCACCATATTGTCTTTTCTTGCAAGCATCCAGCCATGCTGCAATTAATGCGCAAAGCGTATCCATATGTAAAAATAGACATATATACACCGCTGTATTCATTTATACAGCTATGTGAACTGAAGCAACATAATATTTTTACAGAGCAATTAATGTTTCAATATTATGTGTATTATATGTTCGGCATTGTTCACCGTTATGCATGATAAAACGTTGCTTGACCTACATTGACCGCTTATCTTCAACACGAACGCGTGTAGCATACCGGCGGTATATTTGCGGAATCATTGGACCAGAGCCCCCTTTGAAAACGTAGCCGTGCCCCTCTTTGGCCTCAACGAGATCGTAAATACGCTACGGTTTCAAACATAGCAGATGCCCACATCCACCGATAACCTAAGGCAGTGCATTTCGTACGCCGTATCCACGGGGGTGTTGAGTGAACTCTGCGGTTATTTCGACACAGATCCGTAAACAATTGTATTGTTCCTTCATTACACGTAAGTTGCGGTGTCAAGATTGTGATTTAGAGTATCACCTATTGGATGGTGTTGAAATTGTTACAAAGGAGTCAGCATCAGCAGGGATCACATGACTGATGCTGTGTACTGAGGTTTGAAGGTAGAATAGAACAAACGAGTCCAGAACCCGACAGAGCAAAGAAATGTAATCTGGTCTCTTCTGTGGAGAGAAACCATTACGCATTACGGTGAGGTTGGCAAACATGAAGTTTTTACCCAGTGGTGGCTTTGACGTTGAATTTCTCCATGCATATATAGAGTAGAAGAAATACCGGGGGTATGTTGAATATATATATATATATATATATATTATGAGTGAATGTTAGATTAGAGGTATTGGCTTAAACATCTGGTTTTTACATTGTTATGTTAGGACTTGGAATATGTAAGGTGGTGAGGTTGTTATTACTAATGGGATATTGGGTCCGGATTGTATATATCTATGGCGAACATTAGCTATATATGTTTGTGTGTAGGTACTATGATTATATTTTCGCCCAAGAAGTGTTAATTGTATACGAAACATTGAGATAATAAATTCCAATTATAGCCGAGGCAGGCGAGCTAACAACAATGATCTTGGAATTGCACTTTGAAGTTGGGTGCGTGCCTGGTTCTCGCAATCAAGCCAACAATTGGGACGACGTAGAACTGGTTCTGCCGAACTTCCGGCTAATACTATTACCATGCATTCTTGGCATGATAGGATGATTTTGGGTAACGAAACAGCTAAGGTCGCTTTAAAAGGAAGCAATATGTTCCAAGTTGTTCATGTATTAATTAATATAATGTTCTTAAGACTACGTTAACTTTGTTGAAGGTAGACTGCCCGCCAAGTTATGCTTAGTAAGCTTGTAGCAACGGTCGCAATTTGAAGACACGACCACGGAAGCATGTTCAAATAGTAAACAAAACTACCAGTTTCTAAACTAAGTTTATTGGCAACACGGCCGAGTAGGACTGAGTTAACTGCTATACCCTTTGATATTCAATGACTTCCCATTTTCCCACGTTCAATACAGCAGACTTCCTGTTACAAATTACTACGCATGCTAATTCCGGGGAGCGACTTCGCCTTTTAACGTAAAATTTTGGTTAGCGCTGTGATAGCAATGCTATCTGAGCTGTGATTGGTTGCTGACAAGTAAACAAGCGCATGCGGCATTTATCAAGGTTGAACCCGCCGACATCATGATAGGTCAATAGGCTGAACTGACCTCGCGAATTGACCTATATATATTTATAAGCATGGCGCGCGATTGGGCAGACGTGAAGGGGTCATGTTCTAGTTAGACTTCTGTTTGGTTACGAAGAAAAGTACAGTGTATTTTTTAGAAATGATTTGTTAAAAAATTCACATGCTGTGACGTAAGTGCATTTGAGTAGGCAAATTTTCATGTGTGATTGTATAAGGTGTTGACTGTAAAATGGTGAAATTCTAGATGATTTGAATAAGCGGAAGGATATTTGGCAGCAATTTGCCTGTGTGACCTCGATCGCGTATACACGGCTGAAACACAACAAATAATGCTTTGATATAGGTCAGTTCGCGCGGTTCACTCGCAACAGACGTTCGCGCGCAACAGACGTTCGCGCCATTGCCGCGTGCGCCTGTTTACTTGTCAGCAACCAATCACGGCACGATGGGCATACGTAGCGGGTGGGCGGGAATAACAAGTTGCGTGTGACGAATATACTGTAATAAAGGTGTTTAGTCGTGAGTGGTGGGCGGTGTTAAAGGAAATAAAAATAAGGCGTTAGCTAAAATTATTGTTTCATGTGTACACAAAGTTTAACATTGTATGTAACATTTAACAACATTAAAACAATACAGAAAAATACACTTGTAGCATAAATTCGATTTAAAACCCGTCTGTGAAGCGATTCCCGCGGAAAATTTTATTTAAATGAGCTAGGCGATCACATGGTATCGTGACGTCAATTATGACACACATACTCGCATCAGGCCGACCCTTTCCATGTATTCAGAGCATGTTTACAAGTATAGCTTTTGGGTCGAAACGAGCGTCAGAATGAGTTATTGTGCAATATTCCGACGTAATACAAACACTAGTCATCATAGAAGAACAAGCAGTTATCTTACGGTTCCACATGAATCAAATTTTATTCAAAACAACGAATGCGAATGGGTCTACAAATCGACTAGGTTTCGCCGAGCTTGGGCTCGTTTTCAGAATAATTATATCGAATGCAACCAACGGGAGATAATCTACATCAATAAACATACATAGCAAACATATATAGTATCCAGCTACAGAAAACAACGCGTATAATCTCATAATATTACTAGAATATCGATATATGAAGGAGTTGTACAATTTATCATAACAACTTAAATCAGTCAGCGAGTTTCTGCTAGTGCCGCTAGCTCAGTTTGTAGGCGCGTTGGTTTCTTATCATTTGTTTTACAATCGGGCGACGCCGGTTCAATCTTGACGCCATGCAAACTATTGATTTTCTTTACACTCTGAATGCATGGAAAGGGTCGGCCTGATACGAGTTTGAGTCATAAGTGACGTCACATCTCGGCATCCCGAAAAGCGCGCCAAAAATATGCATATTCGAAAATGTCCGGATGCACAGCATAACATGTGGAATTTCTAATTCATTGATTTTGTTGTTGATATTTTTGGCTTGGTGGACGTGGAAATAGATAGCAGGATGTAATATAACATGAATTCAAGCAATAAGTGTTTTTATTCCCTTTAACTGGTCCGGAAAATGTGTTGCTCTTGTATGGCAATAAAACACACAAGGGACGGAATTAGAATATATATATATCCGGAAAGGTGTTTATACGCAACTGGTGATTTAAAACCTGTTGTTTTTTTCCGCCCGACCAGACCCGATACGACCAGTCGGAGTTAAGGCCGGGATACACTGATGTTTTTTCGCCCGACCCGACCAGACAAGAGCAGTCGGTGTTGGCTTAGTCGGGTCGGATCGGTGTCAGTCGACTGGCGTATCCACACGTCCAATTGTAATCGGGGCTAGTTGGCGTCAGTCCGACGTATCCGAAAGACATTTACGAAGTCGGCGTGCGAATATTTTGCCACTAGGACAGATCAACATACCCCGATCAAGTCTGACTCAGTCGGTGTAGTCAGGCATACCGACCGACCGAGTCAGTCGGGGTTAGTCTGGTCGGGTCGGGTGGGATCTGGTCAGTTCTGGCGAAAAAGTGTATGTCGGGCTTTACAGGAAGGTATTTATCAGATATTCTTTATAGTTGGTGAAGAACAGCGCATATAACCAGGAGGTGCCGTTTAAGCATGTACGCGTACATTTTGCTGACAAACAAAACACTAAAATAAGTCTGATTTGGTTCAGAAATATTGATGAAAAGGGTTTCGACCCGACCGAACCTTCCGAACTTGTATAGCCGACATTATAAAATAACGCGTTAAGAATATTATCTGCGCCTATTCATGCTGCGCCCACTTATTCACTGCGTTGTTGACATCGTTATGTTTTATCTCCGCTTGCACTAGCTACAATCAATCGCTGCCATTAATAATCACCGGGACAGTTCAGTCCGGTCCTAATTATACGGCGTTCAACAGACCCACAATGAGAACATGGGATATCTGGTGTTCATTCAACCAACTGAAGCGGGTGTCGATCAATCACCGAAGGCCAGAGATTAACTGAATGATCGTTGCTAGCTATGATGGTGTCGCGCTTACATTTATCCGGGGGTTAAATTTTATCCGGGTGATTTTTATGTGCATATGTAAGGGTCCTCTTTGTCACACGACGATTGTGGCGAAACAACTCGCGCGGCATAATGTATCGCCACAGACACGAGGGGAAGCGTCGTAGCGAGACGCTGTAGTTCGCCCAGGAGAGCGATCGATAGTGTAGCCGCCGAGCATAGGCCAGGCGGGTGGCGAAGCGTCGTTCTGTCAGCTTGAAGGCTGCTTGTCGTTCTTCGTGGAATTGGCCAGTGTGATATAACTGCTCTGTTATCACGCTGATATATATCGCTTTTGTTTGGAAGGTTTTGTTCTGCTTCACGTGCTGCTGGGGTTGCGGTCGCAGGTTGCGTAAACACGTTGCGTGGTGTTGATATCAGTGTGTCTGTGTGTGTGTCTGTGTGTGTCTGTGTGGCTGTGTGGCTGTGTGAGTGTATGTATGTGTGTGTCTGTGTGTGTGTGTGTGTGTGTGTGTGTGTGTGTGTGTGTGTGTGTGTGTGTGTGTGTGTGTGTGTGTGTGTGTGTGTGTGTGTGTGTGTGTGTGTGTGTGTGTGTGTGTGTGTGTGTGTGTGTGTGTGTGTGTGTGTGTGTGTGTGTGTGTGTGTGTGTCTGTGTGTTGTGTGTGGTGTGTGTGCGCGTGTGTGTGTGCGTGGTATTATTGTCTGTGTGTGCGTGTGGTATTGTTGCGTGTGTGTGTGCGTGTGTGTGTGTGTCTGTGTGTGTGTATGTGTGTGTGTGTGCGTGTGTGTGTGTGTGTGTGTGTGTGTGTGTGTGTGTGCGTGTGTGTGTGTCTGTGTGTGTGTCTGTGTGTGTCTGTGTGTGTGTCTGTGCGTGTGTCTGTGCGTGTGTCTGTGCGTGTCTGTGTGTGTCTGTGTGTGTATGTGTGTGTCTGTGTCATTGCTAAATCCAACGTTCATCCATCCCCTATTTCGCATACGCCTATGAATTATGTTAGTGCGCATGTGTGTTTCTTACGTGATGAACGCAACCTTGTTATAATGACACCTGTAACGCGTGCACGTGTCGCACCTGGGCACAACCATTAACTTTTAGATAATTAAAAAGCATACGTATTACTGCGTTTGGCTTTCAGTCTCACCAAAAATCACGATCTTTTTATAACCATACCGTCACGAATAAACATTGTCCGCGATAGCCTAGGGGTAGGACCTGTGCATACCGTACGCTTCCATGCAATCAAACTAGGCCTAGCTACGGCATGGAATGTATGCGAACGAAGGCCTACGCGAAATGTGCTAATTATCGTTCAATACACCGACGGCTTTGCGTACACGCCTCCAATACGACACGAGCGTTTGTCGACACAAATATCCCTACTCACCCATTGGGCCGTTGTCGGTGTTCATGCGATGTATAGCGGCACCCCAGCCTATGTCGGGTATTTCCACAATATTCCCTAATCCGCGTTAGTCCATAGTGTTTCGGACAGCGTCCGTGCAGCTGATACGGACGCGCGTGCGTTCGACTGCTAGACGGAACAGAGAATAAATAACCAGCGCGCTCGGCGAGGAGAGATACGTTCGCTGGGGATCGTGTCAAAAGCCGACCGCTCTCTGCACTCGTCGTTATGATTGCGGTATCGATTCGTAGACGAACTGAACATATGGCGTCGCAGCAGGTAAACAGGTACAGCGTGGAGTTACTCTATGCATTCCACATTGTACGCGTTTCTCGTAGACAATATAGATTTTAAAAATAATTTGGGTGGAACACAACCGTATCCAGATTGAATACGGATATGCTTAGAAAACATAATCGTGATGCAGTAGATAGCCCATACATTTTCATGTATTCGTCACGCTAGTATAACATTGACTGGCAAACGTATTGCAAATACTGTTGATGCTAGGCAGATGTCCGACAAAAGCTGCGGATTTTGTGGGATGAAGTTAATTTAGTAGCCTTTGTAGAGAGCGACACGCAATCGGAAATCCTATTGGCCGGTTAATTAATTTAAAAAAAAGAAGTAATACGGTGATACAGAATGTTAAAAGGGAACTCCAACGCAGCTGTTGTATGACATATATTTAAATACATACTATTTAAGTATACATTGATAATGACAGAAACCTGCTCATTTATAAGACACACTAAAAAAATGATTTTGTTCGACGCCTAAATAGACAAAATAAAGCACTGCGTTTCGAAATCTGTGTTCTACGCAAGTCCCAAACGAGTGGTTTGAATCGTGCCTATCTAATTAATGTAGACTAAATATACATTTCTGCACCCAAACAAAAATACGGTGCCTTGTTATACATAATAGTCGTTGTACAGGTCAACAAATAATTTGTTTATACTTTCGAAATTTAAAAAGTGAACAAAATTGACGTTGATTAGTCCATCGAAACTCCGCACTTCCCGAACATAGGTGCATGCGTACCCAGAATTGAAGGCGCCGGCTAGATCGGCTGACGCAGAAGGCGATGTCGAATGAGTATAAAATCAATCGCAGACCTGCCACATGATACGGATTACCCGTATCCGTTCCCTTTTAACATTCTGTATCACCGTATTACTTTTTTTTTTATAATTAATAGTAGTTTAACAATTTTTTTAGTAATACGGCCGTACTCCATTTTGATACGTATTTCAACAAAATTTATACAAATCTTTATAATAATAATAATAACTTAATAATAACTTTATTTAGACACTAACATCCAAAATAGAACTCTGTCCTGTTAGTGTTGACAATAGCCGTTAGCAATTATAAGAAATAATAATAATACAAGTAAAACATATAAATACGTATAGCTAAGGCTTTGTTATACATAATATTATGACATTGATGTAAATTATATTATGTATCATCAGTACTAAAATAAGTATATATATATATATATATATACATATATATATATATATATATATATACAGGGTGTATATATATATATATATATATATATAGCTACATTATTTACTTGTATGCGTCACAAAACCATGGTGCAGTCATATCTGTCGAAAAAAAACAACAGCTTTCGGTGCAATGAAGTAATCGTTTATTTTAGTGACCAAGTACATCGAAAGACCGAACTAAATCACCGACAACAGTCAGTGATTTAGTAGAAATAGCCGAGGGGAAGGACATCGTTGTTTGTTTACCGGGGGCTAGGATTGAACATGTAACTGACAGGGTAGAGAAGGTATTGGGACATGGCAAGGGGGGGTCTATACTGGTACATGTAGGAACAAATAATGCTGACAGGGAGGGAACAACTGCGATAATACAGAAGTATAGACAGTTAGTGAGGAAGGTAAAGAAGACGAGAGTTGAACAGGTTATTCTGTCAGGAATTTTGCCAGTAATGGGAGGAAGGGGGGCAACGTATAGAAACTGTAAGAGGATGGCGATCAACGCACTAGTTGAGCAGATGTGTGAGGAAGAGGGGGTGGGATTCACAGATTTATGGGGATACTTTGTTGGGAGGGAAGATATGTACATGAGAGATGGCCTCCATCTTAGTGGAAAGGGGGCAGCAGTTTTCTCAGAGAACCTGCTGCGATCTGTTGACAGTGGGACAGGTTGTATCTATTTAAACTAGATTCGCAGGGGGGACTCACAGAAAAGCCTGAAAATGGAGGCATAGATAAAGACAGCACAAATAAATCAGCAAATAACAGTCTGGAAAACTCTTCTGAAGCTGGATATAAATGTGTTTGTTTAAATGCAAGGAGTATAGTAAACAAAAGAAATGAACTAAATATTATGGTAGAAGATATTGACCCTCATATAATAGGTATAACCGAATCCTGGACCACCACCGATATATCAGATGCTGAATTGGGACTGACAGGATATGTAATGTTTAGAAAAGATAGAATAGGAAGAAAGGGAGGTGGAGATATTTTATATATTAAAGAATATATTCAGGCTTATGAAATAAAATTAGAAAGAGAAGCAGATTGCGAAGAAGCTGTTTGGTGTAACATAGTTACAGGAAACTCAACGTTAACAGTTGGGTTAGTTTATCGAAGTCCAAACATAAGCATAGAAGAGAATGAAAAAATACAAAACGCTATAAGGGAAGTGAGCAAACGGGACTGTATTATTATGGGGGATTTTAACCACGGGCATATACAATGGAAATCTCTACAGAGTATGGGGAGTGAGGACCACAAGATTTTAGTTTTAGTTCAAGATACATTCCTTTCTCAACATGTGCTAGAACCAACCAGGGGTGAGAATGTGTTAGACATAGTTTTGTCCTCACAGAATGAATTAGTTGACAATGTCAATATATGTGAGCCACTGGGGAGTAGCGATCACAACCAGATACATTTTACCATCAAAGTAAAATCAGAAAGGAATAGTAAAAGCAGTATAGGAGAAATTCCCACAAAGGAAGGTATAAGGACATGAGGAAATATTTAGCAAAGATAGACTGGAATAACACACTGAAAAATAAGACGGCAACAGAATGCTGGAATATATTAAAGAGTGAAATTAAGTGCATAGTCGATAAATTTGTACCCTTCAAAAAACAAGGAAAACGGTCCAAAAAGAAACACTTATCGAAAAAAGCCATTAGAAAAATTAAGTATAAACAAAAGATGTGGAAGTCATATAGATGTACTGGAAATGATGAAGACTACAACAGTTATAAAGAAGCACTTAACCAAGCTACAGCTGAAATTAGAAATTCAAAGAGAAGCTATGAACAACAATTAGCTAGTAATATAAAACATGACAGCAAGAGTTTTTATGCGTATGTTCGAAGCAAACAGAAAGTTCAAGATAAGGTCGGTCCTCTAGAAGATAGTGCTGGAAATATAATATCAGAGGGATTCTTAATGGCAGAAGACCTGAATGAGTACTTTAGTTCAGTGTTTACCAGGGAAGATATTAGTTCACTGCCAGTACCAGAGGCTAAGTTCAAGGGGGCAGATTCAGACTATTTAGGAAAACTAATTGTAACCCCGGAAATGGTAGCTAAGAAAATAAGGGCTATGAAGGATAATAAATCACCTGGAGTGGATGGTATTCCACCCAAACTACTATTGGAAATTGTAGAACAAATTAGCATACCGCTTGCAACAGTTTTCAACTTGTCATTAGAAGAGGGAGTGGTTCCTTTAGAATGGAAAGAAGCAAACATTATACCGTTATTCAAAAAAGGTTCGAGAAACAAGTCAGAGAACTATAGACCAAAGGAGTTTAACATCAGTGATTTGGTAAATTATTAGAAAGACTAATTAAAGATCACATGGTGGATTTTCTTGTTAAACAAAACTTGATAAACCCATCTCAACATGGTTTTTAAAGCGAGGTCATGCTTAACAAATATGTTATGTTTTTTGGAAGACATCACTAAGTGGGTAGATGAGGGATCACCAGTAGATATCGTCTACTTAGATTTTCAAAAGCTTTCGACAAAGTACCACATCAAAGATTACTGCTTAAACTAAAGGCCCATGGCATAGGAAATGGTATAATAAACTGGATAGAACAATGGCTGATTGACAGAAGACAACGTGTAGTAGTTGATGGGGAGGCTTCAAACTGGAAATCGGTATTGAGTGGGGTACCACAGGGATCAGTATTAGGACCTATATTATTCTTAATATATATCAACGATTTGGATGATGAAATAACAAGCAAGGTGTTGAAATTTGCGGATGATACAAAAGTGTTTAGAAGGATTAAAAGTGATGGAGATAGACAGCATTTACAAGATGATCTTGACAGGTTGATCAAATGGTCTGAAAAGTGGCAAATGCTGTTCAATTTTGGGAAATGTAAATGCCTCCACACAGGACATGGGAACGAAGAAGTAGAATATACAATGGGGGGTACTGTACTAAGTACTACTGTAAAAGAAAAGGACTTAGGGTTAACCATTAGTGCTGATATGAAGGTTTCAGAGCAGTGCGGAATTGCAGCTTCAAAGGGAAATCAAATCCTTGGATTAATTAGGCGAAACAACGTATAAGGAAAAAGAGCTAATAATACCGCTGTACAAAACAATAGTTAGGCCTCATTTAGAATATTGTATTCAAGCGTGGAGGCCATATCGCAGGAAGGACATAGATATTCTAGAAAGAGTGCAGAGGAGAGCAACTAAAATGATACCAAAACTGAGGGATCTTAGTTACGAAATACGCCTAAAAAAATGCGGTTTAACAACACTAGAGACCAGGAGATTGAGAGGAGATCAGATAGAAGTGTTTAAAATATTGAAGGGTTATGAAAATATTGATAGAAATATTTTTTTCTCAGTTAAGAGAGATAGAAGGACTAGAGGACATGAACTTACATTGGCAAAGGAGCAGAGTAGATTGGATATAAGAAAGTTTTCTTTTTCACAAAGGACTGTAAATTAATGGAATAGATTACCTGCTGATTGTGTGGGTGCTAGTAGCGTGAATATGTTTAAAAATAAAATCGACACATACCTCAGACGGGCGGGATACACATAGATAAAAGGGTCGGACTCTCGATAAGCCAAAGGGCTTCCTTGTCCACCTGCCACCTAGAGTTAATTCTCTGGGTGGCAATCTTGTTAAATCTTGTTAAATCTTGTTAAATAGATGGCGCGCTCGTAAATTGTAGTTCTGAAAAATGCGGCAGGTGGCTCAACGGCGGGAAACAGCTAATCACCACACCCGTAACATTGTTGACCTGTGCACCATCAACTTCGACGATCGCTCCATCCTGCACGATGATTCGACCATTGCGGTCAGTTTGAAGGTGCGCTCCTTCTTCGAGGATGGAGGTGTCACGCCAGCCGTCCAAGCGTCATTCATCAACGATTTTACTGGGCGGTTGTGCACAAGATGGTCGCTAAGTTTCCGTTCGGCAACCCGGTGTTGCGCGACTGCAGCCCGTTTGAACCTCACGTACTGGCCGATTGTGCCTCTGGCAGCCCATTTTGCTCCAGACGTTGATGCCGAACGGCTGAAAGATGGGTATGAGGACTTTCAGCTGTTAGCCGATGACGCCATCGCGCTGGAGGATGATGGCCAAGCGCAGCAGATCGACCACGTCTGGTCTGAGATTCTCTCAACCACGACGCCGTTGCAGGCCTTCCGCTTCCCGTTGTTGGTAAATATGTTGGCACCGCTTCTCTGCCTTCCTCACAGCAATGCTGATGTAGAGAGGCTGTTTTCCATCTTGCAGAAAATACACACAGACGCACGCCACAGCTTGAATGCGGACACCATTACTGCGTACCTTCAGTGTAAACTGAACATCGACAGCCCCTGCCACCAGTTGGGTGTATGAGCTGAGATGCTGATACTGGCTAAATCTGCAACGCATGCTGAGTCACAGTGATGAATGTAGTTTGTGGAAGATGTTGGGTATAATGTATGAGTAATAACATTATTTACTTGTTGTTATGGTATGTGCGACATATATGTATATATGATACAGATTGATACAGATTCTTACAGAATTTTAGGTCAAACATCCAGTTTGCAATCAAAAAAATGTGGCAGGACTGCGAATCGGCATATTATAAAATACTCATAGTTATATAACATTAATCTCACGTAGTCGTGATTTATTGTATTCACATTACTAGTGCATTTATATGTGACTGTAGTCATTCATATATCTGCAGACGTTGAAGTAGACTGCAGGATTATATTCAGGGGCGTAGCTAGATATGAATATACGTGGAAGAACACTTTTATATATAGAGTAGATAGACGTCGGGACAGGGGGGACAGCCCCTGTCTCGACGCACCCTATAGGCCCCGAGCTTGGGAGTGAGTCCTCATATTTTGGTGCGGGGTTGGAGATGGTTTTACCCCCCCCCCATATTTTGGCAAAAGGGTGCAATTGAAAGTTTTGTTGAACTCACGAATGGGGGTGCAATTGAAGGGTTTTGGTGAGCCTCAGCCCCCCACAGCCCCACCCCTATATTCACCACACTCTGACGCCTACGTAGAGCGGATCTGGTAGTCCGAAACTGTGTATACAATTGCAATTGGGTGCATTTTGATGCCGAAATAAAACCTTAAACGGGCACTGGAATAATGGAGAAAAACAAGACTCCTACATTGGCCAGTGAGCTTGGTTTCTAAAAAACATTAGGCGCATAAGAAGTTACCTTATTATTATTATTAGAAGAAGAAGAAGACATCCATCTCTGATAAAAAAGTGCATATAAACCTTTAGTGTATATCATAGCAACAGTTACTGCTGCTTGGATAACATGTGTTTATTTCTTGCTTAAATTGTCCTGCTAGCTCTACTATCAAACAACGCATTACACATTCTGCTGCAGCTGTGAGACTACAGAGGCGGCATCATTGGCTGCCTGTACAAGGACACACTGTTTGACCTGTAGTAGACCGAGGAAGCAGACTGTGGTGGACATGGTTACTACATGGTCACTACATGGTCACTACATGGTCACTACATGGTCACTACATGGTCACTACATGGTCACTACATGGTCACTACATGGTCACTAGTGGTACGATGAAGTCAAATTTCTAGATAGATAATTAACTTCTAGAAACATCCCAATGGATCTTCTAAATATTCCAGGACAGTGACTACAGCAGAAAATGCAGACTTCAATGTGTACAGTGCATTTATACGACTGGCCCATATTGTCTCACAAAGCGAATGCAGCGTGCACTCCTCGATGGATGCCATTTTGGCAGTTCCTTCATATCACTGGGTGCATATCTTTGCCACCAAAACTCCATATTCTTCCCGTGGAACTATACACTTTGTGGCCAATGCTTCACCAGTAGTGCTGGCGGCTTCAACGGATGCCTCATCCATTGCATATACTTCCTGGGAAAGACTTAAAGCGAATTATCTTATATCTATTAAAATACACTTATGATTTAAATAATTTGTGTCCACTTTGATGAACAAATTAATTAATAAAATGTATCCAGTTAGCTTCAAGAAAGGCAGGTTTAATATTATTGGGAATTGCCTCTCTAGTTTTCCAAAGCTAGATCTAGTTAGTTAAGCTACGTATCATTCTCGAAGGTAACAGTGAGAAAACCTATTCTTCTTCGTCAACGGCTTTCCCATGTTCTTCACCCTTGACCACCACTCCTCCTTCATTTGCCCACCAGCTACCTAATCTACCTAGGGGCAGCGTGCTTCTGTTTCGTCCCATAGAGGTAGTCAAACACTGATATTGTTACAAGTGATTGATTACATAAATTATATGCTTTGCCTAGCTACCAAAGTCTCCCGATTTGACGGGAGATTTCCCGAATTTTGACAGAATCTAGAAAATCTCCCGATCTCCCGAATTAGAATACAAATCTCCCGATTTTATTCGAAAACTTAAAAACTGCACTGCAACGTCCTCTTTTTGCAATGCTAAAATTGCTGCTGGAGGAGTGGCAGGACTTCCAGGTGGCCCAGGACCTGCCTTCCATCACAGATGACCACAACGACCTGTGGTGGGCGTCTGTCTTGAAGACGACGCGGCCTGACGGACAGCCGCGCTTCAAGTGCCTTGGTCGCCTCGTCCAGGCGCGCCTCATCCTCCCCTACGACCAGGCTCCGATGGAAAGGGTGCATGATGGGGAAGATACCACGTTTCGGCCGTCGCTAGGGCATGAATCCCTGAGTGCCTTGCTGGCGTACAAAATCAATGTTTCCTCTGCATGATACCAGTTGCAGATGTCGCCAGGTTTGCTGGAGTTGGTTGCAAAGGCGACTCACCTTTACAACACCATGTTGCAGAAGCAGTAAAGTGACGAATGCATGGCGATCAGTCTTTTGTTTGTCTCATTTTTAATGTTTTGCACTATACATATACACTTTTTAATGTTGTAGGTTTTGCTGGTATGTGTGTGTTTCATTTTAGGTAGCTTTCGATAAGCGTTCCCTTTAAAAAAAATTACCAGTAAAATCTCCATATTGTGTTTTTATAATATAGGAAGATCTCCTTATTTTTGGTTCATCCAATTTGGAAGCTCTGCTTGGTGCATAGATATATCCAGAAAAATCGAACAAAGAAGAACCTGTGCATTTGACCAAGAATTATGTTTTGACGTTCAGTGTCTTCCCATGCCTGATCACATTCGTATTTAGTGTTGGAATCAGTGTCCGAAAATTACCACCGCAGACCCTTGCAGAGCTTGCCGCCGGCGGACAAGTTTATCATCTATAACCTGCTTTTTTCCGGGAATCCTTCCGTGGAAGTATGTGAAAAGTCGCGTTCAAACACTTTTTGTATGCACTTTGTCGAGTTTACTGGGAGTTATGCTGCGTCACCTATTGAATTACTGTGTGCGGCCGTGCTTGATATTTCGCGACTCAAACCACTGGCCGCAGGGTAGTAATGGCGGCGCCCAGTATCGATAATGGCAAAGTTTGAAAAAATATTTTTCATTGATTTGATGAGCTGTACTCATTAAATCATGGTGCCAAGTACTATAAATTGTATGTTCTTATGTTTAGGCTATGGTTGTTTAAGCGTTTCATTCCACCTTTAAGTCAACAATACGGATTTCCACCACGAAAATATGGCGTACATTCCTATCTGGTGACCGTTTGATGAATTTTGCGAAGTTTTGAATGTAACCAAGTTTTGGCTACTGTGAAAATTACTGTATATTTACTCTTATTTTGTACAAAGTTTCATAACACGAAACATAATTGATGGTACTTGTGATGGTAGTTGATTGGTATATACATGCATGCATGTCAGCTGAGAGTTGAAGCTATGAGTCGATTACATGGGATAAACTAACACTACCTGATGCCTTGATCAGTTGTAGTGGCTTCAGATGTTCATAAATCACCAGTTCACTTGTATTGTCGACTTTTGTGGTAGACATAATTGCCTTGCCTTAAGATAATGACTGAATAGTAGTCAGTTGCAAGTTTTTTTTATAAAGTACTTGTACTTCCTTTTTTAGATGAGTACTTGTACTTGGACGTGGCAAATTTGAAAGTACTTGTACTTGCATTCAAGTGCATTATGCATGTACTTGACCCATCCCTGGTTAATTTCAGGTGAGTCTTCGTCCAGGCTGGGCACTATTATAATAGTTGTGTGGTTTATTTCAACATTTGCTGAACTTGGTAAACATTATTAACGCATTTTATGTAGATGACACGAACAGTTTTGTGTAGATTATTATAATGATCCGGTGCGGTTCCAGAGAGGGTAGTCTAGTTTGGGGAAGCTAAAACCTCCATTGGCGGCCGAACCAAATTCATATTGGGTCGTCTGAGCCGGAGCTTCACAGCTGTCGGATCATGACGTCGGAAGACGGGGGGAGGTGTTGTTGTTGAAAATTGTTCGCTGCTCCGCCGCCTTAAATTCAGATTCTCATTTGTTTCGGTTCCACTGATGACACCGGAACAGGGAGAGGGGTGCTGTTGAAAATGTGTCGTCGCCGCGCCGTAGGCATCAGATTTGACCCCTTCTCTGTACACAGCAGGCATTAGATCTGACCCCTTCCCTGTACACCGCATGCATCAGGTACGACCCCTTCTCTGTACACAGCAGGCATCAGATCTGACCCCTTCCCTGCACACAGTAGGCATCAGGTCCGACCCCTTCCTTGTACACAGTAGGCATCAGATCTGACATCTTCCCTGCACACAGTAGGCATCGGGTCCGACCCCTTCTTTGTACACAGTGGACATCAGATCTTACCCCTTCCATGTACACAGTAGGGTTCAGGTCCGACCCCTTCCCTGAACACAGTAGGTATCAAATCTGACCCCTTCCCTGTACACACAAGGTATCAGATCTTACCCCCTTCCCTGTAAACACAATGTGTCAGATCTTACCCCCTTCACTGTACACAGTAGGCATAAGATCTTACCCCTTCCCTGTACACAGAAGGCATCATATCTTACCCCTTCCCTGTACACAGTAGGCATCAGATCTTACCCCTTCCCTGTAAACAGTAGACATGAGGTCCGACCACTTCCGTGAACACAGTAGGCATCCGATTTTACCCCTTCCTTGTACACAGTAGGCATCAGATCTTACCCCTTCCCTGTACACAGTAGGCATCAGATCTTACCACTTTCCTGAACACAGTAGGTATCAGATCTTACCCCTTCCCTGTGCACAGTCGGCATCATATCTTACCCCTTCCCTGTACGCAGTAGGCATCATATCTGACCCATTCCTTGTACGCAGTAGGCATCAGATCTGACCCCTTCCCAGTATGCAACATACGTACCATGCATAAGATAACCTAAACCCCCTTCCCCGTGTATGAACAGCGTACGCAACTGAGTGAACATTACTCCCTCCTTCAACCCTGCAAGCGTATCACGCCACGTCATTTATAGATGGCCTCTGTTAAAGTTGCATTCTCAGTTAATCAGTGGTGGCTTGTAGCGAAGAACAAATATTTCGTTATAATACTTAAGTAGTTTTTCAAGTAATCGCCATGTAACGAAGTACAATTTTAATGAAGTACTTTTACCTGTAACGAAGTAGTTTTATCTAAAGTAACAAAAAACATTTTACTTCGTTACTTTCGTTTACTTCGCGAAATAATTTCGTTACAATATTTCCGTGTCTAGTCGCCGGGGGGATCCTATCGCCGATTCACCGGCCAGGTCGCAATTGTATTTGCATGCAAACCTCGCTTTGGGATAGCGCGTCAACGCTGACCTCTATAAATAAGAGATCACCGAGCCGGAAGTCGTGTCACGTTTCACTCGTTTGTAATTATTTTTTGGATGGATGTTATTGTGGATGTCGAGTGTCGTGAGACCGCTGAGCCGAAATGTTTGTTTGAACACCCGTGGCCGTACGTGTCAGCGTTTTTCCGGTTCAAGTCACGAAAGGACAGCAACGCAACAACTCTTCACCACAGAGCGCTCCCTTCGCGGCTTCAGCGCGTCTCGGTTTCGCTATTTATCCTGGCCCACCTAGATTTTGTCGCTATAACTTCATTTTTACCTAAATGTGATACCTCAGTGGGTTATTAACATCATTCATCATCATCCCAGGCATATTTATGTTACGAAAATATTGCGTCTTAGTGCCCTTTAAGGTCCAAAGAGCGACCCGGTTTGCCGCGCATACTGGCGCAAACCATGTCGCTCTCTTGGCCTAAAAAGTTCGATAAGACGCAATATTTTCGTAACATAAATATGCCTGGGATAATGTTGAATGGTGGATCTAACGCACTGAGCTTTCAAATTTAGGTAAAAGTGTAGTTCTATTGACGAAACTGAGGTGGGCCCGGATACTAAACAAGTGCCCATGTTCGTAACTATACTGCTATTATCTGTATTATACTGCCTTTTACTGGGCATGACGACTATGGTCCACTTATTAGCCCTTAATATAAACAATGTCTTTTTCATTAAAAAAATCTGAAGAAACGTTTGTAAAATAGATCCCTATTGTAACTTCCTACCATTTATTTATTATATTTATTTATTTTATTATAATTAGTTACTGTTATTGGGATAAGGTTCATGTAGAATAAAGTAGTTATTTTATTTTAGTGACTGTTATTGGTTATAAGGTTCATGTAGCGTAAAGTTTTTTAAGTTTCGCATTTTGTGTACCTGCTGTAATGTTGAAATGAAAACGTTGAATTATAATTGTACATTTACTTCAAGTACTTTTGAAAGTTACTCTTACTTTTTACTCAAGTAGGCTTGTTTTCAATGTACTTTTATTTTACTTAAAGTTTTAGGTGAGTTATTTGTACTTTTACTCAAGTACAAAATAAAAGTAGTTCAGTCAACGCTGGAGTTAATTACAATTTGTAACGCATTTTAGGAAAGTGAATGTATACCTTGATCAATATTTGCATATTAGTGTACTTGCTATCAAATGTGTCACTTTGTGTGATTTGATACGTTATTTTTTAATAAATTATGCATTTGTTAATAAACAACGAAGATGGGGTTTCCCAAGATGTTGATCTATTTATACCTTCCGATCGAATCACTGACATATGGCAAAGAAGAGCTTTTTATCAAATTATTACGATGATTTATATTGATTTCTACAATACCTGCAAATACAAACAATATATAATACAATGTAATAATATTGTGTAAAATGTTGTAGATCAGTTATTAATAGGGGAAACGGCATGCGTCTAAAAATAAATAAATTATTTACATGTGAAAGAACACAAATTACAAATAAATATAGCAGGTTAATTATACACCACCAAGTTTTTATGTTTATAAAATGTACATTTTCCAACATAAATATAAGTTTTTAAATAGCACAGTATCCAATCCTCAGTACTGTTCAATGCTCTGTACACTTTAGTCCCTGGCAGACATGTTCAATCAAATACCATTTTGATTTCTCTGGGAAACATTCAGCCACATTGCAATTAATGCGTGAAAACTACTCGTACATAAATATCCACCACAGTCGGTAACCAGTGATGTATATTTATTTATACAGCTGTGTGAACTGAAGCATCATAGAGTGAACAAACTCATCCTCGCGCGCCAGGGGTCGCTGCTGCTGATTACGTCAGTGCCAGCCAGCAGTACCCCCTGGCTGATCGCTTTGCGAAACTCTGAATTTAAGCTCAGCCTATCAAATCGCTCACTAAATCAGTAGATGTAGGCATGTCAGGTGGTCATAATAAAACTAATTTCAACCAACCGTGGCTCGTGTTACATGCAATGTTTAGGAAGTAGAAGCAATTATTCGAATACACAATACCGCTCAGCTGATCGTGCTAATGAGCGAACGGGTCATTATATATTGGGATTCCCAGAAGTGGTTTATCCGTCTTCAAATTGTGGCGGCTATTTGCGCTGTTCTCAGCAATGCAGTCGCGACTGGCGAAGTCAATTACTAGTTTGACTCTGCTAACTTCCACACTTCGCGTAGGGGATCAGCCAGGACTAGTTTTGCATGGCAAACAGCCCTGGCTTGCGAGGATGAACAAACTTGTCCAAGGTCTGATACGGCAGCACAGGATTCGAACCCGGGTTATTTGAATTGAGAGTCCGATGCTCTAGCCACTGTGCAACTGCATTCCACATATCTGACAATGTAGACAATATGTTTGAAACAGCATTCCACTACATCAAGAAGTTCGGACGACACTCTGACAGCGCTGATGAAAGTATACGCTCTGAAGTTTCCACCATGCGTTGTGCTAAACGCACAGGACATCGTGCGACTGCCCAAATATTCGCCCGGTGAGCTGTTAGAACCGTCTTTAGTGGAGCAGCTGGCAGTGGTAGAGAGCCAGTTGCGACAACTTAGTGACAGCGTCAGAACAAACACTGAAAAACGCCTGCGAATGGAGGGTGATCTATCTACATTCACAAAGAAAGCCGCTTCCACCCCCAGTGTGTCTTACGCAGAAACACTGAAGATTGCTACTGATAAGCAGCAGCAGAAGAAACCGACCGTGAAACTAACACCGGCCAGCACCGATCAGTCTGGAAAACATAGGAAGAAAAAGGTGGATTCTGGTACTGTAAAACGAGCAAGTCGGCAAGCACAACGAGTCACCAGCGAGTCAAGGACCGTTGGCTCGACTACTGTTGTTGACAGTACCCCACTGGTTGTTGACGATGTTGACACGTAAGGTCGCATTGATGTCAACTCGAGCGCAGGTGACTCATTCCAGATTCCTCGCTACCTTCGGCGTAAGAACGAGCGACGCATGACTCAAAAGACAGTCACTGGAACGGCTCAGAAACATTCATGGCAGCCAGAAATGGTAAATCGGTTAGATAAATATTTGTATCACGGGTCTCTAAAGAAGTTAAGCCGGATGATTTAAAGACCTGTGTGGAAAGCAAGGGCTTCACTGCGTCGACTGTTAAGTGTGTGTCACATGATGAGGCTAAAACAGCTCATTCAAATTAACACTACCTTTCACAGAATGTGATAAGCTGTTGACAGCGGTGTGTGGCCAGAAGGCATCAGCATTCGTAGATTCCGCTTCAAGAACGCTCGTAACACGTTCTGATTTCATTATCCTCTGACGTAATCTACGATTTTTAATATGGCTAGTAATCTTACTATTTCAAGTTATAATTGTACTGGCTTTGGTCCAGGTAAGCCTTACTATGTCTCAGAGCTCATCAAAGCACATGATTTTGTTTTACTCCAGGAACAATGGGTAATGGAATCTCAGTTTCATAGGATTAAAAACATACCCTGTGATAACAATGTTAGCATTTTATCTCATGATGTTTCTGGAATAGATAATAAATATGTTTTTTAAATGGCAGAGGATATGGTGGATGTTCCATTTTGTGGAAACATTCCTTGAACTGTATTGTCTCCCCAGTCATCATGAACTCTAATAGAATATGTGCAGTTAATAGTAACTATGCAAAGCATGTCATTATTTCTTTTTAATACATGTGTACATGCCGTGTGATATCAGATCTAATGATGATCTGTACTGCAATATTTTGATTGAAATTATGAGTACATGTAATATAATGAACTGTTCCAATTTCATTATTTGATGTGACATGAACACGTCTTTCAATCGTGTGTGTCTTCTAACTTTACGAAACATGTGAACGTGAAACAATCAAGCCATGTATTGATTTTGAAGGCCATAATGTTTGTTTTACATTTACTAGTCCTGTGAACAATGGTACTCATGTCATTGATCATTTTCTGTTAAACAATGGACTCTTTGACCATATGTTAGAATATTATACCATGCACGATGGCGCAAATTTATCGTTTCATTCGCCACTGGTTCTTACCTTGAGTTTAGATGTTAATTATTGTTCACCTTCCCCTGGAAGGTACATATCTAGACCTAAATAGCAACAAGCAGACTGTAACTTAAGTCAGTACCGCAAGGTTTTAAGAAGAATGATTGACGAAACATCTATACCATGGCATTCTCTAGGATGCCGTGATAAACATTGTCCCAGACGTTTTACGCATTGTCATGATATTCAGATATTTCATGTTTCAGTAATGGATTGTTGTATAAGAGCTTGTCAAAACTCCATTCCACATACTTAAAAACAGGGAAATTCGAAGGTAATAGCGGGTTGGAATGAGCACGTTAAACCATGCAGAGAAGCGTCAATGTTTTGGCATAATGTATGGAAAGATTGTGGCTCTCCTCGCAATGCTGTTATTGCTGATGTCATGCGTAGATCACGCTCTCAATATCAAGAGCAGTTCGTTTTGATAAACGTAATCAAATTAATGTTTAACAAAAAAGAATGGCAACAGATTTTGGAAATAAGTAGGTAAAGTTACAAAGAACAATAATATGCTACCCAACATGGTTGATGAAATGATAGGAGACGAACATATTTCAAAACACTTTGCTACTAAGTATGAGGACTTATATAATTCAGTAGCCTATAATGAGGAGGATATGACGTAATTGCTACAAAACATACATAGTAAAGTAGATTCACAATGTAACGACGGTGAAAATACTATTACGGTGGGTGATGTTTTGAATGATATTAATCATGTTAAGAGTAACAGATGTGATGGATGTGGAATTGTATATACCGATCAATTTATTCATGCACCTAACAAATTAGGTGGCGCAAGCGGTGGTGTTGTTGGTTTGGTCTCCGGCAGAATGTGTTGTTTTTACAAACTTACAGGCAGTCTTCTTAACAATAAATCAACACGTAGATGATATACCACACAAAGAACTGGACGGGAGAAATTTGAAAACCAAATGATGAAATCAGCTAAGTAAACATTTATTTTGCACCTAAGCCTGCCAGATCAAAATTTGCATTTCCCGCCTTCTCGGTCAAGGTCGACCCGGATGTAAACAAACACTCTTAGCTCACCAACCTCATCATGTTTAACGCAACTTAGCCTAGTACTATATATAATAGTAGACGCCCGAAATCGGGTATCAACACATACCGACATATCTCACAGTTGCGAAATATCTGCCACACACCCACCCCTCGTACTAACCAGGTTTTTTTTATTAACGCTGCATTACATGATCTGAGAATGCGCCAGATCGCTACGACTTAAAGTTTTAAGTTAATCTTGAAACCCATCTCATCCTGTACCGCCTTCATGTATGCTCTCTGATGTAGACACTCGAATTTTTTAGAACTCTTAGACGTTTGCTATTATTATTTGTACTCGTTTTATATTTTAACACACTTTTTTAATCATCATTTTATTATTAACAATCTTATGCCTTCTACTTACGTTAAGGCAAAGTCCTTGCTGGTCGAGGGCCCGTTTAGTCTTACATTTTAATTCTTACGACGAACCTAGCGATACAGATATTAAATTATGGATCGAATGTCAAAGCCTCTTAACAAACACAGCATCAGCCTACTTAACGTCAATACGCAGTCAATCTGTGCAAAGAAACTAGAATTTCATCTCATGATAGACGACGCAAAACATGACGTCATAGTTGCATGTGAAACTTGGTTGAAGCCCGCTGTCAATAACAGTGAATTCATGCCGCCTGGATATGACCCCCCTTTCAGGAAAGACCGAGCAGATAGCTACGGTGGCGTCATGATTGCCATCAAGACTGGATTGGTTGTTGAACAGATATCGATAATGACAACGTGTGAAATGGTTGCTGTGAAAATCCAGACCGCACGCACTCCTCTCATAGTACTTGGAATCTACAGACCTACAGATAATAGCGCTGACTACTCAACCTCTATGTGTGACGCCATATCCAACATAGCCAGGAAATTCCAAAACAGCCCCCTATGGATTGCAGGGGACACAAACCTCCCGGATATTGATTGGAAAACAAACACAGTATTGAAACACCAGTACACAAAACATATAAACGAACTCTTCCTCGACACATTTTCCATGTTGGGCCTATCTCAAATGGTCACTTTCCCGACAAGATTGACAACATCCTAGACATCTTCCTCACGAACCGGCCATCCCTCGTCAACAGATGCGAACCCGTACCAGGGGTCAGCGATCACGATGTAGCCGTTTATGTAAATTCGGACATACTACCAAACAGACAAAGACCTATCCAGAGGAAGATCCACATCTGGAGAAAAGCAGACACCGAGCAGATTCAAGAAGAGCTAGCAACATTTGCTGATGAAATGCAAACCCAACACAATCCAGACACACCTGTGGAAACGCTGTGGGCGTTGCTAACTGCCAAGTGCCAAAACGTACTATCCAACCACGTCCCTACAAGACTGTGCTCCCAACGTTACAACCAACCCTGGGCCAATGGCATAATAAGAAACCTGTCACGAAAGAAAAAGAAATACTTCAAGAAGGCCCAGCGTACCAAGAGTGCCTGCGACATGGCAAAATATCGATAAATAAAAACCTGGCCCAATCAGAGTGCCGAAAGGCGTATTACGGATATATTAAAACAATAAAAATGAGGGAAATCTAAAGAAGTTTTGGTCTTTCATCAAAAGCAAAAAGAAGGACAACAGCGGAGTAGCCCCACTCACGAAGAATGGCATCGTCCACAGTGATAGCCAGATTAAAGCTGACATTCTTAATATGCAGTTCTCATCAGTCTTCACCGGAGACACGAACAATGTACTGAGCCTTGGAATGAGCCCATACAGTGACTTTCCGCATATCAGAGTATCTGAAGCAGGAGTAAGAAAACTACTGGAAGCAGTCAAACCCCACAAAGCCACAGGACCTGATAGGATCCCAGCCAGGCTCCTGAAAGACTATGCCGCAGAACTTGCACCAGTGCTAACACTCATCTACCAGGCATCACTCAACCAAGGTACAGTACCAGCAGACTGGAAACATGCCTGGGTCATACCAGTATACAAGAAGGGAACAAGAATTACTGCTTCAAACTATAGACCCATATCCCTCACGAGCATCTCCTGCAAGACATTGGAACACATCATACACAGTAACCTGATGGACCACTTGGAACAACACAACATCCTATCTGACTACCAGCATGGGTTTCGCAAACGTAGGTCCTGTGAAACCCAACTCATCCAAGCTGTCGATGACCTAGCGATGTGCCTCAACGAGGGTGGCCAGATCGACGCTGTGCTGTTGGATTTCTCAAAGGCGTTTGACAAAGTATCCCACCACCACCTGGCTACCAAACTTCACCATTACGGAGTGCGAGGGAAGATGTTGGACTTGGTCAAAAGCTTCCTGAGCAGCCGCACCCAGGAAGTCATTCTGGAAGGCAAAAGATCATCGTCGGCTGCAGTGACCTCAGGCGTCCCACAGGGTTCAGTCCTTGGACTCATCCTCTTCCTTTGCTACATAAATGACCTACCAGACCAATTGTCCTCTACTGTACGCCTATTTGCCGATGGCTGTCTCCTGTACCGAAACATCAACTCACGAGATGATGCAGATAAACTACAAGATGACATATACAAGCTACAGATGTGGAGAAAAAAAACTGGCGGATGGAGTTTAATCCGGACAAGTGCGAAGTTATCCGAATTACTAACAGAAGGAAGAAGAGAATTGTCAGTGATTACTCTATCCACGGACAACAATTGAAGGAAGTCAATGGAGTCAAGTACCTTGGAGTAACCATCGACAGGACACTAACATGGAGCGAACACATCAACAACGTGACAAAGAAGGCTAACAACACCAGAGCTTTCCTACAGCGGAACATCAGCAGATGCCCACAAGCCATCAAAGCATTATGCTATCAGACGTTCGTTAGACCCATCGTGGAATATGCGTCGACAGCATGGGATCCATCCACAGAGAAGAACATCAAGGCCGTGGAAAATGTACAACGACAAGCTGCTCTCTTCGTGAAGAGCGACTACCGTCGACGCAGCAGTGTGACAACCGTGATCGAAAGTCTGAAATGGGAGACCCTTGCGAATAGGCGGGCTAATGCCAAGCTCGTAATGCTCTACCGCATCAGGAACAAGTTAGTGGACATAACAACGACTTCACTCACCGCCGCTTCAACTCGTACCGGAGGCAACGCATATCGCTACTTCCAGACATTCACCCGCATCGACGCATACAAGCACTCATTCTTTCCAAGCACCATCAAATCTTGGAACAAATGCACACAACAGCTAGTTAGCAAACAATTACTGGACTCATTTAGACAGCAACTCCTCTCGCCTGCCTAAAGTAATCTACGCCCACAAAGGCAAAGCTATAGGCACCCCGACTATAGGGTCTTCTGATCTGTCTAAACGTCACAAAATAAGCCATAGACCCAAACCAACGCTACACCACCCACTACTTGCGACGGTCCAACCAAGCTCGACAATACCCTAACCACATACATGTGGCTGATATAGAGTTCTGAGCTGTACATAAGAAGAAGAAGAAGAATTACATGTTTTTCTTTCTTTGCTATTCACATGAGCGGTATATCACGGGTATACCACGGATGGTTTTAATATATCCACAATTCAACCTCTGGTAAAAAAACAAGAGGAAATCAGCAAATGACTATGATAACTATCGAGTCATTGCTCTTAGCAGCCCTCTGTCGAAAATATTTGATTGGGTTATAATGATGAAAAGTTCTGATGCTCTTAACACAAGTGATTTACAGTTTTGTTTCAAACCTCAAAGCTCTACAGCTAAATGTACATTTGCGTTAATGGAGACTGTGAACTATTTCCAGCAGAACAAATCGGATGTTTACGTGTTATTACTAGATGCTACTAAAGTATTTAATAAAGTAAATTATGTTAAACGTTTTAACTTACTGATGGTAAGAGGAATTAATCCCCTTTTAATCAGATGTTTACTTTATATGTACACTAATCAACATTTAAATGTATCATGGAACAATTCCATGTCATTGCATTTCTCCATTGCCAATGGTGTGAAGCAGGATGGGGTGTTGTTCCCATTTTATTTTCTATCTACATTGATGAAATGTTAACAAGACTTTGCATGTCTGGTTTTGGCTGTATGATTGGTCATAAGTATTATGGTGCTGTTGGCTATGCTGATGATATATCTTTGGTAGCTCCATCGATATATGCATTGAACAAAATGTGTGATATATGTCTAAAATGTGCATATGAATATGATTTACAATTCAATCCGGCAACTTATTAAATATGGCAGTGGTACCGACTGCCCATTTTATTTTGATTGTTTAAAAGTGAAACAGAGTAAAAAGGGTTGAATTTAGGCCACGTTATTGGTCCTGACACTCACCAGGTATGGTAAAAGATATGTGTCATGAATTTATATAGCGTGTAAATGCATTATCTGTTAATTTTGGGTTTTGTAATATTAACATAAAACGTCAATTGTATATGTCGTACTGTCCATCTTTCTAGGGTGTATGTCTGTGGAACTTACAATACAAACATCTTGATATGTTTTATACTACGTGGCGCCATGGTATCAGAAACCTGTTTAATCTACCAGTTTACACGCATTAATATGGTACCACTTTCAGCAGACTGTTTACCGATTCAAATTATGAATCGAATGGTACGATGTATGCAGAGTTGCTTGAAATGCAGTAACTGTAGTTTGAAAATGCTCTCTCGTCTAGCCCTTCAAGGTAGTGGGTCATACATGTCTAAAAGTTTTAACTATATCATGTCCAAATTCAAACTTGATGCAACGACATTATTTAGAATGAAGTCTAATCAGTTTTATGGTATGATTCAAGATCACTACCAGCAGGGGCTAGATGATGAACTAGTATGTAGAGTCTCATTTGCAAAAGATGTGTTACATAATATAGATAATGCGGGTAGCACTTCTTTTTAGACATTGACGAGCTGCGCTCATTGCTTACTGTTTTATGTACACAGTAACTTATATACATTGATATAGTCGAATTGTACAATTCTAGTATGAATAAATGTACTATATATTATATAAGACAACAAGTGTCTGACAATAACAATAAGTGTCGGAACAATGTTTATAGTGGTATCCTTTTCCAGATATACTGGTGAGCAGAAAGTGTTCCACTGCTACATTTTGATGTGTGCATCAAAATAACATTTACATATTTTAATTCATAAACATAGACGCAAATACACACATACAACAATCCATTTTTATATTACAAAACCCACATTTGTGTTTCTAGAATGATGTATTATTATGGTACAAAAGATGGTATCCAAATTATACATTTTTATACCTTATTCATTTGTAGCTTGTTGACTTACTATATTGTTTCTCATATGTTATGTCATTAATACACATACTGTTGTGTTCCGTTGTTACAACACTAGGCCATTTGATTACCAGCACAATAACAATAAGCGTAACAGCTAGGGCTCTGCAGAGTGAATCTTATGCAAGACAACTGGTCATGAATCCAGTGTAGTTGATATAATGCTGAAGGTTCCTATGAAATCGTTCTGTCTGGAATGATTCATCTCCTACCTAGTTCCTGTCTTCCATGTCACAAGAGTAGCTGCATTGTGACTGTGTCTTACTGTCAATATTTCCGTCAACAACGCATATATCGACTCTATAAATGGGTGTGTTATGCAAGACACTTTGGGCCTGGACATTCAAGTTGGTCGACCTCTTACAAACAGGATAAACTGGTTATTAAAATGTATGTGTTGATCAACTGTAACAAGTAAAATCTATGCATGTTATTCAGTGAAAGTTTCCACCTTGTTCTGTTCTTTTGTCTCTTCTCGTACCACATCCACCCCTGATATACGTTCTGGAAAAAATGTTTACATACTTGATAAATAGATTTGCTTCCCATGTTCCAAAACATAAATATTTTCCTAATGCTGATTATATTTCATACGTTGGAAAGATATAAATTATTTACAGAAAAAACAATGCATTTCTTCGTTGGTTGATTGAATCAAGGAATAAATACTCTACCTGAGTCAGTACTTATTTTGGTACATGTATCATTGTACAATGCATTGCTGGATCGATCAACTCAAATATACTAGTGATCCAAGTTCGTACATAGCGTAATTCCGTGGCAAGGCGGTGTTATCGCTGATTTTCTAAAACCTAACACGTTTACATCGAATGATGGACGTGTCAACCACCTTTACTCATTGCTACTGTCGGTTTAACATAAACCTTAATCGATGCAATCAAACAGAAGATAACAAATGACACAAAAGGCTACGGGGCACTGAACTGTTTGAACAGGACGATGCACGAATTTAGGACACGTAACCCAGACAATAGCAAGACGAACGATGAACTTGACGCACCATTAATACTAACTTATGGAGCCGGTTAAAATTATGTTCAAGGCATGTATATGGAATGTATAATTAACTAATTAGCATGTGTTGTTTTAATTGTAAGACGTGATCTCAAATGTTTTGGTTAGTATGATTCCCCGACTGCATCCATTCCATTCCCGGCGCGGCAGTGCTAGTGCCAACGGTCAACGCCAGTGGCTACGCACGATTCGATTGTCGTTATGTCAGGTTCACAATGTTAACATTTGTGTTTTCGTAAAAAAAAAATTGAGATTTACAAACCTGTATATTTTTGGAAACATTATGATACAGTGAATCTGAAAACCAATGTTTATTTTATTTTATTTTGGTGGCTAAACCTACATATTGATGGGCAAGGAATCCAATAGGATCAACTACAATCACGTAAGCATAATGAAATTACTCGTTTATGACAGTTATACGTGTTATGACTGAATAATATACATGTAGCATAACGTATAAACACATGTTTCGTTAACTTTTTTGAGGTTTACAAAACTATATATTTTTGATAACGTTATGATATATTGAAACTAAAAACCAATGTTTGTATTTTTTTATGTATATATGACGGTTATCTTGGATTTTTGTTTAATGGTGGACACTGAAAAACTTTTTTTCTCAATATCTCAGCTGCTAAACCACTCAGCCGTTTGATTTTTGTAGCTAAACCTACATATTGAGGGGCAAGGAATCCAATAGGATAGGATTAATTACAATCAACTATGCATAATTAAATTACTAGTTTATGACAATTATAGATGTTAAGACTGAATGATATACATGTAGCATAGCATATACACACACATGTGTACATTTGAAACAAGTATGTGCCTGTACTTTCATTTACTAACATCTTATAACAATCATACCAGCATCACTACAGTTGCGTGTATTTCACACCTGTCTGGTTTATTACAATACTGTTGTGACCAGGTATACTGCACATTAGTTACCACTATCGTCGCCGGATACACGATATTTAAAGCGTGAATCATCTTCATTTTCACACTGTGTGCTACACAAGCAGAGGTCTGTGCATTGTAAGTCCTTGCATTTGCAGGATCTCCTCTGTGATGAACAGTCTCCTTTGCATTGGCATCGCACAATCTACCATGGCCTTGGGAGCATGGCATTGGCTGAAGTCGGTGGTCCCCATCTAAGTAAGAAGATTGCGGTCGTAGAGGGAATGATGGTTGTCCACAAACTGACGAAGAAGAAAATAACCATGGCGACAGTGAAGGATCTCAGTGAATGTTTCATTGACAAAGTGGTGGACATCACCGCCAAGGTGGATTCACTGAAGAAGCACAACCCGGGAAAAGAGACATGGACGAATGACGCAATCCAGTACCAAGCCCGAGACGATTCCAGCATAAAACACATCACATTACCATAAGCCGTTTCCTACCCCATGACCAGACGAAAGGTGATCTCACAGAGTACTTGACTGAGAAAACTGTACAACCGAGATTACCCCATGCTGGTTATCACTTCAGCATTTGGGCGAACAAGGAGCAACAGGGACATTCACTTTGAAGACAACAACCATGAGGAAGCAGACACCTTAATGATCTGTCAGGCTCTCTTGGAAGCACAAACGAGCCCAAGGGAAGATGTTGAGTTGATGTCCTTCTCGCCAGATACTGATGATGTGTACATGTTATTGTTGACGTTCCAAAATGTCGGGGATCTGTAAACAGAACGACGCGGAACCGATGTAAAAATCTCTCTAACACTCGACATGTGCTTCGCATCAGACTGGTACTTCATACATACTTAAATATCCATGTAATACAATCTGTTTGGCAATATGAAGGTATACTATCGAGATTAAGGTATATTTTTGTATGCGATGAAACGACGGTGAAATTTCGCTAGTGATTGCCGGAACCGCCGGTAGGTGTCAATCATTCCACCGACGTTCCGTATCATAAAAGTGTAACTTAATCTAATCTACATAGTATGCCTTCATATTGTCGGACAGTATTACATGAATATTTAACTATTCGTGAAGTATAAACCTGATTCAAAGCACACAGCAAATGCAAGAGAAAATTTACATCGGCGCCGCGTTCCGCAGTTTACAAACGCCCCAAACTGTCAACAAAACGACACGTCACCCGCTCGACAGAGTGATTCCCTTGATTTTCCCGTCCAACCAATCAGCGAATTAAAAACCGCAGGTCCCACGGATACAATTTATCGTCTTTTGTGCCGTGTTATCTTAAAATGGCATAATATGTGAAAAAAGGTTATATGCTGTAAAGGTAAGTGATGTATAGTGTATGGGACATGTTGATTCACTGGAAATTTGTATTTTAAACATGGACGAACTCAGTGGTGGGAGCAATGTATCAAAGAACAACAGGAAGAGTTGTGACAGGATCTGGGATGTCGGAACAGTTTCCAGTTAACATCGGATTAAGGGAAGGAGGTGCCGTTAGACCATTGTTATTTATCATACGCGATGGAACTAATCAGCAGGAAGATCAGCACGAAGGATGTTCTCAGAAAGATTATGTTTGGAGACGATCTGGCCATAGTAACAGAAAGCAAACAAGATCTACAAGACGGATTAAACCTGGAAAAGACAGAAGTGAAGTGAAGGAAATTAAGCAAGTGAACGGCTTTGAGTACCTTGGAGGAATGGCTCCGGTGGATGGGCGTTCAGATGCGACGCCGAATACAAGCAGGAGCAAATGTATGGAGAAAGGTAGATGGAGTCATGATGGACAGAACAATCTCGAAAAAGCTGAAAGGGAAAGACCTGAGAGTGTGTGTTACACCGGCATGCCTATGTGGTCTGGAGACAGTGGCACTGACAGAACAACAACAACAGAAGCTGCAAGTTTGTGAGAACAACTGGGTTAGAAGAATAACAAGAACAAAGAGGGTAGACATAAGAAGGACGAATGACATGAGAAAAGAGGTTGTAGTGCAATGCAGTGTAGCAGAGTAATTAAATAAGAAGCCGGATGAGATGGGCAGGCCATTTGGCAAGGATGAATGCCGAAAAATAACGAATAGAGTAGAGGCGGAACAACATAAAAGACACAAGAAAAGGGAAGGCCACAGCTGAGATGGGAGGACTGCTTGATGAAGGACATGAGCAGATCAGAGACGGTTGAAAGATGGAGAGAGGGAGCGACGGACAGACAACTATGGAAGGAAAAGAAACATCGAGCGGTTCAATTATACTGCACCTGACCCTCACTTCTGTACATCAGGGAACAAGGCGGAGAGCAACATACCCAAAGCATTTCTCGATGTTATCTGTGGATCTGAATAACATAACTGCGTGGTGTCTTCGGTTTCAGAGTGAGGCGAAGAAGCGGTGCAACGCGGTCGATAAGTAGTACGTCCACGCCTCCGTGATTACTTTACCAGCATGACGTCGAAATCCTGGTGTTTTTTCTCTTGGCCTTTTGTTCTCGCAAACTTAAGCAAACATTGAGCTTACTGGTGACAGACAACCTATTCGCACTTGTACATGGCATCTAAGGTAGAAAACATGAGAAACACATGGGAAATGGCCATCTAATAGAAAGCACGGGGCATCACTGTGTGTGTGTGTGTGCGCGCGCGCGCGCGCGCGTGCGTGCGTGTGCGTATATCTGGGCGTGTGCGTGAGTGTGTGCATGAGTGTGTGTATGTGTGTGCGTGTGTGCGTACGTGCGTACGTGCGTGCGTATGTGTGTCCTTGTCGATTCTCTTCAATCCCACATTTGTTTCGAACCAGTTGTTTTCGTAAACGTGTACTCTCTCCTGCTGTTTTTCGGTCATTGCCTTAGTCTCTGGTCCATACAGGTATGTTGGTGTAACACATGAACAAAACATATTTCCCCTGTGCTTACGCGATATGTGTCTGTCTCCTGCCACCTTTTCCAGTGTCCTCCATGCGTTTCCTGCAATGAACAACTGTATGCTATAATGTATGGTCGTGTTGGGGAAGTGATTACTAAATACAACACTTCTATCTTCCCCCATTGTCATGTGTAAATGCTTCTGTGTTGTATATTGCGTGTAGATTTCTGTGTATGTATTTTCCACCTGGAAATAAACAATCAACCAATCAATCAATCTTTCTCTCCCTCTCTTCCTCTTCTTCCCAAAAATATAACTGGTAGCTGGTTATAACAAAGGCACTCAGAATAACTGTACCTGGCAATGTCACATCAACATCAACAACAACGAGAACCTGACGACCGACCGTCCACATTGGCGTCGCAGCATCCACCAGGCAACGGCCTATTTCGAGTCAGATCGCCTACTAATTGTGGCGAAGAAGCAGCAGAGAAGAAATAAGGAGTGGAACAAAGATCCACAAGTCTCACTTCCACCATGAATCTCCTGTCCTTGCTTCAATACTGTAGCAGTAGTCAAACTATCCGAACGTGTACATTGACAACGACTTTGCAGCAGTCTAGGTGCACCTTTGTTTACAGCGGGAACCGGATGCAATTAATTTCAAGTTTTTTGAGTTCCTGCCATCGGGAAGGCGACTACGGGTCTACAAGGCGACGATGAGCCAAATGAAGATTTGTTATCGGCTATATAAGCCATTGACTCTTCCGTTCCACGTGTGGTGCGGGCGTGGGCAGGACACTTGAATTCTTAAAATGCCCATTTAGTGTATGCACATTTCCTTTGTAAAAAAGCATAATAAACTATCTTATCTTATATTATGTGTGGCGTGAGCATCAATAAAAATGTGGGGGAGACTATGGGAGAGGGGACACCGCTGCTTGGAGAGCGGGGAAATAAACGTAGTCGTGTTTCATGAACCTGTGTCCATGTTGAATGCATGCTGAATAGAAAACAATACATGGTGTGAAGAAGTGGACGATGACTGTAAATCCATCGTATCAGATAGCACCACCGCAACCAATGGACTGTAGGAATCAAGAAGAATGGCCGAAATAGATCAGGAGATTCGAGCGGTTTAGACAAGCGTCGGGGCTGTCTGCGAAACCCGAAAATAACCAGGTAAACACTCTAATCTACAGTATGGGCGATGAGGCAGATGATCACTAAGTTTGACTGACAACGAAATACAGGCATATGGCACTGTTAAGGGGAAACTAGACAGTTACTTCGTCGGAAGCAGAAACGTGATATATGAAAGCGCAAAGTCACGGGTTAAACTATCTCATCGTGGGAGACTACCTATCTGCATATGTGGAAATCGCCAAATTGTGCATCACTACCTTCGATCGTGAGCCACGTGAAATCCATGTTTGCAAGACATGGTATACCAGAACAGGTCGTCACCGATAATGGGCGACAGTACTCGACAGAAACATTCCATGCTTTTGCCACAGCCACAGAGTATGGATTCACACACACATTAGGTAGGTTGGTACTGTGTGTGATTGTGAGCGATAATTCATGATGTTTAGTAAACTCAACGTCAATAATAATATTTATTCGTATTGCAACGATAACAATTCAGTTAAAGCAACACATATTAAAGGTCATAGTGTGGAGTCTCCCATCCCACAGTAATTTGTATTTTGTTGACAATATGTAAATTGTTATTGTAAAACTTGAATCTTAGTATTTGTTTCCATATATGTAGTTCTGGTTGTTTCCAGACGAGACAACGGATGAGACAACGGACGAAATAACAGACGAGCAACAGATGAGACAACAGACGAGACAACAGATGAGGAAACGACTCAGCTTGTGTCGGGCACCCTTCTATCTATCTACCGAGTTGTGGTCTTCGACGCCGTGGTCGTGCCGACAAGTGGCGTCCGGCGACTTTTACATCGTAGTTTAAGCTATTGACCTGCTGAGAAGCGTCACCTAGTGACTTTACGTATAAGTTTTGGGGCGACCAGGCCGGATAAATAACTTTCAAAAAAAGGTTATTATCGAAAAAAATGTGTATGTCCAAACTAAAACAAAATCTAAGGATGCAGCTAAGGAAAATCACGTCACATACCTTCATTTCAAGAGACGGCTATCTGTTCGGATTCACGTCCAACGATGCGGCCATGGGACTCGTATGAGGTATCGCTTCTTTTAACAGAAAACATATGTATATGAAGCAACCATCTTTACAACGACACAATTCCATGTTTACAAACAGCGCGGGCGACCAGACACGATATGACCTTCTCGAGAGTCGAAGAAGGAAAGACCAGAATCATCCCTTAATATAAAACAGTGCACGTTCATGAGACAGGCGACATCCGGCGCCATCCAACGGACACCAATGTAACTAGTCAGAGTATCGCCATCTACCGGCCATGATAGATCTCTATTCGTCGACACATTTCCGGGAATGGCGGAACCGTAGAGGCCGCCATGACAGTCAAGTGACTTCCGATACGACGGCACTTCCGGTGTAGCGCCCCATAGTGGCTAATTGGAGTACTACGTTACATAAAGGCGCCATCTAGCGGGTAAAATATATCATTAGGGTTAGATAGAATACAAAAGTGGGGGTTACACCCTCCCCACCAGGCTTACCTGGTGAGGAGGGTGTATGGACACCCAGCTGGACTAAAAATAAAACCTGTCAAAGGGCGGAGGAGCTCCCAGTGAGCCAACGGCCATCCACAATCTGTGTGACCACGGATCAGAATTTAGTCTCCGCACCCCACAGCGAGTCGTAGAAGGCGACTGTGTGGTTGGCGTCAGGAAGGGCATCCGGCTGTAAAACTTGCTCCAATATTTCTTCCAATATGGCAAGCAAATCGCATAGGCAGGGTACAGCCTTAAGTACTCCGTGGGTACAGCCTTAAGTACTCCGTGGGCGTCCTCACCAGCCTACGTCAAGTCAAATGGTGGAGGAGGAGGCCGAACCGCAGCACTGAATGACGGTTGCAGACCCGATGCACTGCGGGGAGGCCGGTCTGAAAGGAGAACATCTCAGGATGTCTGTATGAGAGTGGCTACGTGGAACATTGGGAGTATGTCAAGGAGGTCTGGAGAAGTGGTGGACGTGATGGTGAGGAGGAGAGTGGATGTTGCTTGTGTTCAGGAGACCCGGTGGAGAGGAGGCAGTGTAAAGTGGTTGGGCAGGAGTGGTGAGCGGTACAAATTCGTCTGGCAGGGATGTGCTGATGGGAATGGTGGCGTTGGAGTGCTGGTCGCGGAGAAGTGGGTAGACCAGGTGGTGAATGTCAAGAGGGTGAGCGAGCGGATCCTGGTTGTGAAATTGCTGGTAGGGAAGCGGCTGGTGAATGTCATCTCAACCTATGCCCCACAGGTCGGCAGGGCACAAGATGAGAAGGATGCTTTCTGGGATATGTTGATTGAAATTGTGTCCAGGATACCAACAGGAGAAGCAGTTATCCTGGGCGGGGACCTTAATGGCCATGTGGGGTCAGCTGCGGATGGATACGAGGGTGTGCATGGAGAGATGGGCTTTGGGACGAGGAATGCGGAGAGAAAAAGGATCCTAGAGTTTGGAGACGCTATGGAGATGGTGGTGTGCAACACGTTTTTCAAGAAGGAAGAGAGGCACCTAGTGTCGTACGAGTCCGGTGGTCGCAGAAGTCAGATCGACTTTCTGATGGTGAGGAAAGTGGACCGTAGACTGGTGAGGAACGTGAAGGTGATTGCTGGTGAGGAGTGTGTTTCGCCGCACCGTCTCGTTGTCGGAGACATGACCCTGGGCAGCGGTAGGCGCATTAAGAAGAAACATGTGCCAAGGCTCAGAGTGTGGAAGCTTTCCGAAGAGAAAGCGAGGAATGAGTTCCGGGAGAAGGTAGCCCACTTGGCTGAGGAAGCAGCTTAAATGAAGGGCGTGGATGGGAGATGGAAAACGATGAAGAAGATATGGCTCAAGGCCACCGAGGAGATCTGCGGGTGGACAAAAGGTGCGCCTAGGCACAGAGAGACATGGTGGTGGAACGACGAGGTGAAAAGGGTGGTCGATGAGAAAAGGAGCTGCTTCAGAAGGTGGAAAAGGACGAAGGCGGAGGAGGACAGATTGGCGTACCTCGACGCGAAAGGCGCGGCTCGGAGATCGGTGTGGCTGGCACAAGATGCCAAAAGGCAGGAGTTTGTTGAGGAACTGGCAAGCGAGGAGGGAAAACGGCAGTTCTTCAGGATCGCGAAACAGATGATGAAAGAAAGGCGGGACGTGACCGGCACAAGCTGTGTGAAGGATGAGCTCGGAAACATCGTGACAGATAGTAAAGGAATGAAAGAGGTGTGGAAAAAGTGGTGAGGACAGGGCATGGAGACAGCAGCAGCTTTGAGGTGAAGGTGGGGGTGCACCAGGGCTCTGTATTGAGCCCACTGCTGTTTGCCATTGTGATGGACGTGGTGACGAAGGAGGCGAGAGGAGGACTGCCCTGGGAGCTGCTATATGCAGATGATCTCGTCCTTATGGCAACGACCAGGGAAGAACTAAGAAGGAAGCTGATGGAGTGGCGCACGAGATTGGTGGCCAAAGGACTGAAGGTGAACGCCGGGAAGTCGAAGGTGATGGTCAGCATAGGTGACAGAGGAGTGATGTCAGAGTCTGGTACATGGCCATGTGGAGTCTGTAGCAAGGGTGTAGCCACAAACTCGCTTCAGTGTACATCGTGTATGAAGTGGGTCCACAGGAGATGCAGTGGTGTGAAGGGTAGCTTGCAGGCAGTGAGCGCAACGTTTGTGTGCAAGAGGTGCCGGGGAGAGGTACCACCTGCAGAAGCGATGGAAGAAGGCTTGGAGGTGGATGGAGAGACATACAACAGAGTAGACAACTTCTGCTACCTGGGCGACATGCTTAGTGCGAAGGGTGGGGTGGATGCAGCGGTAACAGCGAGGGTGAGGTGTGCCTGGCAGAAGTTCAGGGAGTTAACACCCTTCTTGACTTCCAAAGCGCCCCCCCCCCTGAAGATGAAGGGCCAGGTGTACACAGCTTGTGTCAGAAGTTGCCTGTTGTATGGGTGTGAGACGTGGGCCATGAGGACCAATCATGACACGAGGATGGAAAGGGTTGAGATGAGGATGGTGAGATGGATGTGTGGCGCATCACTCGGCGACAGACAGCCCAGTGCAGAGCTTAGAAGAAGAGTAGGAGTGGAGGCGATTGGGGATGTGATCAGAAGAAGCAGGCTGAGGTGGTACGGGCATGTAGAGCGAAAGGACGACGAGGACTGGGTGAAGGGCTGTACAAAGTTAGTGGTGGAGGGGACAGCTCCCGTCGGCAGACCAAGGAAGACCTGGCAGAACTCCGTGTCTGCAGACTTGAATCTGATGGGTATCGACCATCGGGATGCACGGGACCGTGTCAAGTGGAAGAGGGCAATTGGAAGAAAGGCGAACCCAGCAGAGCCTGGAAACACCGCCTCTAAACGACGATGATGATGATTATACTCGCGAAAATGTATACAACCCACCTTGGTTGTTGGTACTGTGTGTGAGTGTGAGCGATAATTCATTATGTTTAGTAAACTCAACGTCAATAATAATATTTATTCGTATTACAACGATAACAATTCAAATAAAGCAACATATACATTCATCTAATATGTATATAAAACGGTCAGTGCAGTCTCGTTTATGAAACGTGAGCGTCAGTCAGTCTATGTCATGGCTGTTTTTAAGTGAATATTATTAAAGGTCATAGTGTGGAGTCTCCCATCCCACAGTAATTTGTATTTTGTTGACATTATGTAAACTGTTACTGTAAAACTTGCATCTTAGTATTTGTTTCCATATATGTAGTTCTGGTTGTTTCCACCGCTCGGCAACGTTCTATTCTCAACTTGCATGACGCGTCATAGCCAAAGTCACATGGCATAACAACGACAAGTCCGCCATTACTCGGTGAATACGGTTGTTATGCTGTGCGCTCCCTTTGTGTATACCTAAAATCTTGTTTTATCTGTTTTTCATCGTTAAATTAGTTTAGTTATATTATTTGTTGTAAGTTTCGGATTGAGTGTAGTTAGATCATTATGTCGTTCGGATACTTGGAAGGTTTGAGTTATTCCGACCGAGCCCGTTACATGTCAAAACTGACAGCGCTGTCTGCGGGAACCTGTCCGTACAAGATTCCCGCAGGTTCGTGGGTAGACGATCCCACGAAATGGCCGGAGATCGAATGGCGGTGGAAGCAGCAGTACGTCTCGGGTACACCAGACGCGCATGTACTGAGTTGCCGTGCTACTGGAACAACGACTTCGTGAAGAAGGTGAAACCAGCTCCAGTGCATGGCATTCAGTTCTACAAGAAGTCTGCCACCGAGAAGTTTCGTCAGCGGAGTAAGCAGAACAGGTATGCTGCTCCAAGCATCTCAACTGACCGAGAACAAAAGCAGTTGCTGGATAGTCTCGCCAGCTGCTCACGTCAACCGATCGGTCTGAGCCTTTTCAAGGAGCATTAACGTCCGTTTTGCTGGAAGGCAACAGCAGAACTGGAGCGTTTGCCACGACAACTCACATCGCTCTACAAGCTGGATTACGCCAGTATGACCCTGACTGAGCTCCATTGTGAGGCCGAGGAAATATTGGCCTCCCTCACAGTGACCGATGCTGAGGTTCAGTACGTTGAAAAGAGCACTGTGAAACAGGCTGCTTGTCTAACATGGTTCCAAATGCGTGCTGGGGCATTACTGCTTTGCGGGCGCAATCGGTGTTACACACAAGGCTCGACCACCCGTCTGCATCCCTTGTAAAAGGCATCTGCAGCGACAGTTGCAAGTCTTTTTACAGCGCTGCAACTACGTGGGGTAAGGAGCATGGGGCTGACGCCTTATCTGCCTACAGCAACATTGGGGGACACACAAACTTCCAACTGTGCAAGACTGGGCTTCGTTTGTGTAAGGAATTCCCCTACATCGGAGCCTCAGCAAACGGGTTGGCCTGCTGTGACTGCCACAGTGGCCGAGTGGTGGAAGTGAAATGTCCTTTTAAACATAGGAACAGCTCACTGGACACCATGACAGCGGATCCTTCTTACTGTTTGGAGAATGACCTAAACCTCAAACGTGGACACGCCTATTATGCCCAGGCACAGCTACAGATGTACGTGTACAATTTGTCCATGTGCGACTTTGTTGTATGGACATCAGTGGTGTGTGTCGTTGTGGGAGTGCCACGTGATGCTGACTTTGTGTCAGACATGGTACCAAACTTGTGCACGTTCTTCAAGCGTGATGCCTGAGCTACTGACACGTAACATGCAGCATGGCTCATCATCACGCTCATAATCACCTGCTGTTGGTGATGTGGTGTCACAAAAACTGTATTGCAGTTGTCGGATGCCTGTTGATGACAGTGACTTGGACGATGACATGCTTGGGTGTGATTCACCTAACTGCTCCCATGGCGAATGGTTCCATTTCACTTGTGTCAAAGTGAAACGAGCGCCCAAAGGCAGTTGGTTTTGTCCGCTATGCAGGAAAACACAAAAGTAGGGCAATCACGTACGTAATGTCATCGATACAGTTTTTATTACACAGATGCTCAGTCATGTTGTTTGCAAATAAAAGTACAGATATGCAATTTGCGTTGTGACAACCTGACTTAATGTTCATGTCTTGTCAATTTCATCTATCGTATAATTATAATAAGTGCTCTGATAACATGCTTGATGGATTACACCATTTATCACAGAAATGCCAACTGTTTAAACGTATGCAGAAGTAACTATGTAAGTTGCATCGTGAGACCTTCCTTCATGCCTTGTCATGATATACAATTTCATCAGTCATATTAACAAGTGCAGCACGTACATGTACTAATTTGTCAACGGACGCAAGGTTAGTTTCTTCTGCTTCCTCTCTGGGGTCTGATTAGGTTACTTGCCAGTGGTCCCTGCAGAATGGTGAATCTGTTTTGAACAGGCCAATTACACGTTCAATATGAATTCTGATAGTTGAGATGTTGCGGGATACTTCTACATCTTTAGGACACAGCTGTTTTTTACACTTTGTGAAACTTGGTAATTCTGCTCCACAAGCTACAACACATTCTTCTACCATAGTGAAGCCACGGTCTGCTAGTAATTGGTCGTGTCGTTGGTGATACGTCGGAGAAATAAAGTCTGATGCACGCACCATTTCAACATCTGAAGCTCGGCCACCCCAGATAAAGACAGATAAAGTGACAGCACCTAGTGGGCTACATACAATGAATACTTTAACTGTACTGTGTTTCTTGTAGTTAGAATACTCCTCTGCCTGTGCCTTTACATTTTTAGGACGATCAATAAACATTTCAAAACAGTCCATAATTCCAGTTAATCTGGGGAAATGTAATTCAAAGATTGCAGGTAGAGTCTGCTTAAGTGTCTCCTGTCTGGCAATCTTACCATGAAACCAATATTTGCATAAAGTAAATCAATTGTCTTCCAGAAACACCTAGACACAGTAGTGACATCAACACCAGCTTGATGGGAAATTAGCTCAAATGGAAGATTTAGTTGTAGCTTTACCAGAGAGAGAAACAGCTGCTCTGTAGCAGGAATAGTGCATTTTGCAGAAGTGTTAACGACTGTAGAAAGAAAGAGAGACAATTTTAGAAACACTTTTCATGACAATCCTGTGTAAAACTTTGAACGTGTATCATTATCATTATACTACTGAACATTCTTCTGGATAGTTCGTTTTCAAATCAGAAACTTTCATTTTTCATTTCCAAGATGTTTAATTTACCTGGTAGAGGCTTTCGTCAACGTATCACGTCGACTTCATCAGTACCGATGACGCTGAATGACGTCATCGTACACGTGAGGCAGTTCGTAATTGCCCTGGTCTCTGTTGATGGGTGTTTTGGTTTTCCTGATCCAGATGGCTTCCTTGACATGCCGAATTCTTTTGTTGGGTTCCTTGTCTACAATGTTCACTCCCTCCCAGTCTATGATGTGGTTTTCAGTTGCCGTATGGTCTGTAAGGGCGGATTTATTGATGGTAGACATCAATCTTTTTTTCCGCTCCTTGTGTATTTCTCATTTTTCGTGTTGTCTACGTCCTTTCTGTGTTCCTCCAGTCTTGTTTTGAGTAGTCTTCCTGTCTCCCCAATGTACTTAGCACCACAATTCTTGCACGGTATTTGGTACACCAAGTCGCCCTGTTCTTCTAGCTGTACTTTGTCCTTGGGATGTACCAACAGGTGCCTGAGGGTGGTGTGGGGACGCATGGCTGTTGCTACTCCATACTTCTTCAGTACTCGATGTGCTCTCCCTGAGACCCCCTCTATGTGTGGGATGACTACTTGGCTCCGATAGTTTTTGTACTTAGTCTTTTTGTTGGTCTTTTTCTCCTCACTGTTATCTGTCACCTTTTTCAACCACGACGGATAGCCACATACTCTTAGAGCTCCTCTCAAATGTTCCACCTCTTCTTTATTGTCCCCCTCCTCCGAAGTTATTGTCTCACACCTGTTCATAAGGGTTCTGACAACTCCCAACTTCTGATGTTTGGGGTGGTGGGACGCAAAGTTCAGGTATTGGTCAATGTGCGTCTTCTTCCTGTACACTGTGGACTTCACACAGCCATCTTCCTTTCTGGTGAACTTTGCATCCAAGAAGGGCATGCTGTTGTTCTCTTCGTCCTCCCGTGTGAAAATGTGCTACCTGTGGGGCACGCAGTGTTCATGTGGTGCTGAGTACATTGGGGAGACGGGAAGACTACTCAAAACAAGAATGGAAAAACACAGAAAAGACGTAGGCAACACGGGGGAGTGAAAATTGTAGACAAGGAATCCAACAGAGTAATTCGGCATGTCAAGGAAGCCATCTGGATCAGGAAAACCAAAACACTCATCAACAGAGACGAGGGCAATTACGAACTGCCTCACGTGTACGATGACGTCATTCAGCGTCATCGGTACTGATGAAGTCGACGTGATACGTTGACGAAAGCCTCTACCAGGTAAATTAAACATCTTGGATATGAAAAATGAAAGTTTCTGATTTGTGTATCATTATCCTTTATCACACCAGAATTCAACTGTGAAGTTTTCAGCAAATCAAAAAGCAGCAGAAACAAGCGTACCTTCGACCAGTGTGTAGGCAGTGCCATCTTTTCTTCAGAATTCCATTGCATCTCTCTATAATACAACGGGTCGCACAGTGGCAGTCGTTGTACCGTTGCTGCGCTGCATTCGCGACGTGGATATACGGCGTCAGCAGCCAGTCGCGGAGCATGTAGCCGCTGTCGCCGAGGATGTAGCCTTCCAGTGGCCGGGGTATTGTTTCGAACATTTCGAAGACGGGACACAGCCTCAGAATGCGTGCGTCGTGCACTGATCCCGGCCACCTCACAACACTGTTCATAATCATGGCGTCGGCATCACAAATCAGTTGAACATTTATGGTGTGGTCGTTTTTTCGATTGACGTATTCATGTTCGTTGACCAACGGTGTTGCGATTTTAACAAGTGTACAGTCGACGCAGCCGATCACTTTCGGGAAGTTTGCAATGTTGTGAAATTTGATGTTCTTTACTTCGGTCTCTCCTACGCCGTGGTCGTGGAAGCGGACATAACGCGGCAGTAGCTTGGCGAACGCAGCAGCAACTCGCTCAACAGTTCTACTCACCGTAGCCTTACTAACGCCAAACAGATCGCCGACAACTACTTGAAAACACCCACAGGCAAAGAATCGCATAGCGATTAGTATTTGTAGTATTGCTGTTAACGAACCCTTCCGAGAAACTATCGCGATGTCGTCACCGATTAAATCGACTAAATGCATGATGTGCTGACGAAAACGATACCTGTCGAACAATTCGACGTCGTCGTACAAATCAAATGGGTGTGTCATATCTCGAAACATTCTTTCTCGACGCAAGGCTCTTCTTACTGCTCCGCTTGAACGATGCACTGGTCGTAGAGCAGCCATTTTTAAGAACAACTTAGTCTTATTGGAGTTACGCCATGGAGGTAGGTGTCGAAGACTAAGTACGGTTTACTAAGTATTGCGTAAACTAAGAAGACGCCATGAAACGCGTATTTTACGTGCATTATAAAACCATTATTTCCCAGCAAAACATCCTGTGCTTTCAACAACTATAGGGCAGTTTATTTCTGAAAGAAATCCATGCGATTAGTTTTTAAACTTTTTGACTTGCCACATTGGCATTCCTCTACCGCAGGCTCAGTGATACCCAAATAACAGCGACACGTGATTTCACTCGTTCCAGAAAATACAGTCATGAAAGTGTCGCGCCGATGGTGTCACAATGGTGATCTAAATTTGTTAATAAATTAATCTTCCATAATCACAAGCACCTGTGTACGTTTCCTGGATATATACAATGCAATTGGCGTATCTGGAAGGCTGGAGGATTTCAATTTGTCACACAACAAACTTCGCCAGAACTTGACATCCGACAAGCATTCGATCGTTGTACAAGACAAGACAAGACAAGACAAGACAATACAAGATTGAATCTCTCGAATATCGAACTTAGTGACATTGAAATCAACATGCAACATGCATATGTAGTTGAAGTAAGTTGATATGAACGGAAATCGTCTTAGAACAAACAAAAACAACCAATAGTGCCAATCATATTTCAAGAATAATTCAACAAAAGACTAGTAATATATTGTCATAATCGTTAACATGTATTACATATATAATGTCTGCTTAACATGATATTGGCCTAGTTACTACAAATTGCACGTAAGCCGTCGCGCTTAGAACGGCATACGCACATTAGATACACACCGGTAGCTTTGAGTGATACTATCTTATAGAGTTGCCTTATCATCTCGAACCAGGCCTATATGCAGTATTGGTTCTTTTAAAGCGTATACGTTTTGTGCTTCGCTGGTTCATGCCACCCTTGTGTGTGAGGCTGTAATCTGTCCGAGCCGTGTTCATGCTTGTGGACGTACATTGAGCACTGCGCAAAGACGAGTGCGATCCGCCATCACTGGTCTTGGCAGACCCGCGAGCGCTGCCGGCAATCGATACATTGTCCCGGCGACGACGCACCCGGAAGGAGACCGCGTATAGGAGGTACGCAGCGGCAAGCAGGCCGGCCATATCATCGACCGTCTGCACCATAACAACCCGTGCCAGGGTTGTCCAGTACGCTAACAGTGCACGACGCAGCTATGGCTCGCACGGTGTCGTGTTGACGAATCGGTCGTCACTGTTCTTGATGCATTTGACGAAGTCGACGAACACGACAGTAGCGATGTCGGTCCGGTAGGCGGCGCTGTCTTTTAGCTTGCAGCATGTGACCGGCACGCAAGAGTGCTTGATGGTGCCGTGATAGAGCAAGCCCCTGTCCCACCGGCTCGCGAGTCTATCGAAGTCGTTGCGGTTTGTTGCGCCGCAACACGTGTGCTTTGCCATGATGTTGTCCCACGCCAAAGAAATTAGTTCCCGCGATGGTACCACGCGAACGTTTTCGTCCACCGTCGCTCCTGCGTAATCGGTTATGCTTTGGTGGAGGACTTTGTTTAACAGCCGCGCTGTTTTGCCGTGATACCACTGCCCAAAGACGAGTCCAGCAGACTCACTGACAAGTATGATTAATAACACACATGCGTAGATTATCAACAGCACTGCAGAGTGTTTGACTTCAACCGCGAATCCGAAGGTTGCTTTGATGACGGCGGTTGTGCCTAGCAACAATACGATCGCCTGGCAGCCATGAGAGATTGTGACGTACGCAAAAAGTGACGAACAGATGTACTTGATCAAAGCAATTATATAATTGCTTTGATTTGATCGATTGATTTATCCAGTACATCGCGGTTTGCTTACGTCACAATAAAAATTAGTGCACGACCTCCGTCAAGCTTTGCCTTTGCCAACAATGTTGAAAACGGTCATGTGTGTGTGGTGTGTGTGTGTGTGTGTGTGTACGTGCGTGCGTGCGTGCGTGCGTGCATATGTCAATTACATTACCCTTGCTGCATAACACATCTCATAAATCAAACATTCCCGCATTCATTTTGTTACTTTTAAAACTCTGCCATATGATTTTGTCATAATATAAAGAAACAATTATTTTGTGACAAAATGTGTACAAAATATATGACGGAATGCACGAACGCATCATGTGTTCGGCATCCATTTTTATGGGTTTACGTAGCGTTTGCTAGGCAATGGGTCACGTGATGGATAGGTTAATTTGCCTCGCCAACAATGTTTTTTTATAAGTAGACGCCTAATATAATGATATTATATTATTATAATTTACATTACTTGTGCGACATGGCATATGCAAAACAAACCTTTCCTTTAAGCAGTTCTCGCTTGAACTACTTGGCCTTATATTAATCTGAGAGCAGGTTGCTGCTGGATGTACCCATGTCAAAGACGCAACTGGGAGACACAGCCTTCTCTGTGGCTGCACCCACACTGTGGAGCAACATACTCCTATCCATTCGCCAGGCTCCATCGACATGTGTATTCAAAAGGCCACGGCAGGTAGATATGATAATTTTTTAATTTGTGCAAACAGTTCAATTTTTCTGCCCAATGCATGAAATGGGTCTTACTGAGTAAAAAATATATTGGACTTTTTCAGCCAGACCCTCCCGTTTCCATGGTAACAAACAAAATGGCCGCCATGTTTAGTAATTATTGGCAAATTTGGAAACTTTGCCATTTTTATTGAACCCATATATAGTTATAATTCTTGCAAATCCATGTTCTCTATACATTCTACTGTGCAATGGTCAGAGCTTTTTTTAATGTTGTGTTTTAATTTTTGTAATATTTTTTTTTTAAATACCAGAAAAATAACTTTTTTGGCAACAAATATGGCTACATCTTTCAAACTATTCATGATTTCAAAAAAGTGTCTGATCATTGCACACAGTAGAATATGTTGAATGCAACACTGAAAACATTATTTATATAGCATAATTACTCCCATAGATATCACGTTTCCAAATGCAGAAATTTGAAGAAAAAAATGTTTTTGAGAAAATGGCAGTCAAAGATTCCATAATGGATTTGATTACACGATAGCGAAATGCTTGATCCATGACTAAAACACACATAGAGGTAGGTGGCGGTGATGGTATTGGTGGTGATAGTGGTGGTGGTGGTGACGGTGGTAGTGATAATGGCAGTGCTGGTAGTGGTAGTGGCAATGATGGTAGTGGTGGTGGTGGTGGTGGCGGTAATGGTATTGGTGGCGGTGGCGGTGGCGGTGACGGTGGCGGTGGTGATGGTGGCGGTGGCGGTGATAGTAGTGGTGGTGGTATTGGTGGTGGTGGCGGTTGTGATGGTGGTGGCGGTGGCGGTGGCGGTGGCGGTGGCGGTGGCGGTGGCGGTGGGAAGACTACAACATGGTTCGCAGTTTTCACCTCTATTTCAGCACGCCTGCTGCTCTCTTCCTCGTTCCCTGCCGTACAAAGGGGGGCGTCGGGTTCAATATTGCCGAATCACTCGCTGTGTTTTGTCTTTTCATCTACATGTAGTGATTATTTATGGTGACGGTAATGGTGGTGGTGATGGTGGTGGTAGTGGTGGTAGTGGCGGTGGTGGCGGTGGCGGTCATGGCAGGTGGTAGGGGTGGTGGTAGTGGTGGTGGTGGTAGTAGTGGTGGTGGTGGTGGTGGTGATGGTGATGATGATGGTGGTGGTGGTGGTGGTAGTGGCGGTGATGGTAGTGGTGGGGGTGTCGGTGATAGTAGTGGTGGTGGTGGCGGTGGCAGTGATGGTGGTGGTGGTGGTAGTGGTGATGGTGGTGGTGGCGGTAATGGTAGTGGTGGTGGTAGTGGTGATGGTGGTGGTGGTGGCGGCGGTGAATGTAGTGGTAGTGGTGGTGGTGGTGGTGGCGGTAATGGTGTTGGTGGTGGCGGTGGTAGTGATAGTAGTGGTGGTGGTGGTGGCGGTAGTGGTGGTGGTGGTGGCGATGACGGTGGCGGTGGCGGTGGCGGTGGCGGTGACGGTGGCGGTGGGAAGGAAACTCACCAGTTTCGTCACCTTCTAGTTCCATCTCTCAACATGGTTGATGGTTCGCTTCTTATTTTGTGTGAATATTTCAGACGTCCACTATGATAACGATTGCGTCACCTTGCCACATTTTCATAAAGCAACCCCACTTTAGAGCCATCCATCCACCATGGACATCAGTAATGCTAGTGCAGCAACCTGCTTTATACCATGCATAAAAGGCTGTTGACGCGGAATTAATTTGAATGTCAATATATATATATATATATATATATGTGTGTGTGTGTGGATATATATATATATATATATACATACATGTGAAGGCTTAATGAGAAGACATCACTTATAGAAATTCGCATGTGTGATTAACTCCACACACACACACACACACACACACACACACACACACACACACACACACACACACACACACACACACACACACACACACACACATATATATATATACACACATACATATATAATCCCGTTATTAAATGCAAATATATAGGTCATATAATTAACAATAATCTTACTGACGATGACGACATTGCCAGACAGAAAAGATGCCTGTATGCTCAGGCCAACGTCTTAGCACGAAAGGTTCGCCTTTGCAGCTCTAACATTAAAACTTACCTATTTCTCTCTTACTGTACTATGTACACCTCAAGTCTAGTGTAAATAAAAAAAACAGAGTTTGAATGGTATTACTGTTGCCTATAACAACAGTTTTATAATTTTACACAATTTGTCATCACGTTGTAGTGCAAGTTTTATGTTTGCTACAAACTGTGTTAAATGTTTTAATGAACGTATGCATCCATCCATATATAGCTTATTATGTCGTCTTCAACAGTCTGAAAATCCACTTTTTGTGAATTATTGTTATACCGATATACATTTTAGAAGTCCTATGTTTAAATATTGGACTATCCAACTGTATACTTAAAGTTCAATGCACATTTTATATGTATCTTTTATTAACCATCTATTTTATTTCATGTGTGTCTGTGTTATATATTGCGCTACCTGAGTTACTACGAATGACACTTTAGCCTACGAACGTTCATGTGACACTTCAGTGCGAGTTCCGCAATGTCATGCTGACTGCCTGTGTTATTGTCATTAGTTAAATAAAGTTTAAATAAACCCTGATACATGACAAATTGGCGACGAGGATCGGATATTAGAAATGGCAAGAGTGCAGATCGCTAGTATAGGAGAATATGACGAAAATAAAGAGGACTTTGAGTCATACACTGAGCGTTTGAATGCATGGTTGGCGGTGAATGATGTGACAGCCGAACAGAAGGCGAATGTGTTTCTGGCGGTTGTTGGGGCGCACACGTATAAACTATTGAAGAGTTTAGTGGCTCCGGAGAAGCCATCGTCCAAAGGGTTTGGTGAGCTGGCCGCCGTGTTGCAGAGACATTATAAGCCAAAACCACTGATTATCGCCGAACGTTTTCGTTTCTACAAGCGTCATCAGCAGGATGGCGAGAGTGTGTCGGCATTTTCGGTCGCGCTGAGACAGCTGAGCAGTTCGTGCGAATTCGGTGAATTTCTACTCGAAGCTCTACGAGGTCAGTTTGTGTGTGGGTTGTCAAATCAGAGCATACAATGCAAACTGTTAGCCGAGGCAAACCTCATAATGGAAAGAGCACAACAACTAGCGACAGCTATGTCAATGGCGACCGAGAACACTGTGCAGTTTCATGCAGACATTCCTCGAACAGACACTCGTGCAATACACAAAGTGAACGTCAAAACGGCTAAGCGACGTGACCATGCGGCGTGTTGGCGATGTGGCAAACAAAATCACTCACCTGATGTCTGCCGCTTTAAAGAAGCTGTGTGCCATGGTTGTCAGCAAAAAGGGCACATCATACGGGCATGCAAGAAGCGGCAATCGGCCAAGTATTCGCAACAGGGGGCAACTCGTTACGTAGACGGCTGTTCAGAGGAGATGACCGACGGTGTTGATGAGACGTTGGGCATCTACTCGACGGAAAAACGGATCAACAAGCCGAAGCCTATCATGGTGTCGGTTACCTTGGACGACTTCAAGGGTGACATGCAGCTAGATACGGGGGCGACAGTGTCACTCATCTCAAAATCAATGTACGACGAACACTTAGCGCATGTTCCCCTGCAAAGTACAAAGACGGAACTGGAAGCGTATGCTGGTCACAAAATACCGGTGTGTGGCGAGATAAACGTGTCAGTAACCTACAAAAAGCAAACTGGCGTGTTTCCACTGGTTGTGGTGGGCAGCGAAGGCCCATCGCTCCTGGGTCGCAACTGGCTTAACCGAATGCAACACGACTGGCAGGAGATCTTTGTGATAAGTCAACCCGACAGTCTCAGTGGGGTGGTGCACCGACACCAAGCTGTCTTCAAACCGGGCCTGGGCATAATAAAGGGTAACAAGGCAGACATCCGAGTCAAAAGCGATTCACGTCCGATCTTCTGCAAAGCCAGACCGGTGCCCTACGCAATCCGAGACAGTGTAGGAAAAGAACTTGAGCGCCTAGAAAAAGATGGGGTCATCAAAAGAGTGGAGAGCAGTGAATGGGCGTCGCCGATAGTGTGTGTGCCGAAACGAAATGGGAGCATACGCATTTGTGGCGATTTCAAAGTGTCGGTGAATCAAGTGCTGATACCAATCTCCTATCCGCTGCCGAATGCCGACGATCTTTTCGCAACTCTGGCTGGGGGCAAGATCTTCAGCAAACTGGACTTGTCAAACGCATATCAGCAACTCGAACTGACTAGCGAAAGCCAGAAATACCTCACAGTTAACACGCACAGAGGCTTGTTTGCGTACCAGCGCCTCACGTACGGCATAGCGTCCGCGCCGTCCATCTTCCAAGCGGTCATGGACCAGATCCTGCAAGGGATGAGCAACGTGGTTTGTTACTTAGATGACATTCTTATCGCCTCTAGTAGCAAGGAAGAGCATCTGGCTACGCTGGAGGAAGTGCTGTCTCGACTGGAAAAGAGCGGCGTCACGGTAAACAAGGCTAAATGCGATTTTCAAACAAACGCCGTGCAGTACTTGGGGCACATAATCGACGAAGAAGGGCTGCACCCGATGCAGGAGAAAGTCACCGCCATCACGGAGGCTCCAAGTCCGACGAACGTGTTTGAGCTTCGGGCATATCTGGGACTAATCAACTACTACGCCAAGTTCATGAGCAACCGTGCGACATTGTTGAAGCCGCTACATGACTTGCTGCGAAACGGTGAAAAGTGGGAGTGGACCAAAGAATGCGAGTCCGCTTTTGCACTCAGCAAGTCAGAACTGGTTACAAATCAGGTGCTGGTTCATTACGATTCCGGAAGGGCACTGAGGCTAGATTGCGATGCGTCATGGACGATGGGACCGAACGTCCGATTGCGTTTGCGTCGCGAACGCTAACTAAGAGCGAACTGAACTATGCGCAAATTGACAAAGAGGCGCTTGGACTTGTATTCGGTGTGCGAAAGTTCCACAAATACCTGTATGGTCGTTCGTTTACTCTGGTTACAGACCACAAACCGCTTGTGACCATCTTCGGACCAAGGAAGGCGGTGCCGACTCTGGCCGCAGCAAGGATGCAGCGATGGGCCGTGATTCTGCAGGCGTATCGTTACTAGGTGGAGTATCGACCAGGAAGTGAGCACGGAAACGCAGACGCCCTCTCGCGCCTACCCTGTAAGCAAGCAGACGCAGAAGCGGAAGTCTTTTTCTTTTCTGGTCTGAACGAGTTGCCAGTAGCTGCTGAGGACATCAGTCGAGCCAGCGCGAGAGATCCAGTGGTGGCGCAGGTGCTGAAATACACGTTGTGTGGATGGCCGAACTATGTTGCAGACGAAGCGTTGAAGCCGTATTTCGTCCACAGAAATGAGCTGTCAGTTGAGCAGGGATGTGTGTTGTGGGGAATGAGAACGGTTATTCCTCCCAGCCTACGCAACAGACTGCTACAAGAGCTACACGAGGAACATCCGTGCATTGTGGCTATGAAGGCAATCGCCCGAAGCTATCTGTGGTGGCCTCTGCTAAACAGTGACATTGAGAAACTGGTGCAAAGCTGTGAAGTATGTCAGTCAGTACGCACAAAACCACCAGTGGCGCCACTGCACACTTGGAGGTGGCCGAGGAAGGTGTGGCAGAGGTTGCATATCGACTTTGCCGAGAAAGACGGTGACAACTTCTTGGTGTTGATCGACAGCCATTCAAAATGGTTAGAGCTGAAACACATGACGTCGACGACAACTCTACGCACGATTGAAGTGTTGCGTGATCTGTTCAGTGCGTTCGGCTTGCCAGAAGAAATTGTGTCGGACAATGGGCCACAATTCATCTCCCACGAGTTTAGCGAGTTCATGAAAATGAATGGCATCAAACATACGCTCACTCCACCGTACCATCCGGTCTCAAACGGGGCCGCCGAACGCTCGGTTCAAGTTTTGAAGCAGGCTCTTCGGAAACAACTGGCATCGTCTCAGCAAGGTCAGCCGAAAATGACGATGGAACGTCGGCTTGCAAACTTCTTGTTTCGCTACCGAAATACACCACATACCGTGACGGGCGTTCCACCAGCCGTACTGTTCTTAAAGAGACAACCGCGCACACGTTTCACCATCTTACTGCCAAGTGTGGAGAACGTCGTCGAGAAACAACAAGAGAAACAACGCCTTCAACATGATCGCAGTCGTGTGAAATTGAGATAATTTGATAATCATACGTCAGTCAGCGTACGAAACCATCGAGGCACGTCAGAGAAATGGCTTCCGGGAACGGTGATTCGACGACTCGGTCCACTGACGTATCTCGTGCGAGTCGGTCGTCAGCTGCGTTACGTCCATGTTGACCATCTGCTTCAGTCGGGTTGCATGACAGATCCAGTGACGTCGGAGGGAGAGGTTGTTGGCGAGTTGTTGCCAGAGGCAATGGCGGCAGGCGACTCGCAAAGCCTCACATCAGACGCGACGACCGCGGACGACTCGCAGAGTGTCGATTCTTCGCAGCAAATGAGCGGGTCGGCAGCAAAGACGTGCAGCGGCGCGTTGGAGTTGTCACCGGTGCTCGAGCCGACATCTACAGCGACGAGGTCATCGCGTGCTTCAGCGTCGTCACCTGTGGTCGTGCAGACGGAGCGGCGCTATCCCACGAGGGTTCGCAAGGCACCAACACGACTTGATATATGAAGCAGCTCGCTTCAAAAAGGCATAATAATCCCTTTATCATATTTTGGTTCCAGGGTCAGAGTGACCCGGTGGACAGTTGCCATAATTGATTGACACTATTATATTATGAACATTAGTTGCCAAATGCTTTTTGTAGTGAACTTCTTCTTAGTGTGAGAGGAGTGTTATATATTGCGCTACCTGAGTTACTACGAATGACACTTCAGCCTACGAACGTTCAACGTGGCTCTCTAATCACTACCAACGTGGCTCTCTAATCACTACGCATGTGACACTTCAGTGCGAGTTCCGCAATGTCATGCTGGGGTAAGACCACATTAAGGATTCGTCCGCCATTACCGACCGAAAGAGTGCCCTTGAAAATACCGTTTTGGTGTCATGTGTGAATTTTTTCGAGCACTTTGACATGGCACATGTCAGTCCAGTGAATAGTGAATGTACTACTGCATTAGGTCTTTCACGAGGTAGCAATAAACATACGCTAGTCGCTCGCGTATTCGCACAGTGGCTATTTTACAGAACGCACCAATATTTCAAAATCCGTCACCAGATTGGGGCGAAATTGAGGGGTGTCAGGTTTGGGTGGATTTTTCTGAAAACTGAGGTATGAGAATTTTACGAGTTTTCCACAGCACTTGTGTCAATGGAGGTGAAATATGCTGTGAAAATAGCAAGAAAATTGTTCGTCAAATTTAGCAGGAAATGAAGGAAACGTTATAATGGCCGCCTATGTAAAATTTTAATGTGGTCTTACCCCTGCTGACTGCCTGTGTTATCGTCATTAGTTAAATAAAGTTTAAATAAACCCTGATACATGACAGTCTGTACATTTGTATTGTATTTATTTATCATTTTGTATTTACTTGTATTGTATGTAGAAAGAAGTTCACATCTGAGGCTAACTCATATAGTTAGAGTTAGTGCTATTATAAATCACGTAGGCCAACATTTAAGGATTTATAATCTTGAATCGCAATGCCATCGTGTTTAACACTCGCACACCCCCACTTAACATCGCACATGTAGAAAGAAAATAGGATAGGGGGTCACATAGGTTTAGAAAAGGTTCCTACTTTCGTGAGGATTATCTGAATAAATAACTTTATAATCACCATTGAAAAGCTACCGTACCCGTACACGTCTACTAGACACAATCTACTGGACACAAAATCACAAACATTTAACTGGTTATCCTGATTCAAGGTGATCAATAATCTTCGGAATGCTTCTCTGATCCTCTGTCCAATTCCAGACTTTTGTGGACGACAAGCAGTGGCGCCACATTACGAGCAAGAGTAATCAATGTTAATGAGCCCTACATTAACAGTGGCGCCACATGGTGGGTGGTGAACAATGGTATTTGTCCGAAAAGGTTGTACGCCATCTTTCGTTTCAGCGAGGACAAGGTACACATTTTCATGTTTACCATGTGCATAAACGAAAATATAACCCAAAAAGAGATAAGATGTAACTGCTGGATGCTTACAATAGACCAAATTAAGAATTCACAAACTCACTTATGGCGTCAAAATCGCCTGAAAGTGAAATAACAGTCAACAAACTGCGATCAGACCGATTCAGTCTTCACTTTCAGTGTTTCACATGTTTCAGGCTCAGGGCTCAGGCCGGTGACATAGTTGTTCGGATGGATTACACAAAACATTCGCAGAAATACTCAATGTGGCCGACTTAGTTTGTGTCCATATGATTATGCTTATATCATATGTGTCATAAGATTCGAAATTGAGTATTATGTTATCGTTAGTTTTAAATGGAATAATAAAATTCGTGCAGTTTGATCAAATATCAACGTACGCAGACTGACGTCTTAAGTAGGGAGGTCGGTGAAAATGCAATAATTCATCAGATTGGCAAATGTGATACACCATTGGAAAGGTCTATTTAAGAGATAGACAGCCATACCAGTTTTAACTCTCTGTGATAAAAAATTGGTGAAGTTAAGGACAATTATGTAAAGGTCATTGAATAAATTTGTGTGACAGTTTTTTTTTATTTGATTATTTGAAGGAAATGTGAAAATATAATATTGTACAATACAAAAATCTTAACTAAGACTTGATATTTAATGTATTTCCTTTAAATATAATTTACAAAAGGAATTTTACATAAAATTATGTTAATTAACTAAGCAACTAACCTTTCGGAAAAGCTTACAAAAGTATCTCTAGGTCCCCCACTTTCAAATCGTCATCCAGCATATATACGTGTACACAGTATATATGGCTCATTGTCATACACCACAATCAACCAGCTTGGAAAGCCTGCTACGCATAGGTTGGAGGCTATGCTTTAATGGTTTCCAGTATGTGGATATCTACAGAATCTGACATGTTTTAGAAGTGGCAGGTATACCAGCAAAATCATGTGGACGTCATGTATGCAAAGTTAGTCAAGTGTATGTGAGAGTATAAGCATAGCCAAATATTGCATGCATTGATGTAAACATTCTGCTTTGGCCTTGTACCATATAATTATGTAAACGTATGTAGGTTTGTGTGTGTGTCCGCATATGTGTGTGTGTGTGTGGACTTAGTAAAGTGAAAAGGATAGCCAACTACTGCAAGCAACAATAAGCATTCAGCTACACAGCATGCATGTACAACATTATATATATACATACATATTGTTGCTTGCAGTAGTTGGCTATCCTTTTCACTTTACTAAGTCCACACACACACACACACACACACACACACATATGCGGACACACACACAAACCTACATATGTTTACATAATTATATGGTACAAGGCCAAAGCAGAATGTTTACATCAATGCATGCAATATTTGGCTATGCTTATACTCTCACATACACTTTACTAACTTTGCATACATGACGTCCACATGATTTTGCTGGTATACCTGCCACTTCTAAAACATGTCAGATTCTGTAGATATCCACATAATGGAAACCATTAAAGCATAGCCTCCAACCTATGGGTAGCAGGCTTTCCAAGCTGGTTGATTATATATATATACATTACATCAGATAATTCAAAGTTGCATAGCAATATATATAATATATACATATTGCTGTGCAACTTTGAATTATCTGATGTAATGTATCTACAAAGATCCGTTTGCAGAGAACAGCGATGGCTGAAAGTAGGATATGAAGAATCACTTCCACATCTGCATCTACATCAGAAAATGTTGTCAGCATTCCAAACACCTTGTCCTTCTTGATGCGAGTAGAGTCTCCAAAGATAGGCGTACTTGTCCCACTCATTAACTCATTTATGTTTCTGCATGACTCCTGGCAGAATGACACGAGTTGCTGGTAGTGAGTGTTCATGTCCAAGATGTGAACACTCTTATCTTCGATCAGGCATCAGAGGGGGTAGGTGATCAGCTCCTGATAAGTCCAAGTGCTTTACATCCAGCGAGAAACTGTGCCGTTTCTAAGTCGTTTAGAACGGATTTCAACAACCTGTTTGACGCACCTAGTTTTATTCATAAAGCACCGCATTTAATTGCTTAGAAAGAATGTCCTTGCAGCATTCGAAAATAAAATGTTGAAAAAGCATGCACACTCATCACCGCTGAAGCAAAATGTTGCACCGTACCACCACCAGGAAAAGTTAAATCATGTTATATATTCATATACAAATAGTTCTAGGAAGATACAGTAAAAACAACCCCAAAAAACCACCACCAAGCCAATGTTTATACATGCAGTTAGTTACAGCAAGATCAATGCAGTGTAATTAGAAGTACATCAGATGTTTGATTTATGGAGGGGGTTGTCATTTATTTGTTGTTATTAATTGTCATATATTTTTGCATGATTACAACATGAAAATAAACTTTTAATATTCATAGAACATCCACCATTTAATATATGATAGCATATCTGTGCATGTGTAAATACGAATAACAAATGCATGGCTAAAACACAACTTCAGAATAAAAGATTGCAATAATATGTACGCCTGGTATGTGAGCGATAATAGAAAAAATTCGTTGCCGGACATGGGGTACCTCTACGTTCGAGCTTGGGGCAAAAATGGGCAAAGGTGTATCTCCGCCAAATTTGCATTAATATTACGTTTATACATTACTAAATAGCGAAGATGTAGTTTGCCAGAGTTTCCGCAAGTTGTTCATACCTTAGATCCTCTCTAAATATGGTCAATGTTCAACATATCATATTTTTCTTAATTTTATTTCAATTCGTACAAGAAACACGCCAAAAGAAAGAGTATCATTTTGCGATTTAAACCATACCGCCAAACATAGCATGGCGGGTAATAACACGAGCACATGTTTTTATGAAAACACCACCCTTCCGCGAGATTAAATATGGCTGCGCCCGCAACGAAATGAAATTTCTGCGGGTGTCGTTGTTTCATCACGAGTATCTGTATGAAGCATTACGAATTCACAAAAGCAGGTATTTTTATCACAAAGAAGACATATTTATGTTTCTTTTGATATAAAATATATGATCAGTCTTTATAAATCAAGGGACTTAACATTTTTTAAACATAGGCGATTTAACATTGCGTCCCAATGCAAACACGTTTGCGTGATTTCTTCCAACCTCCCTATCTTAAGTAGTCTTACTTAGAAGGTTGATGCCGGCTGGTGTCCCTCACAATTGAAATGTATTTTTGAAATGTTATTGACATCCACGCCGCAGGTGAGATTGGCTCCAGTTGCGTTCTTCCAGCTGCAACCCGTGTAAACGCGCACATTGACACTGGCAGTATTTGGCACACATTACATTAATATCATAATTTTATATTACGTAAACGCCTATTTAGCTATAAAATAGGGCACTTACAGTGTAGTCTGTAGAATCCGGAGTAAATGCAGTATCCTAAAATAGCTGTAGTCATAGTATAGGTAGATACAGTAGAACCTACCTTGAAGCTTGAGCGGATTCAGTTTTGGGCCACCACCTGCCTTTGACGGCTGTTTTGTTATTCCTTTTCACTGCCTTTTTAAGTGCTGTTAAATGGGCGACCACTGTCTTGAGCGATCACTTTTCCTGAACAGTTCAGCCAGGGTGTAAATCGCTCTGAGCAGCCCTAGTCTAAGCCTAACTAAGGACCATCCTCACAAGCTTTACTACACTACCCCAGGCAGATAGCCTACGCAGTATATGGAAGTTTGATGAAATAGATGTACAGTTGTACTTGGACCTAGATCTGTCTGTCCATCGTGCTTTACTGTGGGAACCACGAAGAAAAAATTCCCGAGCCCCAGATCGAAGCGGACATTCTTGGAAATCGCAGTATTATTACCCACTCGACCATTCTCACGGTCGACTGAGCAGTTTTGTGTATTCAAATAATTACACCGATTTCCCAAACATTACATGTAACATGAGCACGTGTTGGCCGAAATGAAAACAACCTTCACACTCCTGCAGACGATAATATTGGTTGAACTTCAGGGTTTCGCAGAGCAATCTGCTAAGGGGTACTGAGACTGATGTAATCAACAGTGTCCCCTGGGGTGTGAGGGTGCTAAGGACTGGATACTGCGCTATATAAAAACACCTTCTGTTTGTATAGGTGCCCAGAAACAGGCTGCATGCGACGCTTGGTCCAGCAGCAATGAAGGCCTGGGTTCTCCCCCATGTGTGTCTCATTGGAGCTGTCCTGTGCAGTGCTGTGGAGGAATGGACGGCCGGGATATTCCCCAATCCACAGGAAGACCCAGAGAGATGTGGCGGAACCCGGAAGTCCTTCCTGTGTGATCCTGACCACCTCCTCTCTCAAGACAATGGTCTGTATCAACCACTAGGTAGCAGTGTTCATTTTAATTAATTTTGTCGAGGATTGGTTGGTTCATATTATAATCTTGTTGATGCTGTTTGATAAAAAACATTTTAGAATTTAGATGACAATGACAAATTAAATTTTACATTACAATTATTGATCAATGAAAACATGATCAGCAAAAATATGCCATTGTTCAAAACGGCTATGCTTAGTCATAGGGCATGTTCAGAAGCTTTGATTTAAGACACTACACATTACATGTAAATATACATCACAGGACCATATTTTCAATAATTTTCCTGTTGTCGTTATGAGTATGAACTTAAATGTGTTGCACGTTTACATCAACAGTCACTGACATGTGACACCAGTAGTCCAGTACTGACACCTAGTATTAAAACTTCTCCAACAGTCATCCTTGCGCGCCAGGGGTCGCTGCTGCTGATTACGTCAGTGCCAGCCAGCAGTACCCCCTGGCTGATCGTTTTGCGAAACTCTGAAGTTAAGCTCAGCCTATGAAATCGCTCACTAGATCAATGGATGTCGGCATGTCAGGTGGTCATAATAAAACTAATTTCAACCAACCGTGGTTCGTGTTACATGCAATGTTTAGGAAGTACAAGCATTTATTCGAATACACAATACCGCTCAGCTGCTCGTGCTAATGGGCAATCACGTCATTATATATTGGGATTCCCAGAAGTCGTTTATCCGTCTTCAAATTGGGGCGGGTATTTGCGCTGTTCTCACGGGTGATGCAGTCGCGACTGGCGATGTCAATTACTTTTTTACTCAGCCCACTTCCGCACTTAGCGTAGGGGATCAGCCAGGGCTAGTTTTGCATGACAAACAGCCCTGACTTGCGAGGATGCCCAAATTGGCCATCCACAAACCAATTATATAATCGATCATCGATTGTTTTTTGTCAAACCGATCATCGATTGTGAAAAATCATACCATTTTCCAACAGTACTTATCAAAAATCATAAAAAAATCATCAAGCCAGGGGTGGTAATAGCATTAGTAGGACGTTCACTGGATCAGTTGTAGTAAGTTACTAATTACAGAAAGACTGCAATACACATCAGAATGCCCAAGAATTTCATTGCTTTTGGACAGTAGGATTTAGCCTGTTTTATTGTTCATGCATGTCACGTCAGGTGGCCATAACAAGTAACCTATATAAGTGCAACAGTATGTTTATCTGAAAGTACTAACGATATTATAAACAACATTTGTTTTTGTTTCAGCCAATACATTGGATGTACTGACCACGGATGTGTTTAGAGAGACAAAAGCACCGTGTGCCTACCAAGGTTACCGCATCGCCATAGCACTTGTCACAGCGATCAAGGACACAGGTCGACCAATCAACACCTCGCTGTCAGACAAGTAAGGCAAAGCAATCCTAAACTAACTCACTGTGAGAGTACCCATGGAAGCGACCTCATCTGTTTAATTACTTACAATCATCCTCTTAAGCCAGCAGTGGTAACTACGTGCAGAAAATTCGATGAAATTCGTTATACTTTGTCCCACTTACGGACTTGAATCTTGATTGACTGGATTGTGACCGTCTACAAGGAGTAATTTCACGAACTTGCTGTTAGCCCTACTTATCTCTACTACAGCTATGTTTACTAATTTTGAATGTTTTGTGTGTGATTTTAATGTTTCATGGATGCATAATTCAATAGCAAACACTATTTCCGGTTTATTCAATGCAATTTGGTGGTCAGTAACATATTTATTACAGTATTAAAACATGATATTAAAATGAGGTGTTGTCTAGATGAGTTAGTTTTGTCTTTTTTAATACAGATTTGTTTTTAGCTGGATCAGCGTATTAGTGATGATATTAGTGATCTGTTTTTAGATATTCTTCTTTCTGAAAGTGTGATCACTGCATTATTATGTAAGGACAAAACTTAATCACTGTGTAAACCAGTTACCAGCAGAAATTACACTTGACTAGTTACTAAAGATTAACAGAAACCTGAGCTCAGAGTCATGTGAAAACCAAATATGTACTGGGGTAGGCAATCTTAAAATTGGTATACAGTGTTAATTAAAGTTTTCAATGTATGGCTTATTTTAATGAGGGTTAGAAAGAACATAACAGACAAACAGATGACTGAAGAATACTGCACGGGACTATGAGAATTTACATATAGGACATGAATGTTTGTAGAAATACATAAGAATGGATTTGAGAGTTAACATTCAGATCGGATAAATGATTTGTTATTAATGGTTTTCAAGCAAACATCGGTACACCTACAAAGCATCACCTTTTGTTTCAGTGCCATCCAGGCAAGGCAGATGTTGAACAAACTAAGTCGGTCAAGAACATTTGCAAATGACGTCAGGAAGGCTTGGCAACTAGACGAGTGTGGGGAGGACGTCCTCATTATATTCTCAAAGCGGGAAGATGTTGTAAGTGCAACAATAAACATTACATTGTATTTCGGTAAAGATACTGTTGAACCTTGCGTGGTGGTCACTTCGGTAATGCAGCCTCCTCACAAGTAGGGTCACTCCACAGCTGTCGCAAATTATATAACAATAAAGTATAGGAAACAAGTTCTGTTAATATAGGAACCTCACTATTCTAGTTACCTTTGTCCAATCCCGAGGGTGACCTTATTACTGAGGGTCCACTGTACTTCAAGTTGAGATGTCATCAAGTTGTATCATTGAAACGTGCAGTACTGTACATTAAGTGCCACAATTCTGATGCTCTGAGGGAAAATTAATATTATATATGTACAGCAGTCTATGAGTCAGTATATGGCATAGTTCCACTAGCAAGATGTGTTGAATTGGAATTATAGAAATTAGACAGAAACTATTACGTAGGCAGAACATGTTGAATGAAAACCAGACTAATATGGGAGCGCGGTTAGTGTAGTGGTTAGCACATCCGCCTGGCATGCCAGCGCCCTGAGTTCGAAACCCGGATACTTGGTGTAAAAACCTGGCTCTCAACATTGGGGTCTGTGTATATCTCGTGACTCGGGATCACGTTAATGTCGGTCCCGTCTCAATTTGGGACGTAAAAGAACCACTGAGGACGACAAGCACCCTGGCTGTGACCACCCTCAGTGCCACCATATAAAGGTCGGTTTGGCGGTAATGTTCTGAAAAAGGCTGACTAGTTGAGTGAGACCTCATAAGACCATTACTGGTACATTGTAACCACAATAATACAGACCAGTCAGTTAATAAAACGTTTTCGTGCGCTGGAAACAACTAGAACTAATAAGCCTATGAGGATCATCATATAAATTTGGCATCAGACAGAGAGTTAATTGTGCTTTGATTGAAACATAAATTACTGTGTATTTTGGAGCATAATCACAAAATGTTTTTTCATTTACACCTGTGTATATAACATGCATATACAGCGTATGTTTGGTTCTAGGTATATACAGCATGTGGCTCTGCAGCCAAAAAGAAACTCGGAGATGATGTGGTGTATGAGATCTCAGGAAGAGCACATCCCCTATTTAGAGATGGTGACATATTTAACGGGCTGAAGAAAATGGTTAAAGATTACAGGTATGTCTGTTGTTTCCTTGCTCACAAACAAATTTAGCTTGTTAAAGTGACCTTGTCAGTTCTGTTGCCTGAATTCATTTCCTGCAGGAGTGGTAGAAGTTTTAGCAGAATCTGTTGTGCTTCTTCCTACGTGTGGTTTTGATTTGTGGTAACCATGTGTATAGTGCCCAACATCTAACAGCAATTCCAGGAAGTTGCCTGCATCCACAACGATTGTATTTACTATTTGAATTATTTTTTGTATGTAGTTTGACTGTTTTGTGGACACAACATTTAAATTGTGAACACTGTTTTGATAAATACAACTCTGGGCAGTATGGCTTCAACATACTTACTCTAATATTAAAAAACACTACCTGGTATTTTTTAAATGAAGAACAGACAGGGTTGGTTTCAAAAAGATTATCTGCTAGCAGCAAATCCATACACATCTTTGTACATTTCCTTCAAAGGGAGCTTTTCCGGGTTTCATAAAATCATTATATAGTATAAACTATATATATTATAATCTACTGACTGCCCACATTATTTCTAATGAACCATTTGTTGTAGGTGAGATTTAATTGTTTCAGGAGGAATCACTTTATTAACATGGCATTGTACTGCATTCGAAGGCATGCCCTTAGGTCCAAAGTCATGATGACAGTGTATTGATATAAAAAAGTCTGTGTTATGACCGTCCTCAGAATTATCCAGGCTCACTATTTACAAATTTGAGTGACAGCAAGGCAATTTTTTTAAACACTGGGCTGTTGAATTCAAAATTAGTTTCTGCTTCATTAAGACATATTCTGGTGGTCAGTATGTGAGAATACACATAGTTTATAAAATATGATTGTACAATAAAAATGAACGAAAACCTCCCTTTAAGTGATGTAGCTGTGAACAACTGACTGCATCATGTAACTGTATATACCCCTTGAAATTTGTTCACTTGACATCGCCTTAGTTAAGTACTAAAATACATATTTCACCAGTTGTCAATACCTAACCAGATATTAACATGCATTTTAGTTTCATGAATTTGTTATTGACACTTGCGATACAAGTGACAACTGTTGTGTAAATAATATTTATGTGGCTTTGTTGTTGCAGGTCTGTATTTGATGGCTCCTACGTCCCTGTTCCCATGGTAACTTTCAGCCCTCTCGTGGGTTTCGTCGTTGGTCCGGCCGATGGTGGGAATACGTTACACGCAGCAGTGACTACTTCACTGACTGCTGCGATAGTAACAGCTGCATTAATCACATGATATCTTGGTGTCACGTATTACGCAATGATTCACTCCATCTTTTTGACATCTACATGCAGGAATGAAGGAATTAGACCCTGGCCAGGAGACGGCCTGTGTGTTGAGACCCTGGCCAGGAGACGGCCTGTGTGTTGAGACCCTGGCCAGGAGACGGCCTGTGTGTTGAGTATGCAACAGGAAATTATTTACGCAATGATTCACTCCATCTTTTTGACATCTACATGCAGGAATGAAGGAATTAGACCCTGGCCAGGAGACGGCCTGTGTGTTGAGACCCTGGCCAGGAGACGGCCTGTGTGTTGAGTATGCAACAGGAAATTATTACAAAGTGATATATTTGTTGCAATGATCACTTAATCCTGGTGACTGACTTGGTTCATGAAACAATGTTATGGTGTTTTCACTACTGCCACGTTGCTTTTCACTGCTAAGTCATCAAGCAGCAAGCAAAACCATACTGTTATTTGTGCATTTCTTATTATTGTTATTTATATTATAAATTAAATTATCTGGGTTAAAAACATGCTCAAGTAAGTTAAAATAATTTGAAAAGTTAAAAATAAGGTATGCTTAAAAGATAAGTAAATATAAGTTAAAAACAATTTAATTAACTAATGAAGTTGATGCATTAGATAAACATAAGTTAAGTTGACTAGTTAGATATATTTATATAACTATTGTTCTAGCAGATGTTATGGTATATTATAACAGGATGCCATTTGATGTTTTACTGCAATCAATTTCAATTGATTAATTTGTTTTGAAATTTAACTGTGCCGAAGAAGAAGAGGCGACCTGATCCAAGTCTACAGAATTATCAATGGCATCGACGACATCAATCGAGAGGACTTCATGATCACGACACACCACACACGAATTGTATAAGATACCAAGCAGACTTGATATTAGGAAACACTCCTTTTTGTAACCAACGCATCTTCTTAGACTGGAACAACCTTTCTCAGCAAACAGTGAATGCTGAAAACATCCTCTCCTTCAAAACAAAACTCGACAAAGAATTGAAGATGGACAGGTTTAAATTTTAATAAAATCACAAGCCACGTTCTCAATACCAAAATACGGTGCATAAAGGCGGGTGTACACAAAGCTGTTATGCCTTACTTTAAAACCAAAAGATCCAGGCAAGTTATCCAGGCAAGTTAAAATAAACATTTGTAATTTACTCCAGCCATGTTTGTTACTCTGTCCATGCATAAAATCTCCCGAGTCAGAATCATAAAAATGGTGTAGCTTATAAGAATATAAACAAGGAGCTCCTTCAGCCAGCATGTGTTAATTCTAGTCAACCTTGAGAGATGTAAATCTGGATATATGGAGCTCCTTGTTGGAATATACAATCTGTATCCATCTTGTTTACTAATATACAAAAAAGTTGATATTTTTCTGATGTTTTAATTATAATTTTCATGTAATCTTTATTGCTGAATATAATATTATTGCCATTAACTGAATGAAGAGTTATATTTATTATGTACATAAGTATTCTTTTGTGGATGTTTTGTATTTATTTAATATATAGTCTAGTCTCAACTATATCGTACTATGTACGTGCCAATGATTACATTTTTTATCATCTATACTCTGCTGTTTTCTTTGTGTTTACTCCACCACATTAAGCTATAATATTAATAACATATATGTAATAGGAAGGAGTCTTGCCAGTCAAAGTTCAAGAGAGATTCAATATTCAATTTATTTGACCATGTCCATATACACATTATATACATTAATACATTATTAATATGTAAGGTCGGGGAGACTCCCGTTAAGACATATATTGTCGCTAGTATGGGAGCCACCCCACAAATGTAAACAGATTAGTAAATTATAATCATTGCTTTAAGAATTACAAATATAACAATTATGGATAAAACAGCATAATTCATAATTTAGAATAATGTAATTTCTGATGTAACTTGAGAAACCATGTAGACTATAAATTTTCTGAATGATAACGTCGGGTGTATTATTAACTGTCTCAACTACGCGATATCTAATGAATTTTTTTGGCTAATTCATGTTTGACTGTAGGCATACGCAGATCATTTTGTTTACGAGTGTTGTGTTGTTGAATATCATAGTTGTGTGTGCAAGGAATAACTTTGAAATATTTGGGTAACTTATTGTTAATTAATTTGTAGAATTTTAGCTGCTGGAGTCTATAAATATTGTCCAACTTTAGTAATTGAAGTGTTTTAATAATTTAGATAGACACAACTTGAAAGGCCATCATATATATTTTTTTATTTCTCATATCTGCGGTGGCTCCTATGATAGCGACAATATGTCTTAATCGGAGCCACTGACCCCGTATTTATCATAAAATTAAAAGGTGATTTTCTGTTAATTAATTACTATACTAGTTTCAAAAATGGTACATACACACATTATTATGTATGCATATATATTTTATTTGTATCAATATGTATACACCTCCTATGTTTATTGTATGAATATTTGTTATATTTTGGGGTTCTTTTATAAATAGGATTTGTGTAAGCATTGTATTTACTTAGGGATATTATTCGCATTGCTTTTTTCTGTAATTTGATGTGCCTGGTGACCCCCCAGTCTAATCTTACAACTGTTGTGGCGAATTAATATCATGGATAGTTTCTTATCACCATCTGTGATTTTATATATTATATAGAAATGGTGTGCTGGTTTATGTGATAGATTGTGATAATTGTAATATTTTCCCCGTCAAATTGCAGCATATATATTCGGGGAATGCAGGTTGATAAATTAACATCCATTGTGAATTGAATGCCAATCAATAAATAATGTGTCGTTAATACGATTATACTCATTATTGTGTTTGCACACTGTTCCAAATAGGGGGCATCAGTTATCACATTTGGTGGTGCCATCTGGAGATTTGATCACAAATCAAATCTCACAAGCAGGAAAAGGGCTCTCAAGAAAAACAGTAAAAAAGTGCTGTAAATAATTACTGTTGTGTTTTCTGAAAAGCAATACATTGCCAGTGGACCATGGAGACAAATGAACATAGAAAGAAGCGAGTGGACTTTGGCATCTTGGAGGAGATACAGTTCCATGCTCCAAATTAGCAGACTGGTGTATTGATATGAGTATGTTACAATTTGCCACAATTGATAAATACGATATGTTTGTAACTTGGATGGCATCAATGTTTACGTGTATACACTGTAGTAGGTGACCTCACAAATCACTACAACTGCACAAGTGTATAGCATTAAGGGAGGGAAGGAGGGAGAGATGTCACATTCAAACTATAGCTGGGTGCGTCTGAAAAATCCAAACTTTGGTTTACCCAAAAAATTCCCGAACTAGGAGGTAATTACCCCCAGGTTAAATACCGCTGCTCTAAGGCCTTTATATGTCGTCTGTATGGTGTCCATGTTTCAGACCCGTAAAGAAGTGTGGGAAGAGTACAACAGCTTTGTAAATCCTTAGTTTGGTATCTTGTATGATGTTTCGATTATCAAAAACACGATTTCAATCACAATACTTTATTGTCCCTTGGTGATATGGAAATTCGCTGGTTACTGTCAAAACGTAAACCTCTTTACGACTAATTTACGTTATGTAAGAGTTCGCAGTTTACATTTGGAAAAGAAGATAAAAAGCTCGTATACCAGTAGAATGTAATTTGGGCGAATTTGGTACACATGTTTGGAGAAATATAAACATTAAGCTTGCATGGTGGTGACGCTGGACAAGTGATGACGCTGAATACGCAGTTATGAGAATATGTTTTCCTGCATGCAATGATATTAATAACTGTAACAAATGGTCATTATCTTTACATTATACTAAACTACCACTATCAACTAAACGATTTCTAAGGCGTCAGAACCGGGGGGGGGTTAGTGGGGTTGAGCCCCCAACATTTTGGGTGGGGCTCGAGATCGGATTAGCCCCCGAATATTTGGGGAACGGTGCTTTTTGTATTCGAGGAGAGTGGTGGAATTGGAAAAACGTACCACAAACAAATCAACAAGTTGCACAAGAATCATGAGCCGAAGCAACCAATTGTGCTATTGCAATATCTGCTGAACACTTTACCAGGAACAATGAAGTCATCTATACCTACACGCATGTCACTGCTATGGGGAAGAAGCGGCGACAATGTGCATGGGCCTTGCAGAAACAGCTACCGTGCAATACTTGCAATATGGTTGAAGGAACAGGATGATTTTTGTATATAAATTATATGCCTTCCACAATCAACGTTCTACCAAGCCCTAGTATGCTTACGCCCTGCCTACGTTATTCTGACGAATGTCGCACCAAGCCCTTAAAAGCATGACACATACTTATTGAAACATGGTGGCAGGCGTGAGTTTCGAAGCCTTAACACGCCAAAGAAGAGATGCACAATGTCTGATAAACTATAAGTAAAGTCAACCGCTGAAGTGACAGATCACTACATTTTCGCTCACCGCGTGGTTTGCAATCAGAACCTGCCTGTATTATGGCTGAAGCAAGAGATCAACGTGCAGTCACACCATTGAATGTAAAGACACCGCCTCCACTGCAAGCTGGTGAGGACATTGTGGAAGATTGGAAGCTGTTTAAACAACTGTTTAAAAACTATAAAATAATCTCTGAGCTGGGCAAACGAAGCAAGGATTATTAATGTGCCGTGTTCATGTACTGTTTATGTTCAGTGGGTATTGCAATCTACAATTCTCTTTAGTTTAAACCAGCTGGCCCGAATAACCACCCGCAGAAGACAAGGAGGATCTGGAAACAATCATCAACAGATTTGATGAATACATCATTGGACAAATCAACGGGACATATAAAGGATATGTTTTCAACCAACGATGCAGAAACCGGGTGAAAGCGTCGAAGCATATATCACAGCAGTGAAAGAGTTATCACAATCCTGCAACTTCTGCGATTGCCTAAGGGAATCGCTGATCAGGGACCGTCTAGTGATCGGGATAACTGACAGCAATACTATAAAAGTTACTCCTTCAGGAATCTAAGCACCAACTGGATTAAATGGGCACAACTGCTGCAGTGTACCAAGGAGCGTAATCTCAAAGCAAAGACATACCCTAAAAACGACCAAGGAAAGGGTATGCCTCTTCTTAAATGCAAGTTTTGTGGCAAGAAGCACATACGTAAGATGGAACAATATCCTGCTTGGGGCAGAACGTGCTCTAAATGCAAGGGGCAAAACCACTTTGCTGTCTGCTGTCCGCCAGACATCAGAAAGAGAGTGAATTGTGTTGATCATCAAGAAGAACACAGTGACTCTTCTGTCCCTGAATATCTCATGAGTGTAGTGAGACAAAATTCCCAACTGACACCAGAACAAGCCAAGCAGACTAGTGGTCATATCTACGTGGAAATGATCATCATTCCCAACTAGAAACCGGTCAAGTTTCAAGTTGACTATTGTGCTGAGGTCAACATCATCTCGAAGAAATACATCCCAAATGTTGAGCTGGAAGAATCCAAGGTCACTCTACAGATGTTGAACAAGGAGACCTCACAGACACTTGTGAAGACACGACTGATTGCCAGGAACACTGAGAACAGAAAGAATTACAATATGGAATGTCAAGTCTTGAATGAAGACCGTACACCTATCATCGGAAGGAAAGCAGCAGAGAATATGAAACTGTTAACTGTTAACTACAACAACTTCCGACTCCTGCACAGTGTTGCAGAAAAGGACATAGTGTCTGAGTTTGTTGATGTGATCACTACTGACGCAAACGAATTGGGTACTTTACCAGGGACAGCTAGTACACTTCACTGTAGACAGAAGTACGGAGCCTAAAGCTGTCACACCCAAACGTGTTCCGATTGGCCTGACACACAAACTGAGAGAAAAACTTGAGAACATGGTGAACACTGGAGTCATAGCTGAGGTTGATGAACCTACAGACTAGGTGTCACAGATAACCACCAGCATGAAGAAGAACAATGACATCAGAGTATGCTTGGACCCTCAAGCACTCAACAGAGCGCTGAAGCGAGAAATCTATCCACTGCCTGTGATCGACGATGTCCTGCCAGATATTGCCAATGCAAAGGTATTCACAAAGGTAGATCTCCAAAGTGGGTACTGGCACTGTGTGCTGGACGGAGAGAACAGTACTCTCACAACCATTGTAACGCCGTTTCGTCGGTACAAATGGTTACGACTACCATATGGCTTAAACGTCAGCTCTGAGATCTTCCAGAAACGGCTCAACATGGCGCTTGAAGGACTGGAAGGTGTTATCTATGTCGCAGATGACACCATAGTCTATGATGCTGTCGAGACCATGCTGCAAGCCACTAAAGATCATGACAAGAAACTGAGAGCTTTGTTTCAAAGATGTCGAGAGAAAGGCATACGTCTCAACGGAAAGAAATGTCAGTTTCGTACTAACGTCTTTATGTTTCTGGAATACAGAGTAACAAGTGAAGGACTCAAACCTGGTGATGAAAAGGTTGAAGCCATCACAAAGTTGGAGAATCCAAACAATGTGGAATAAGTCCAACGACTCCAAGGGACAGTCAACTACTTGGCACGGTTCATGCCAAGACTGTCTGACGCCATGGAACCAATAAGGCGGTTGACCAGGCACGATGCTGAATGGATATGGACTGAAGTACAGGAAGAGTCCGTGTGCAAAATCAAGAGAATGGTTCCAGAAGCACCAGTCCTGGCTTTCTATGATCCATTGAAAGAGCTAGTCATCGAATGTGATGCAAGCCAAAGTGGACTGGGTACAGTGTTAATGCAACAATTAAGGACGATCCATTGCATACGCAAGCCGTGCATTGACACCTACAGAAACAAGATATGCACATATAGTAAAGGAGATGCTCGCCATTGTGTTTTCCCTGGCGAAGTTCCACCAGTATGTCTTCGCCCGAAAGACAATTGTGTACTCTGATGACAAGCCACTAGAGTCGATTGTGAAGAAGCCAATGCATTGATCACCTAGACGACTCCAATGCATGCTCCTGAAGATACACTGATATGATGTGGAAGTCGTATACCGAAAGGGTAAGGAGATGTACATATCCGACATTTTGTCTCGTGCTTATCTGCTTCATCATGGAGAGTCCAATGACTTCGAACAAGTCAACATGGTACACCATCTGCCTGACCGTCCAGAACGTCTCCAACAGTTGAACATACACACAGAGAACGATGAAGCACTGCAACTGCTGAGGACACTGATCAGAAATGGGTGGCCTGAAGAAAAACATGAACTGCCGATTCAACTAACGCCATACTTCAATATGCGAGATGAGCTGTCAATCCAGGACGGGATCATTTTCAGAGGTGAACGGGTAGTTGTACCTACAAGTCTACTGGATGAAATGAAGTCTACAGTACATCAAGCACACCTTGGTACAGAAAGCTGTCTCCGCAGAGCACGAGGATGCCTCTATTGGCCAGGAATGAACTCAGAGATGAAGGACTGCGAAAGATGCAGAACCTACGAGATGAGTAACCAGAAGGAAACCCTAATGCCTCAGGAAATACCACCAAGGCCATGGGAGAATGTTGGAACAGACCTGTCCTCATTCGAAGGAAGAGATTACTTGATAACGGTCGATTACCTGTCAAACTTTGGGAGGTAGATACAAAGTCTACGCGTACAACGGTCATTCGCAAGCTGAAGTTTCACGTCGCTAGGAACGGAATCCCTTCTACTGTCGTAAGTAACAACGGAGCACAGTACGTGTCAGCAGAGTTCGAGAAGTTCGCTCAAGAATGGGATTTCGAACATGTGGTCAGCTCGCCACACCACCAACGAGCAAACGGAAAAGCTGAAGCAGCTGTCAAGATGGAGAACGATGATAAAATGCAAAGAAGGAAACGGTGATGTCTACAAAGCCTTCCTAGAAATACGAAACACTCCAAGTCAAGGAGTAGGTAGCAGTCCTGCACAGCGCCTGCTAGGAAGAAGAACCAGATCGTGTCTTCCAACAACATCCAATTTGCCGAAACCAAGAGGTGCTGACATAACAGCGAAAGAGAGGGAAAAGATGGAGCGAAATCAAGTCAAACAGGCCCAGAAATACAACACAACAGCGAAGGACCTCCCAATCTTGAATGAAGGAGATACAGTCAGGATGAAACCATTTCAACTTGGAGAGAAGAGATGGGGAAAAGCTGTAATTAACAGAAGGCTTGATGACCGATCTTATGAAGCGGAAACGGCAAGTGGTATATTGTAGTCCGACGAAACAGGATCCACTTAAGAAAGTCAAGCGAAGCTCCTCCAACAACCGAACCAATCGGGCGTGATCAAACACCGACAGCAACAAGTGAGAAAGAACCTGACGTGGTAGAAGTAGAAAGACCAGAAATGCAGAAGGAACCGACATCACCAACAAGTCTGTCTGCGACCACTGTGGAAAACACCAGAACGAGGTCGGGAAGAGTGGTGAAAGCACCAAAACGCTTTGGTGATTGGTGAACATGTTCAGTAGATACAGGGCATAATAAACCCTCTACTGAATTGGTTCGGGGTAGGTCTCACCTCTGACCAAGTATGATCAACAGTGTTACAAACTAAATTCATGACGTTGAAAATTGTGAACAATGAATTTTCGACAGGTAGATTCAAAGTGACTCAATAATATGAGTGCAATTTAATTAATGTGAACATTAATTGATATGAACATGTTCGTGAATACCAAGCTAAGAGGACATTACTAAAGAACTATATTACATACTGGTGTGTCCGTAAAACTCACAACTTTGTAAAAAGAAGAATTACGTAAAGGATGTAACAATATCTCAATGTCAGTGAATGATTAAATGTAAACCACCAGGTGGAGACTCTGTCTCAAGCCTACTTGGCGTGCTGCCACTTCTAAGTTGTGTCTAGTGGGTAATACTCAAGAACATACTTATTGAAACAGTAGGACGGTCGTTTACAGTTAGAAATGAGATATAAAGAAACAGTTTCCAATCCCAGTTCCTGTCATGAAAATGTTCGCGGTAACTAATGATAAGAAGAAGAAACTGAAGAAGGAAAATACGGTACATGTAATCTCCAATACCTGCATGCTAAATTGTGTGAGGAAATCCCAAAATCATATCCTGCTTGTTTTGTGAACCAATACCCAACCATGTTGTTATGGTACGCTTCAAAAGCAATAACATCTGCTTACGCAACGTACAACAGAACGATCCTTTGAAACTAAGATCGAACAGACTGCCTGGTATGCTAACAAGTCCAGACGTGTTGTGTTATCATGCGTATCAGGAAGAGTTTATAGATGATTACTTGAACAGTTTGGAAACAACCACAGCTATGTTGCCGAGCAGCGACGAATGGCCATTGACATTGTCCTGTCAGATGGCAAGTTCATAAAGCGGATACAGCAAGTGTGCTTGATGTAGTTCTACAAACCCTTCACCGGGGACATGGTTGTATCACGTGAGCGCGTAACACGTGACAAAACACAATGTCCACAAACTCTAGGCTTGCACACACGCACGCGCGCGCACACAAAACACACACACACACACACACAGTCAAACTTTACAGAATATATACAGTGATACAGCCCAGCTAGTCCACATGGGCTCATTAACAAAATCTCTACAATTGTACATACATCAAGTAACTGTCGATGTTAAGAATACGTTTTCTAAAACAATAAACGTTTTTGCGCAATAGGGCGCAATATATATATATATATATATACATATATATATAGCTGAATCATTAAGGTAGTGATTAATATGAGGCGTTGAGAATGTTTTGGGCGAGCCCACCAAATTCAAGTTTTGACTAAAGGAGCTTCAAAGTTTGACAACAATAAGCCGTCACAAAATAATCCAATATTGACCAATATTTACAAATTAGGTTTTATTTTGAAGGTGTGTCCATGTAAAAGGTCATCCTCTTTATGTAAAAAATAATGAAATAATAATATTACAATAACAATACAATTTACTTTTTAAAGCGGCCCCAAAAACTGTACTCACTCAAAGACAGTTTAATGACTAAGGTTGAGTCCAAACATGTTCGTATTCGTTTATTCTTTTCGATTTAAAAATAATAATTTCAAAAAGATTTTCCGTGTCGCGTGATAAGTAGGAATGACCATAAACCACGGAATAATGTTCAATTGTGTCAAATCTGCCGTTTTTTATTTTCTGCAGACAGGGAAGAACCATGTTCAAGTTATTATTTTGCTCCCCGCAGTTGTTCCTGAAGATTACTAATATTCTTACGTTAGGTATATTATTCGCCAAATAGCGAGCAACTATTCTTAACTCTGACACTGTTCCATCAAACGATTTCCTGATAAATAAAATTATAGTCTCCGAGACGCTGACTGGTTCCGCATCTAAATGCGTCTTAATTGGCGCTTCGTCTTAGTTGTCTTAACTCTGCATTCCGTGTCGCAAAGTAGCGTGCCGTTTCGCCGTTGTTGTTCTAACTAACGATGCCATATTAAAAGATTCACGGGGCATAGACACCATTTAGAAGGAATGTCGGGCTCGCCTTTATTGACTTGTAAAAACAAGTCAATAAAGGCGAGCCCGACATACCGCAAGTTTTCTTGAACATAGAGCAAAGATCCTGTTACCCGATACCATTGAAAAACGTTTTTCGGACCATTGGCGGGCTCGCAATTGCGGCGGGTTCGCCCTTGTCGTTCTCAACGTCTCATATGAAACAAATCAAAGTTTGTCTGCGTGGATTGAAGTTTTTCTTTAAACCAAAGAGTATTTCTTATAACATTTTAAATTTAAGTTGGTGTATTTCCCGTAGCTGTATCGTTTTGTCACACTAATATAGCATTTGTCCCACGCATAGCCCATATATCATGTCTCATGAATTCATAACTATGAGGAGAACACATCAGGTATTATTTTGTATTGTTTCCAATAGCTAAGTGGTTGGTACAGATACTTTAATGGAAAGGTATGGGTGTCATAGATGACCCACGAAAGCTAGGACCTGGTGGAGTCCAAGGGTTACTTAGCCACAGCGGCCAGTCGAAATTCCTTGCGGCAATGTTATTTCAGTACAGCACTGCGTCCGGTTGCCCGGTGGCTTGGGATTATGCATAATTTGTTAATGTAGCGATACGCCCACTTCTTCCGCTTTTCGTTTATTTTTGTGGTGAGCAAAACAGAAACAGGAAAACGGTTGATTTACCGTTTTATCGTTTACCTATTTTCATTTTGCAAAAGTGGAAATCGGAAAAGGGTTTGATTGCTGTTTTACCATTTACCCATTAGAACATTAAACTAAACGAAAATAAGAAAATGGCTCGTTTTCTATTTTCATTATGTAGTTTTCAAACGGTTTAGTAAATAACGGTAGGTCCCGTAATTGCGCTGCAGTCGTATTTCGTTTTTCGTTCTGATGCAGTGAAAACGAAAAACGGTTGGTTTTATCGTTATTTCGTTTTTCTAGCATGTATTATAAATACCGCGAATAGTAGATCATATCCGTTTTTCGTACTTCAAATATGAAAACGAAAAACAAACATTGTTTGCTTTTTTCCTTTTTCGTTCGCCAATTTCAAAACGAAAAAGGAAAAGACGGTACATACACGGACCCTTCAGGAGCCCGTCATTGGTTGTAAGTTGAAGCCTTCCCTCGGACCAACTGCAACTAAAAAGGTACAAGTTGTGTCGTGAGGTGTGCGTACTTTACTTTAGCTAAGTTTAGGGAAAGGGGAGAAATAAACACCCCGCGGGTGCTGTCAATGAGCGTATCTTGTATCATTGTTGCTAGTTGCATAACTGCAATACTTGTTAACCATGCCGGACATGCAACCAGTGTTTTACTGGCGACATAGAATGGATCAATACAATAGAGTTTATCGCCAACGATGAATATACTGTACAGAATGTCATGTACAATCCGAGCCTACGAGTCATGCACTGACCGCCTTTGCCTGACATTTTACATTTGTTTACCAACTCAAGAAAAGAAGGACGAGAAATCAAAACCTCATTATCACAAAGGTGACTACAGCAGTATGAGGTCATATATATCTGCCCGATTTCAACTGGACTGAGAAATCAGTTGAAGAAGCTTGAGTCTTCTACGATACTCTAACAGAGGCCATACAGGATAAACGAAAACACCTGTTGTGATAGTATCGCCATCTGGCGCATTAAGTTCCACCAGTTACGGTTAAATAGTTCATCATTATACATATAGATGGCATGGCATTGTTCTAGAAAGATCTGTTAGCCGGGATACGGAAGGCACTTCCGCCCAGATGTACCACGATGTTGACATGAGTAATTAAACAGTTCTGTTACAATACACGTAGTCAGATTATTGTAGAGTACAGTAGAGTACCATTCCATGGTGGCAGCCGGCAACGAACCCTATAGATACAAACTGACGCCAAGCGGCACTCTTTCGTCGGGGATCGACCGAGAAATGAGACTTTGAACGACAACGACGCACGTCTGAGTCTGAATTAATGCTGTCAGCGACCTGCTAAGTGAATTGTCTTACATTTCGATTATGGGAGACCTTTCAGGCATTGAACCTCCGCGCATGAACTGGTCGGCAGCAGATTTGCCAAATGCTTACTATGAGTTTCGTCAGTATTGCGAGTTGGTATTCAGTGGCCCTCTAGCAAATAAAGATGAGGCCACACGGGTGATGTACGTGTTATTATGGGTCGGCCAGGAAGGCCTACGCATGTATAATACGTGGAATATCTCGGAAGATAACAAAGGGAAGCTAGATGTGTTGTGGAATGGCTTCAAAAACACTATTGAGCCTAAAACAAACTTCCGACTAAATCGCTTCCACCTCCAGAAATATAGGCAAGCGACAGGCGAGAGCATAGACGAATTTATGACGCGGTGCAAGCTGCAGGCAAAAAAGTGTCAATTCAGGGACACCAGAGAGACTGACGAGCGGCTGATAGAGCAGTTGATCGTGGGCGTCAGACACCCGAAGGTACAGGAGAAACTGTTGGGGCGCGATGCGGCCTTGACCCTCGATAGTGCGATGGACACCGCGAGGACTTATGAGGCGACGGTGGCAAACATGCAGATGTTCAATGACGGAGCGACCGTCCACCACGTCCGCCAGCAGCGCCACTTACGACAACAGCAACACTCAGACAGCCGTCAGACGTCAGCCTGCAAGTATTGCGGGAGGAGACACCCCACCGGTCGTGAGAGCTGCCCAGCTTACGGCAGCAAGTGTTTGGCGTGCGGCCGAGCCAATCACTGGAAGGCGGTCTGCACGGCCAACGACACGAGACGCGGCAGAGCGAATGCACGCTCCAGACCGACACGTCGTCACGACACCCCGGCTAGAAGGTCAACGTCGAGAAGGAGACTAGCAGGTCGAGGTGACAACCCGACCACAATCGACAACGTAGACAGTGCGCAGCAGATCAACGAACCTTTCGAGACTTTAGTTTTTGACTCGATCTACGCACAGAAGGACGCGCGCAACGAAGTCTTCGCGTCCCTTGACATCGTGATGAAGAAGAGGCCAGCGATCCTCAAAGTCAAAGTCGACAATGGGGCGCAGGGAAACGTTCTCCCTCTCCGGGTGTACAGACGAATGTACCCCAGAAACCTGGACGCTGAAGGCTACCCCATGCCCACCTGTCTTCGAGCGAATTCCACGGTACTGACCGCGTACAACGGCGAGCGCATCCCGCAACACGGGACGATGACACTGCGATGTGCGCACAACCAGAAGAGCTGCGAGGTGGAGTTTTATGTCGCCGACTCGCCTGGCCCAGTCATCATGGGGCTGCCATCGTGTCGATCGCTGGAACTCGTGACGATGCACTGCGAGGTCACTCGTAAATCACCCGATGACGTCATCAGATCGAAGGAAGACCTGCTGGGAAGTTACCCGGACCGATTCCAGGGAATTGGAAAGTTGAGCGGTGACTTCCACATCACTCTTGACCCCAACGTGACCCCTGTCATCCATGCGCCAAGACGATGCGCGATACACCTGAAAGACGAGGTGCAACGAGAGATAAATTACATGCTGGAACTCGGAGTCATTGAGAAGGTGACACAGCCTACGGATTGGGTCTCCAGTATAGTATACACCAGGAAGTCAAACGGACGATTACGCATCTGCCTATACCCGAAGGACTTGAACAAGGTCACCAAACGTCCTCACTACCACACACCGACGCTAGACGAAATCACGCACAAGTTGGCCGGCTCAGTGACATTTTCGAAGCTAGATGCACGACACGGATACTGGTCGGTACAGTTGGATGAAGAGTTGAAGGTCTCACGACCTTCAACAGCCCTTTCGGCCGGTACTGCTTCAAGAGGTTGCCGTTCGGACTCAACTTGAGCCAGGACGTATTCCAAGAACGGATGGACTACATCCTCGAACAATGCCCTGGGACGATCGGCATCGCCGATGACGTCGGCGTCTTCGGGAAGACAGCAGAGGAACACGATGAGAACCTGCACAACCTGATGAGAACGGCTAGACAGCACGGGTTAGTCTTCAACCTGGCGAAGTGCGAGATAAAGCGGCCGAGTATGAGGTTCTTCGGACTGCTGTTCGACGCACGAGGTGTCCACCCAGACCCAGAGAGGATCTCCGACATCCAAGGGATGAAGACACCAGAGAACGTCACACAGCTACAAGCTACAAGAGTTCCTCGGCATCGCGACCTATATGTCACCGTTCACACCCAACTTGTCCAAGCACACAGCACCACTACGCGACCTGGTGAAGAAAGACGCAGACTTTGTGTGGACGCAATCACACAACGCGACCTTCGAGAAGACGAAGACGCTAATCTGTCGTCAGATCACCCTCAGCTACTTCGACCCGGACACAGAGAGCGTGATTCAAGTCGACGCTTCGAGCCGAGGGTTGGGTGCAGTCCTCTTACAAGGAGGAAAGCCGATTGCGTTCGCGAGTAAGTCGCTCAGCGGCTGTGAACAGAGGTACGCGAACATTGAGCGAGAGATGCTAGCAGTCGTCTTCGGATGTGAAAGGTTCCACACTTATGTGTTCGGGAAGGCTTTCACCATCGAGTCCGACCACAAAGCACTCGAGATGATACACTTGAAGAACTTGGCGGCAGCTCCGCAGCGCCTCCAACGGATGCTCTTGAGAGTACAGCAGTACGCGATCAAGATCAAGTACAGGCCGGGCAAGGAGATGTTATTAGCCGATGCACTGTCCCGCCAGCCGTGTGACAACGATGAGCAGATACAGCTAGATGTGCAACTCCACCCGGTTCAGTTCTCCACATCGCGACTGGAGACGATGCGCCTAGAGACACAGCAAGACCCCGAGTTGACATACCTACAGTCGGTGATCCTCAAAGGATGGCCCGACAGGAGGAACCAAGTACCGTCGAATCTCCGGAAGTACTGGGCGTTCCGAGATGAGCTGTCAGTTGCAGATGGAATCATCTCTAAAGGTGAATGTGTGGTGGTGCCCAAGACGTTACAACCTGGTATACTCAAGAAACTGCACGCGGCACACCAGGGGGTCGAGAAGACTCGCCTACGAGCTCGCACATGCGTGTACTGGGGCACGATGAACACTGACATCGAGATCATGGTGAACAAGTGCGGAGCGTGCCAAGAGATGCAACGAGCACAGATGGCTGAACCACTGTTGCAACACGACGTGCCAACACGTCCATGGCAGACAATGGGCACCGACCTTTTCTCCATCGGAACACGTAACTACCTGATAGTGACCGACTACTACTCAAAGTTCTCGTTTGTGAGGAAGGTAGAGGGAGCAGTGACAAGTCACGCAGTCATTGAGCTGACTAAGGAGATCTTCAGTGAACACGGGCCATCGGACACCGTCATCAGCGACAACGGCCCGTAGTACAGCTGTAACGAGTACCGCCAGTTCGCCAGGGAATAGGCATTCAACCATATCACGTCAAGCCCCATTTCCCCCAATCGAACGGGTTCGCAGAGAGACAGATCCAAACGGTGAAGCGGACGTTGAAGAAGGCCGAGGCGACACGACTCGACAAGGCGATGGCACTGCTATTACTACGTACGACGCCGATAGACAGTCGGCTACCGTCACCAGCGGAACTCCTCTACTCACGAAGACTAAAGACGAACATTCACACTCAGTTACGAAACACTCGCACTGATCGAGACGATGTGCGGCAGCGACTGCTTGAGCGACAACAAGACCAGAAGCTCTACCACGAGTCGCGAGGTACACGCCAGCTGGCAGACCTAAGACCAGAACAGCATGTACGAGGTCGCGACCACGTCACTGGCTCCTGGCAGCCAGCCATCGTCAAAGTGGTGCGTAACGAACCGAGATCATACGACGTACTACGCCCCAACGGGGGCACTGTGAGACGAGACCGACGCCACATTCGCACGACAGGTGAGCGTTACTACTTCCTGGGCAATGACGAGGACGGACCAGCGGTCGATCAACCCATCCTTCAAGACCCCGTACCGGAAGAGAGTGCGGACGCCACACCCGAGGTCGTCCCACCAGCACCACCCCCGAGACCGGAGAGGCGCGTCTCGTTCGCGCCAGAACCCGTCTACCGGACGAGGTCGGGGAGAAGTGTGCGACCACCCCGCAGGCTTGAGCTCTAGATATTCTTGAACGTTTCATAGAGACAGATACGCAGTTATTTAGACACTCGCTCACACTATAATTAGAAATGCGCGCACGTGTAGATTGACACGTTACCACGAGACATCACGTCTTCTTTGGACATTTTATTTCTTACTTAGCAGTTAGCTTTGTAGACAATTTGTATGCATAGTACTATCGTTAGACGTCACTTCATTGAAAGAAGGGGGATGTGATAGTATCGCCATCTAAGTTCCACCAGTTACGGTTAAATAGTTCATCATTATACATATAGATGGCATGGCATTGTTCTAGAAAGATCTGTTAGCCGGGATACGGAAGGCACTTCCGCCCAGATGTACCACGATGTTGACATGAGTAATTAAACAGTTCTGTTACAATACACGTTGTCAGATTATTGTAGAGTACAGTAGAGTACCATTCCATGGGTGAACAAAACAGCAATGACCAAGGTGAAAAAGCGATACCACGCATGGAAAACATACTGCCAAACGGGAGAATATTATAGACTATGTAAGAGCTCAAACTGAGAAAAAATAACTGACAAGCCTCACACGTAAGCTGTACCGAGACTTTGAGTACGACATAGCATGCAACATGAAGAAGAACCCAAAAGCGTTCTGGAGATACACAAAATCGAAACTCACCACCAAATCGAAACTTCTACATCTCCAATCGCAAGAAGGACAAAACATAACAGATGACACCTTGAAAGCAGAAACTCTCAACGACGTCTTAGCAAGTGTGTTCACTGAGGAGAACACGAACAACATCCCTCATCTAGGTGCCAAGCATAACAACAACTTCTTACATGACATCAGCATAACGCCGGAGATTGTACAAGAGAAGCTGGACGAGCTCAAGACAAACAAGTCAGCCGGGCCAGATGGGCTACATCCTCGAGTGCTGAAATAATTCAGCCTATCACTCAGTGTCATCTTCAATAATACAATGGAAGAAGGCATCTTCCCAGCAAATTTGAAAACAGCCAACATCACTCCAATCCACAAGACTGGTAGCGAATTACAGACCCATCAGTCTCACATCAGTCACTTGTAAAGTGACGGAGAACATAAATCAAGGATGAAATCATAAGTCACATGATGTCCCGTGAACTTTTCTGTGAAGCACAACATGGTGTCGTGCCTGGTGGATCCTGCATAACGCAGCTTCTGGTTACAACTGAACTGTGGACAAGTCTAGATGAGAACATATACCAGTGGACACAGCCTATCTGGACTTTAAAAAGGCGTTTGACTCAGTCCCCGTCAAAGACTTCTAAGAAAGCTGGAGGTATATATGGTGTAATATAGCCGCTCCCTGCATGTTATATACATACGTAGCCTATGCCGCTGGCTTCGGATTTCTCCGGTGCTGGTCGGAGCAGATAATAAACGACGGTCATGTTTCGTTCAGTCTGATAAATGGTGTGGTTCATTTAAAAGCAGCAATCATACAATGGCGACGAGAATTAAGCGAACCTGCTAAGCCTACAAGTAAGCAACCGCCTACCGTACCGAATCACCATGGCTGTTCCGATCAATGTGGCCCAACTACCGCCCTTCGATGCACAAAACGAGCCTTCAACAACGGCTGAACGCTGGAAAAAGTGGATACGAAACTTTGACAGGATTGCCAGTGCGTCAGGATGCACCGATGACAAGCAAAAACGTGATTTGCTGTTACACACCGCGGGCGAAGGCATTCAGGACATTTATGATACATTCCCAGAAACAGAAACAGGTACGTCGTCGTCGTTTCAAAAAACAAAAGAACTACTGACGGACTATTTCACGCCTAAATCAAACGTCCCGTACAACAGGCACATGTTTCATCGCGCTGAACAGCATGAAGGCGAAACCGTCGGGCTGTTCGTAACACGGTTACGACAGCTGGCATCGTCATGCGATTACGAGAACAATGTCGATGAGTACATCAGAGATCAAGTAATCGATCGGTGTCGCTCTGATTCGTTGCGTACCAAACTCCTGGCCGCAGGAAAGGATCTCACGCTAAACAGGGCGATCGAGATAGCGCAAACGAGAGAATCGTCAGAACGCCAGGCTAAAGACATGGCTCGTGGCACAGCAAACAACACAGTGTTTGCTGCATTCAGCAGGTCAGCACGCATACCATTCGAAACGCACACTCGTAAACCGGTCAACAGACATTCTAACACTCAGTAACGTCACGATCGGTGTACTCGCTGTGGCTTACAGGGCCATACAAGTGACGAATGCAAGTGCACACGTGATAAAGAGTGTCACAAATGTGGAGTGCGTGGACATTTCGCTGTCATGTGCCGAAGCAAACCAAGGCAGCAGTCACAGCGCAGCTCACAGACGTGGCAAAAGAAACGTGCACAGCCAGTCAATCCAATACGGTACATGGCAGAATCAGCTGCTCATAGCGACAACAGCGAAAATGAGTACGCATTTACTTTGACACCTCATTCTGGCATGATCACAGCAGACATTGCAGATGGACCGGTTGACATGATCATTGACTCGGGTGCATCATGCAACATAATCAATTCTACTGTAGCCGCGCAGCTGCGAGAGCGAGGCGAGCAGTTTGAAGCATGCAAACGGACCATACATCCGTATGGGTCGCCGCCAATCGTGGCGCGTAAGCTCGTCACGTGTGACGTGCAAATTGGTGACAAGTCGACAATCGCAGAATTTCTTCTCGTTCATGGAGATTCGCCTTCATTTCTGGGTAGGGCTACTGCTGAGCAGCTTGGGGCCCTGAGAGTTGGAGTCAAGTTTGTGTCCGACCGACAGACAGCAGACAAGGTCATTGCAAAATATCCGGGCATTGCCATGGGTATAGGCAGTCTGAAAAATTTCACTGTCAAGCTGCACATTGACACGTCTGTCACACCGGTAGCTCGCAAACACAGCCGAGTGCCATTTCATCTGCGAGACAAGGTCACAAAAAAGCTTAAAAAGCTTGAACGTGCAGACGTCATTGAGAAGGTCACAGGACTTACGGAGTGGGTGTCGCGAATCGTCACGCCACCAAAGCAAAAAAGTCCAGACGAAATACGTATCTGCGTCGACATGAGAGAGGCTAACAAAGCCGTCTTACGCACGCGTCATGTGACGCCTACAATCGATGAACTGATTACAGGCCTGCAAGGGGCCACAGTATTCAGCAAAATAGATCTTCGGTCTGGCTACCATCAGCTAGTCCTGGACCCTGCATGCCGTTATATAACAACCTTTTCAAGACATATGGGGTTGTATCGGTACAAACGACTGAATTTTAGCATAAACTCGGTGGCCGAAGTATTTCAGCACACAATTCAGACGGTGTTGAACGGCATGAATGGCGCCATTAACATAAGTGATGACATCATTGTGTTCGGTGCAAGCCAAGAAGATCACGACAGGGCACTGTCAGAGTGTCTCAACAGACTGCACAAGTCCAGGTTAACAGTTAACTTGCCAAAGTGTGAGTTTAACAAAGCGAAGATCGGCTTCTTTGGACATGTGTTCTCGAAGGAAGGAATTTCACCTGACCCGCAAAAGGTGAAAGATCTACAAGAAGCTGCACAACCGCTGAACCAATCAGAAGTACGCTCATTTCTCGGCATGGTACAGTACAGCGCGAGATTCATTGCAAGATTTGCAACAATCTCGGAGCCTCTTCGAGTACTCACACGGCAGGACCAGCCATGGGTTTGGGAGAAGTCACAGTCGGACGCGTTTAACGCAATAAAAAACGCATTGTCCGAGACAGCAACAAATGCCTACTACGATTCTCACAAACCAACCGAGATACTCGTAGATGCCAGCCCGGTTGGCGTTGCAGCGATAATTACACAAGAATGCAAACCAGTCGCATACGCAAGCCGTGCGCTCTCCGACGTGGAGAGACGCTACTCACAAACAGAACGTGAGGCATTAGCCGTTGTGTGGGGTTGCGAACACTTCAACATGTACACGGATGGTGCTGCATGCACGATAATCACGGACCATAGGCCCCTGCTGGGCATATGGCAGAAGCCAAACCCGCCGCTACGAGTTGCGAGATGGGCACTGCGCTTACAACATTCGTCTAGAATACAGATGTGATCGTGACAACCCAGCAGACTACCTGTCTAGACATCCAGCAACAAAAGTCAGCCAAGCGCAGCGTATGGCTGAGGACTTCATCAATCACATTGCTGACAGCTCTACGCCAAATGCCATCACCCTTGACGAAATTAAGGTGCACACAAGACAAGACGCGACCTTAAACAAGGTCATCGAGGTCATCCGCACAGGTCGTTGGCATGACACAGCTAACAACGAGTCAGCTGACATTGCTGCATTCCGGAAAGTGAGGGATGAACTGACAGTGGGAGAGAATGGAGACTTTCTGCTACGAGATTCTCGCATTGTCATCCCGACAGCACTTCGCAGTCGTGTCATACAGTTGGCACATGAGGGTCATCAGGGCATCTGCAAGACCAAAGCTCTGATCAGAAGCAAAGTGTGGTTTCCAGGCATAGACAAGGAAACGGAAGCAGTCGTCATGGGTTGCATTCCGTGTGTTGCAAACTCCAACCGCCGCCAGATGGAGCCACTAAACACGACTATACCGCGAGGCCCGTGGATCAATCTGAGCATTGATTTCTGCGGCCCAATACCGACAGGCGAATATTTACTCTGCGTCACAGATGAATATTCAAGATATCCAGTCGTTCACGTGACCAGAAGCACCAGTGCAGAGACAGTTATGCCGATCATGGAGTCCATTTTTGCCATGTTCGGATATCCAGAAACGATAAAGTCGGACAATGGCCCAGCATTCCAGAGTAATGCGTGGTCACAGTTTTTGCAGTCGTGTGGCGTCCGTCACCGCAAAATCACACCGCTATGGCCGATGGCGAATGCACAAGTGGAGAACTTCAACAAGCCGATGATGAAGGCAGTACGTTCAGCCATCATTCAACATCGCAACTGGCGTCGCGAACTGCAGCAGTTTCTTCGAAACTATCGATCTACTTCGCATAGTTCTACGCTGTTCACACCTCACCGACTACTGTTTGGTCGAGAACCGAGAACTAAGCTACCTGAGCTGCCAACGCTTCAGAGCGTGCACCCAGAAGATGAAGTCGTTCGCAGACAAGACGCTCGTGCAAAAGCGAGAATGAAAGAGTACTCAGACGATTGTGCACACGCTTCACATATGAACCTACAAATGGGAGAGGTTGTGCTTGTACAGCAGCCTAGAGTGAACAAACTCTCTACTCCGTTCACACCGACACCGCTCATCGTCAGTGCAATGAAAGGACCAATGGTCACCGCCGTGCATGGTGATGGATCCACGGTGACGCGAAATGTGTCTAAGTTCCGTCGCGTGCAAGGCTTGTCGCCCGATGAAATCGCACGACATCATCCCGAGGACACAGCTGCGGCCGACGACCCGCCAACAGATGATGAGTCGTCTGAGACCCGTCACGATGACGAAGAGGTGCTTAAGCCATCTGCTCTGCAAGCTGTCCGTCCACAACGAGCTCGAAAAAAGCGACAGCGCTTAATCGAGCAAATCTAGAAATTAGGTGTAGGTGGATCGCTGCCCGTTCTAGATATAATTAGTTACACGATAGAAGGGTGTAGGCGGATCGCTGCCCTTCATATCCGTTATCTAGTTAAGTGTTCAGTTAAATAATATGGCATGTTTGTGCATTCATCTGTTTTCACAACGAACACTTTTCACAACGAACACTTATTACGAATCCGTGTCACAAACTTTATTGCAGTTCAATGTTCCCTTAATTAACAAATGTGACTAAGTAATCAAGGTAGAGAAGGATGTAATATAGCCGCTCCCTGCATGTTATAAACATACGTAGCCTATGTATTACGGGCGGATCCCGTTGACTTCGGATTTCTCCGGTGCTGGTCGGAGCAGATAATAAACGACGGCCATGTTTCGTTCAGTCTGATAAATGGTGTTTCATTTAAAAGCAGCAATCATACATATGGCATCACTGGACAAGTCCACAAATGGATAGATTTTCTCCTACACCGAAAACAGCGGGTTCCCAGATAGCAGGTAAACGTTAATATAACGTTTGCATTTGATTAGAACAGTTCGATTTTGGTTACTGTTAGATCTCTGACGTTACCGGAACGTTAGTTTTTGGTTTGGTTTGAAACTGCTTGATTTCTAACGTTGCCAGAACGTTCGTTTTTAGTTTGATTTAAAACGGTTTGATCTCTAACGTTGCCGGGACGTTATTTTTTGGTTTGATTTAAAACAGTTAAATCTCTAACGTTGTCGGAACGTTAGTTTTTGGTTTGATTTGAAATTGTTTGATCTCTAAGTTCTAACGTTGCCGGAACGTTCGTTTTTAGTTTGATGTTAAACAGTTAGATCTCTAACGTTGCCGGAACGTTCGTTTTTAGTTTGTTGTTAAACAGTTAGATCTCTAACGTTGCTGGAACGTTCGTTTTTGGTTTGATTTGAAACTGTTAGATCTATAACGTCTAGGAACGTTAGTTTTTGGTTTGATTTGAAACTGTTTAATCTCTAACGTTGCTGGAACGTTAGTTTTTGGTTTGATTTAAAACAGTTAGATCTCTAACGTTGTCGAAACGTTGGTTTTTGGTATGATTTAAAACAGTTAGATCTCTAACGTTGCCGGAACGTTCGTTTTTAGTTTGATGTTAAACAATTAGATCTGGAACGTTCGTTTTTGGTTTGATTTGAAACTGTTAGATCTCTAACGTTGCCGAAACGTTCGTTTTTGGTTTGATTTTAAGCAGTTAGATCTATAACGTTTCCGGAACGTTAGTTTTTGGTTTTATTTGAAACTGTTTGATCTCTAGCGTTGCCGGAACGTTAGTTTTGGGTTTGATTTTAAACAATTACATATCTAACGTTGCCGGGACGGTAGGTTTTGGTTTGATTTTACACTGTTTGATTTCTAACGTTGCCGGGACGTTAGTTTTTGGTTTGGTTTTAAACTGTTCGATTTCTATCGTTACCGGAACGTTAGTTTTTGATTTGATTAGAAACGTTTTGATCTCACTAACGTTGCCGGAACACAGGTATACATGCAAGCTGTTAAAACAATAAAATAGATTAAACTCGGCTAGTTAGATATCATCTATAACTAGCCGAGTTGCCCGGCGTTGCTCGGGGGGGGGGGGAAGGCAGTCTCTCGCTCAAATACTGTTTTGAAAATTGCAATCCTTGAGATCCCCACTGCCCCAGATGAATGTTCTAGTTGCTCGGCTTTGCACGGGAGAAAACAAAATTGTCCAGATAAAACCACGCATGCATACATACATATGTACGTACGTACACACGCACATACATGCATACAAAGAAAGACTGTTTAATAATACAGACGTTCCTTTAACGTTACGTTACGTCTTCGTTTTGGTTAGACCTCTACCGTTCCCGGAATGTTAGTTATTGGATTGATTTGAAATGGTTCAGCCCCCCTCCTCAAAAGCCCCCCCCCCCCGGTTCCGGCGCCTTACTACTTGTGTTAAAGTATCATTATTATAATTATATTGTTGGTGTAACAGAGAAGTGGTAGATCGATCGTTTCACTATAAATTAAATATAGCATCACTGCATTAGGATGGCAAACTCTCACTTTCCATTAATAATACAGCTGGTTTAATTAGTTAATGGCTTTATTATTGGTTAACATAAGACGTAAACTCAACTCACCGTCACGCAGATCACATCGGAAAACTGCATTGTTCCGAGACACCCAGTCAGTGACATTGCATATATGCCTGCCCGTCATTTATTATTTAAGAATTATGTTTATTCAAGTAATAAGTGAAACTTTCATGAACCCATTTTTAAATATTATACACCATCTTGTGGGATAAAGAACGTTCCTTACATAATGTATTGTCAAATCATTAATCATTTTGAGAGAGCAAAACTATTATGCCGAGATTCATGTAAATGAACTTGTTGGTCAAACTGCTGACAGTAATGGTGTTTCTACATTGAAACGGCCAGTGACTGTACTGGTCTTCTGGTTATCCGGTTTCCAAGAGCGAAGCGTTACGGAGATGATGTGTTACGGAGATGAAAAACAACCTGCTATCCGCAATTGCACATTATTGCGTTGCAACAGGAAATCGATTAATATGCCAAATAATAGAGTTTCCTAGGATGAATAACATATCAAACAGCCAAGTAAAACAAATGGAAAAAGATCCTGAAAAGAAAGCATCATCTCCGTAACGGGTTTTGCCACAATTTTCAAAGTCAACTTTGACGAAGTCTGCAGAAGTAACGGTTGTACTTAGGATAATATTGTTCTTTTAATTAAAATTTTAATAAATCTCAATTGCCATGGTAATGAATCTTGTTTATTCACATAAAGGTTTCCCCGTGTCATGTGCGGTTCAAATCCATTACGGAGATTACACCAATTTGTACCACTATTTGAACCAACACAATAAAAAAATGTAGCATACATACTTTAAAGTCTTTCATATTTGCCGGACAGTTGCATCAAGATGCCTATTTTAAATAAACACTTTTATTGTTACATTATATGCCGTATCTTTTCTTAGCAATAATTACAAGGACAAAATATGGATGGGACAACTTTTTCAAAACTACCGACAATACAGAAGACGCTAAATCACGGAGACCAAACCTTTTTGTAATTATATACACCTTTTCGCGTTTTTACTGTACAGTGAAACTGTACAAGCGTCATGTTACACGTTTGTGTGGTATTTACGTAGGGCCAACGTTATACCATTGTGTGCATATTCACTGTGTGTGTGTGTGTGTGTGTGTGTGTGTGTGCGCGCGCGTGTGTGTGCGTGTGTGTGCGCGCACGTGCGTGCGAGAGTGCGTGTGTGCGGGTGGTATTTGTGTTGGAAATGCTGGTACAATTGCAATCACTTGTAGAAGTTGAAAACCGTTAATCAAAGTATCCATTAATCCTTGCACCAGGCAGGAGCTATCTCACTCCATCTGAGACTGAGTTTGATCTGAGGACTTAATAAAATTCTAACCCTATAAGTGCTGCTGAACAGAGGCCTGAAATAATATACTGCCCTATTTGTTAGGGTAATTATCACATCCACTACTCCACTCAAGGGGTGAACAGTGCCCTGACGGGACAAGCCACTGGGACAGAGCTCCAACACTCATTTGATGTCAGCAGGGGAGCGTAATTAAGTGCAATAAACAAGCTTCTGCAATCAACCAGAGCTGGATACAACAAACAAAGACGAAGGTCTTCTAGTGATATCGGTGTCCATCAACATGGATAATGTCTGAGGACAGTCATGGAATACCCATTTGTCTAACTAGATAACATCTCTGGATTTCAGTTATGTTGGAAGTAAATTATTATTTTAACAAACACTCCGGATTTCGACATTCACATATTTCGAAACGGTGTGCACAGTTTCAATGATCAGGAGTTATAATTATAAAAAAATTATAGAATAAAAACGAATTAGTATCTATATCCATACAGGCTGTGTGTATATACGGATAAAAGTTTATTTGGCAAACTGCAAAAAACTGTGTCTGGATTTCAACAAATTACTGTGCAGCTATGTTTTTAAATGCTGGACAAATTCAGTGAAATTATCTGTAAATAGCGTACTCATTCTACTTCAGCGAACCAAAGGCGTGAATTTAACTATATGGTGTTAGAAGGATTTTATGTTCCTATAATACTGGATATGTACGGTGTTTTATATACATATATATATATATATATATATATAACTTTACTTCTAATTTAAGTCACTCCAGGCGATGTAATTAGCAAAATATACATATTAATATTTAGTAGTATGCATTGATGAGGTATATATGCCCTATTCTAATATAGTATTCGTATACGTATGGAATATTGTCACGTCGTCCCGTTGGCAGGTGGTCTAGTTTAAAAAAATCATCACACATGCTGCACCCAAGGTAACTTAGCAAATCTTGGAGAATATATTTAATTAATAATTTATTATTCTACTTATTTCTCTTGTAGCTAGTTATACTTACTTTACAGGTTGCTGGTCTTATTAGTAAGTATTGAGATGTTTAAATCTAAATTTTATTCAAGGCACAGTGATCACGTGTGGTCAGTGGGCGGGAATAACTGCCACCAACTGCCACAGTCAGTGTGCCAACGTTTAATGTTACAGTAACACCACATGTTGTTTGGGTAAGTTCCAAGTTCCAACCTATATTTTATACATTATAAAGCAATATTTTCAATTTATAATTGTACCATGATATGGGAAAGAGAATTGTGCATCCTTCGATGTAAACTGATTTACATGTTTGGCTATAGTTATTTAGTAATGTCTTTGATTACTGATAACTAGGAGAATGGGAAGACGGAGACTTAATTGTATGTCGACCTCAGGAGCAGTGTACGTCTGACCAGATGGTGGTAGAGAAGGATTAATGAGGTTTCTGAGGCTGATCACAGCCAGTAGACAGTAGTTGTTTGAATGGCATAGCCATAGAAAGTCTGTTTTAATCGTGTTTAGATTCGTTAAATCTAGTATATGTATTACGGAAACTGCCGCCGTATTACGGGAATACAAATATCTGACTACAGAAAATGATACACATTAAACAATTGCTTAATCTATAAATAATACTGCTCGAGATGCCCTGAAGAAACTGTCATATTTTCACTTGTTACAATTTATCAACAAATATTTAGTCTACTACAAAGTCTACGATGACGTCATCCAATGTTGTGCCTGTGTACAAAGTTACAACTTTGACTGCCAGCAGCCTGCTGATGACTGCAGTAGCACATGGCACGTGGGCATATTATTATGTCTGCATCTATCAGTCAACAGCAATTACAGCGGCAAAAAAATATCAGTGTCATTAATGCGCGTCTAGACATTAATACAATTTACAGGTGTTGAGTTATATAATGAAAGAAAGAAATTAAGATAGAACCATTAAATTACATTAAATAGTTTTGGTTTTCTGAAAGTTATGAATATCATTATGAAATGTCTTAGAAGAATATAAAATGAGTATTATAACTGTTGCAATTGCAATATAAAACTATATCATTATTTTTATTCAAAGGTTTTTATTTGAATACAACAATTTAACTTTGTCAATGACTGTTTGTAATAATTATAATGTTTCCTGCTATGTGTTCTAAATTTAGAAGCGGGGCATGTCTGGCCATGCGTGCACTTTGACAGCTGTAATTAACACAATGTAACTTATTGGATGTTGCTAAACAAGCATCCCTTTGAAGTGCTAACCTACGACCTTAACTGCCGACAGGAGTTACAATGTAGAAACACAATAATTATGTTGAAACAACGTATATATCTACTTTTGATGATTAAATTAGTAACTTCCTGGATTCCCACGCACTGTGAACAGGCTGGGCTTGTCACTGTATCTACTCCAGAGAAAGGTTTGATTGGTAACCCCGTGGACCGGGACGGGATGCGACGGGGGGGGGGGTCATTTTGGAAATTGTGTTTGTCAGGTAGGCAGCCCTGGCATTATGACATTGAATGTATGCATTAGGCATGGGTTGTGGATGTTGATATAACAGGTTACGTCCTGAACTGTTAAGCCAGCATATCAGACTCCCACTCCCCCTAATTTTTAACCAACTGAACGGACTGACTATGAATCGTGGCTAGTTTGCATAGTAACACAAGACAAGTATATTTTTGTATAAAAGCTTTATATAAAGCTGAATTTATTATGAGGGGACCAACCACACATGGGTGGGAGACCCAACAAATAGAAATAATAAAAATTGCAGTATTGGATAAAGAAATCAGTCCTATATATAATTTCCGTGTGTGGCCTTCATGGCACCGCGATTACTTCGGTTCGCTTCCTCTCTTCTCTTTCCTTCCGGCCGACGTCCCTCTCCGTAGCAAACTTTAACCACATCTTCACCTCCTGTTTCACAGTGGGGAATCTGATATGCTGAGTGATTAATCACACCAGGAGGTGACTGGAACAGCCAGACTATTCCCCAGATTTGTGTAATGGGCTAGACAGTGTCCCAGAGTAAGGCTGCCTACCAATACGGATTTTTCGTAATCATGCATTAGCCCATGCAACCATACAGCCACACAATTACACGATTTTTCACCAGCACGCGCATGTTAAAATAGGTGAAGCTAAACTTTATTTTGTATTAATTAAATACAATTATTCATCAAAATTCGCAATCCAGCTCAATAGCTGAAAATTATGATTCGTGTTAAGCCAGATGAGTTTGTCTACCTGGTTTGCAGCTTGTAAGAAATACACTCACTACACATCTTAAGTTATTGAATGTTGAGAATAGCCTCTTCTACATGGCTAATTGGATGCGATGGTCCTTTGATACACATTCCTCTAGTGACTGCCCTTTTCACACATGGCATTGAGGACTGACCCCTCAGCCAGGCTCCCATACATTCAGTGATGATCACTTAATAGATAACGGTTCACCCTTTATCATCTGCACAAATCAGGCATTCTTGGCATTCCTTGTAATGCTTGAACATTGTCCAGCAGCTTTTAGGAGGTTGTGGGACGCTTTTTGAGAAACATGGAATACAATTAGAGGTTCACATTTTAAAGATGCAATTTTGAGGGGGGTTCACATTTTGGAGAAAGGAGGTTCACAAAAAGGGGGGTTCAATATGCATACACGCGCATGCATGCACACTAAATATACATTAACCTTTTTATTTTTACACATTCATGTAGTTATTTGCAATATAAAGTAACTTTGACGACATCATGATACTTTTGATTACATAACTACATGGTTTTGATTATGATGCACTATAACTATAAGCGAGTGCCATAAACTGTAGTCTAGATCACTACAGCATCACTTGTAATCTAGATCACTACAGCATCACTTGTAATCTAGATCACTACAGCATCAGTTGTAATCTGGATCGTTTACTTGATAATTGTTTAAACACACAGGAGCTGTGCGCAAACACGTCTTGACTGCCAAGGCAACAGACAAAGAGGTGAAACAGGAGGTGAAGATGTGGTTAAAGTTTGCTACGGAGAGGGACGTCGGCCGGAAGGAAAGAGAAGAGAGGAAGCGAACCGAAGTAATCGCGGTGCCATGAAGGCCACACACGGAAATTATATATAGGACTGATTTCTTTATCCAATACTGCAATTTTTATTATTTCTATTTGTTGGGTCTCCCACCCATGTGTGGTTGGTCCCCTCATAATAAATTCAGCTTTATATAAAGCTTTTATACAAAAATATACTTGTCTTGTGTTACTATGCAAACTAGCCACGATTCATAGTCAGTCCGTTCAGTTGGTTAAAACGTCACACTTAAAATACTCTTTCCTTGTGTATATAAAGTGAAAACAGTTGTACGTACGTATACCAAGAATGGCCATGTGTTACAATATATCAAATGCGCAGGTGCTATAGGAAATTGGTTGAATTGCGCTAAATTATGGTTAGAACGTAGGTTATACATTAATGTCAGTTCAACGTTACATTTTGGTTAGAAATTAAACGTTAGGTAAACGTTAAGCAAACTACTGAAATAACGTTAAACTAACGTTTCTGCTAATGTTACAAAACGTTAGTTTACTGTTACATTCTGGTTAGAAATGAAACGTATATGAACGTTAAACTAACGTTTCTGTAACAGTTACATTAACGTTAGTTTAACGTTACATTTTCGTTAGAAATAAAACGTTAGGTAAACGTTAAGCAAACGACTGAACTAACGTTTCTGCTAATGTTACAAAAACATTAGTTTACTGCTACATTCTGGTTAGAAATTAAACGTTAAATGAACGTTAAGCTAACGTTTCTGTAACATTTACATTAACTTCAGTTTAACGTTACATTTTCGTTAGAAATTAAACGTTAGTTAAACGTCAAACAAACGACTAAAATAACGTTAAACTAACGTTTCTGCTAATGTTACAAAAACGTTAGTTTACTGTTACATTCTGGTTAGAAATTAAACGTTAAATGAACGTTAGTTAGAGTAACGTTTCTGTAACAGTTACATTAACGTTAGTTTAACATTACAGTTTTGGTTAGTAAACGAACGTTCCCATTCAGGAACAGGTTATTCTGTCAGGAATTTTGCCAGTAATGGGAGGAAGGGGGGCAACGCATAGAAACTGTAAAAGGATGGCGATCAACGCACTAGTTGAGCAGATGTGTGACGAAGAGGGGGTGGGATTCACAGATTTATGGGGATACTTTGTTGGGAGGGAAGATATGTACATGAGAGATGGCCTCCATCTTAGTGGAAAGGGGGCAGCAGTTTTCTCAGAGAACCTGCTGCGATCTGTTGACAGTGGGACAGGTTGTATCTATTTAAACTAGATTCGCAGGGGGGACTCACAGAAAAGCCTGAAAATGGAGGCATAGATAAAGACAGCACAAATAAATCAGCAAATAACAGTGTGGAAAACTCTTCTGAAGCTGGATATAAATGTGTTTGTTTAAATGCAAGGAGTATAGTAAACAAAAGAAATGAACTAAACATTATGGTAGAAGATATTGACCCTCATATAATAGGTATAACCGAATCCTGGACCACCACCGATATATCAGATGCTGAATTGGGACTGACAGGATATGTAATGTTTAGAAAAGATAGAATAGGAAGAAAGGGAGGTGGAGTTATTTTATATATTAAAGAATCTATTCAGGCTTATGAAATAAAATTAGAAAGAGAAGCAGATTGCGAAGAAGCTGTTTGGTGTAACATAGTTACAGGAAACTCAACGTTAACAGTTGGGTTAGTTTATCGAAGTCCAAACATAAGCATAGAAGAGAATGAAAAAATACAAAACGCTATAAGGGAAGTAAGCAAACGGGACTGTATTATTATGGGGGATTTTAACCACGGGCATATACAATGGAAATCTCTACAGAGTATGGGGAGTGAGGACCACAAGTTTTTAGTTTTAGTTCAAGATACATTCCTTTCTCAACATGTGCTAGAACCAACCAGGGGTGAGAATGTGTTAGACATAGTTTTGTCCTCACAGAATGAATTAGTTGACAATGTCAAGATATGTGAGCCACTGGGGAGTAGCGATCACAACCAGATACATTTTACCATCAAAGTAAAATCAGAAAGGAATAGTAAAAAGCAGTATAGGAGAAATTTCCACAAAGGAAGGTATAAGGACATGAGGAAATATTTAGCAAAGATAGACTGGAATAACACACTGAAAAATAAGACGGCAACAGAATGCTGGAATGTATTAAAGAGTGAAATTAAGTGCATAGTCGATAAATTTATACCCTTCAAAAAACAAGGAAAACGGTCCAAAAAGAAACACTTATCGAAAGAAGCCATTAGAAAAATTAAGTACAAACAAATGATGTGGAAGTCATATAGATGTACTGGAAATGATGAAGACTACAACAGTTATAAAGAAGCACTTAACCAAGCTACAGCTGAAATTAGAAATTCAAAGAGAAGCTATGAACAACAATTAGCTAGTAATATAAAACATGACAGCAAGAGTTTTTATGCGTATGTTCGAAGCAAACAGAAAGTTCAAGATAAAGTCGGTCCTCTAGAAGATAGTGCTGCAAATATAATAACAGAGGGATTCTTAATGGCAGAAGACCTGAATGAGTACTTTAGTTCAGTGTTTACCAGGGAAGATATTAGTTCACTGCCAGTACCAGAGGCTAAGTTCAAGGGGGCAGATTCAGACTTTTTAGGACAATTAATTGTAACCCCGGAAATGGTAGGTAAGAAAATAAGGGCTATGAAGGATAATAAATCACCTGGAGTGGATGGTATTCCACCCAAACTACTATTGGAAATTGTAGAACAAATTAGCATACCGCTTGCAACAGTTTTCAACTTGTCATTAGAAGAGGGAGTGGTTCCTTTAGAATGGAAAGAAGCAAACATTATACCGTTATTCAAAAAAGGTTCGAGAAACAAGTCAGAGAACTATAGACCAGTGAGTTTAACATCAGTGATTTGTAAATTGTTAGAAAGACTAATTAAAGATCACATGGTGGATTTTCTTGTTAAACAAAACTTGATAAACCATCTCAACATGTTTTTTTTAAAGCGAGGTCATACTTAACAAATATGTTATGTTTTTTGGAAGACATCACTAAGTGGGTAGATGAGGGATCACCAGTAGATATCGTCTACTTAGATTTTCAAAAAGCTTTCGACAAAGTACCACATCAAAGATTACTGCTGAAACTAAAGGCCCATGGCATAGAAAATGGTATAATAAACTGGATAGAACAATGGCTGATTGACAGAAGACAACGCGTAGTAGTTGATGGGGAGGCTTCAAACTGGAAATCGGTATTGAGTGGGGTACCACAGGGATCAGTATTAGGACCTATATTATTCTTAATATATATATCAACGATTTGGATGATGAAATAACAAGCAAGGTGTTGAAATTTGCGGATGATACAAAAGTGTTTAGAAGGATTAAAAGTGATGGAGATAGACAGCATTTACAAGATGATCTTGACAGGCTGATCAAATGGTCTGAAAAGTGGCAAATGTTGTTCAATTTTGGGAAATGTAAATGCCTTCACACAGGACATGGGAACGAATATGTAGAATATACAATGGGGGGGAACTGTACTAAGTACTACTGTAAAAGAAAAAGACTTAGGGCTGACAATTAGTGCTGACATGAAGGTTTCAGAGCAGTGTGGAATTGCAGCTTCAAAGGGAAATCAAATCATTGGATTGATTAGGCGAAATATAGCATATAAAGAAAAAGAACTAATAATACCACTGTACAAAACAATAGTTAGGCCTCATTTAGAATATTGTATACAAGCGTGGAGGCCATACCGCAAGAAGGACATAGATATGCTAGAAAGAGTACAGAGGAGAGCGACTAAAATGATACCAAAAGTGAGGGATCTTAGTTATGAAAAACGCCTAAAAGAATGTGGTTTAACAACACTAGAGACCAGGAGATTGAGAGGAGATCAGATAGAAGTGTTTAAAATATTGAAGGGTTATGAAAATATTGATAGAAATATTTTTTTCTCAGTTAAGAAAGATAGAAGGACTAGAGGACATGAACTTACATTGGCAAAGGAGCAGAGTAGATTGGATATAAGAAAGTTTTCATTTTCACAAAGGACTGTAAATGAATGGAACAGATTACCTGCTGATTGTGTGGGTGCTAGTAGCGTGAATATGTTTAAAAATAAAATCGACACATACCTCAGACGGGCGGGATACACATAGATAAAAGGGTCGGACTCTCGATAAGCCAAAGGGCTTCCTTGTCCACCTGCCACGTAGAGTTAATTTTCTGGGTGGCAATCTTGTTAAATCTTGTTAAACGTTAAACTAACGTTTCTGCAACGGTTACATTAACATTACTTTAACGTTACATTTTTGTTAGATTAACGTTAAAGAAACGAACAAAATAACGTTAAACTAACGTTTGCATTAAACGTTTCTGCAACGGTTACATTAACGTTAGTTTAACGTTTCGTTTTGGTTAGAAATTAAACGTTAGATTAACATTAAAAAAACGAGCAAAATAACGCAAAATTAACGTTTGCATTAAACGTTAAACAAACGTTTCTGCACACGTTACATTAACGTTATATTAACGTTTGCATGCTATCTGGGTTATTGTCAATACGAAATCGTCATCATGGACTGATGTAAAAAGTGACATCCCCCAAGGCAGTGTCTTGGGTCCAGTACTTTTTGTCATCTTCATAAATGACCTTCCTGATGAGATAGAAAACACTACCATGATCTTTGCAGATGACACCAAGATATTCAGAGAAGTCACAAACCATACAAATCAAGACAAACAGTTCTGAACAAACTCAATGACTTGTCAATCATGTGGCAGCTAAATTTCAACGAAGCGAAATGTAAAGTCCTTCACCTTGGGAATAAGAACCAGAAACCAATGTGCATGAACAACGTGACAATGACAGCCACTGAAGTTGAGAAAGACCTAGGAGTCCAAGACGATCTGAAGTTGAGAAAGATATGGGACTCCAAGTAGACCAGGACTTGATATGCCCCCGACAAGGATGCTTGGACTGATTAGAAAAAACATTTACATGCTTGGACGTAACAACAATTCCAACACTGTTCAAAACAATGGTCTGTCCCCACCTCGAATACGGAAATGTTAATTGGGCACCGCATACGAAGAGATCGAGACTATCGTGAAATCGAAAAAATCCAACGCCAAGCTACACAACTAGTGCCATATCGTTGAAAGACAAGCCATACGAAGATCGTCTACTTAATCTACCATGCATCACTCCATCACAGAAGACGACGAGGCGACATGACACAATTAAGTATACAAGATAAAACACCAAATTGACCGTGGGGATAAAATCCTCTTCTTCACTGCCCCATACACGACGTTGAACACCAAAGGACACATTCAAAAACTGTTAAAAAAAGAGAGCAAACACTCGATCTGCTAAGAATAAATTGCAGACGATTGGAACTCACTATACGGTGACTCTAAACTGCTTCAAAATATACTTCACACACACTCAGACTGGGATATATATATATATATATATATATATATATATAACATACTGCTATATATCCTACCCATAGTATAAATGATACATCAACAAAACAACACACAAGGCTGAAAAGAAGATTCGATTACGCAGTGCAACAGTTTTGATCGGGACAACAACAGGCAGAAGCCTTCAAGTTCCGTAGATGATGATGATTCAACGTATAAACAATGCCGAAACGTCAATGTTTTCCCGTCTTTTCCGGTTTTTATTCGCGCACGACACGTCATGTACTATATTTAGCGCTACGCCTACGCCTCAATGCTGGCGAGTGCTATACTGAAGTTCAATCACTGGTAGTTGTAGTTTTGTTTTTGGCCTTCAGTCTGCTGAAATTAAATAGTTTACTGTTAGTGCGATATTTTATTTGAACACCAGCCAGTCGTAAGGTGTAACAGTGCAGCAAGAAAGATGGAGAAGAACGTTGGACCAATGACACATCCATGTTTAACACCACCTTGCCTGGCTTTGACTTGTCATTGTCACATTGACTATGAAAGGATGGCTTTGCCTTTGGTAGACCCATTGCTTAGAATTCTTATTGGCATGTCATCGTGTAGGTCGGAATGATTATAATAGGCTACTGTGGACAGAAAATAAAAGTAATTAACACATTCTTGTTAGTTACGCGGAAGATACGCATATAGGGGGATATATATATATGTGTAATTCTTCCGCTGTGCTCCCCTAATCACACGCGGTACTCCAAACGGACCTGACCGTACGCGATCACTTCCTTTAAAGCCGCACGATGATTGGACAGAATGGTCAAAGTTCGGCTTATATAGGTTATTCTACCTCTTCTGACCAATCAGGAGCCCGTGCTTCACTTACGTGACAGCCGTTACTCAGCTCAAGAGTCCATTTGGATCATATTATTCGAAATACAGTCGGCTGTTTTTCGCCTGGGTAAGGTACGTTTATTTTATATTCTCCTGCGTTAGCCAAAAATTGGGCTGTTTGGAGTACCCGACCTAAAACTGAATGTATTGTATATAACGTTGGCGTGGTAAATACGTGTCATTGACATTGTTATGATTGTATTGTGGCTCCGGTTGACCTGAATTACCACTACTCCGTAGTACTCGGTCTACTGCACTGGTACCATTGGACCGGTATAGTAGGTACAATTTTGTGAACATATTTATTAGATATGTTACTTCATGTGTTCGTGATAATGTAATCACCAGTAAATTAGACAAGTCTACTTAGACTACTAGAGTCAAACTCTAGACTCTAGTGTATTCGAACTAGATTTAGACTAGTAGAACAAACAAAGTCAAAGAAAGTGTCACATGACTCATGTAGTCATGACGTCCAGACCTTTTGGGGTCTCCAAGTCCAATACTTGTAAACAACTAGTAAATAATATGCCATAGACATAGCCATATACAATATAAATCTACAATAATAATAAATAGCTCAGTCAAGCTATTTTATTCGAGCAACAGCTGGACAAGGATCACAAATAGTGAATAACGCTAAACCCAGGCTGGCATTGGGGTTTATAACTGTACACTTGAGTGATCCATTGCATTGGCATTGAGAAGTTACATGCCTGTTTTCCCTTCAGCCAGTTCAGGCTTCATTAACCTGGGCTCTGAGACTGGGGGAAGCACACTTTAGTATTGATATTATCTGTCAAAACAAACTATACAGTATCCATAATATTATAGTTTTTCATTTAATAAATAATATGTCAGCTGTGTTTTTGAGAAGCCATCTCTCCGAATCCCACTTGTGCAAAATATAATTTTGGTCAATAGACTGCTGCCAGGGTTCAGCAAGAACCCAAAACTGCCTTCTTGTGAGAAGTGTACTGACATCACAAGTTTCTAGAGATGAACTGTCTACAAATGTATTGTAGTAAACAGAGCTATCAGGAATATTAAGTGTAATTAATTTTGGTCAGTGCCTTTATTGTGCTATGCGGCTATGCCATGTGGTGTGTTTCTTAGAAAATAAAGTAAATACAAATTACATATGTATAACATTATATCAAAGACCATACATACATCTTTGTCTATATGCTGACTTAATATCATTTTGTATTATCAGTTTGGTCAAATTTTGATGTTTTTATTGCACCATGCTAGCCAATGCCAACAGTATTTATTAGATATTGTTCACAGAATAAAAGGTGTGCAAATTACACATCTACATTGCTGACTAAATATCATTGTTTGGAGTAGTGGGAGACAGCATTATTTGACGTCACTTTGGTTAATGTATATATATATGCCAGTAATAGATGGTACAAGATATGCAACTGGACCATTAGTAAGTAGTGACAAAAATATAAAAGTACATATCTAGAGATTCTAGACAGTGGACACTGATTGGAATTATAAAGGAAACACTTTCATTCGAAACCAACACAAAACAACATTATAATAATTATGGATTTACTGACATCAGGTGTAATTTAGTAAGGTTTTATTAATTGCTGATTACCAATTGTTCAGCTCATATGTACAACACCTGCATGACTGGATGTCACCATTTACCTCAGACAATTATGTATAATTAGTCAGCATTTTAGAGATGTAATTCATAATTAATTTTTGACATTACTTGACACGGTGCAACAAAGACATTAACCAAAGTGACGTCAAATAATGCTGTCTCCCACTACTCCAAACAATGATATTTAGTCAGCAATGTAGATGTGTAATTTGCACACCTTTTATTCTGTGAACAATATCTAATAAATACTGTTGGCATTGGCTAGCATGGTGCAATAAAAACATCAAAATTTGACCAAACTGATAATAAAAAATGATATTAAGTCAGCATATAGACAAAGATGTATGGTCTTTGATATAATGTTATATATATGTAATTTGTATTTACTTTATTTTCTAAGAAACACACCACATGGCATAGCCGCATAGCACAATAAAGGCACTGACCAAAATTAATGGCATATATATATATATATGCCAGTAATAGATGGTACAAGATAAGCAACTAGACCATTAGTAAGTAGTGACAAAAATATATGTACTACAGTGTTTCCTATATATATATATATATAGGAAACACTGTAGTACATATAGTTCTAGGTACACCAGTGTGTTTGTTTTGCAGTGTAGTCCATTATTCAACATTTAATTTGGGTACATCAGTTTGTTGCAAAATATACATTTCCTTTTATTTCTATAAATGATAGTTTTAGTTAATATGTATGATATCAAATACTCAATATTATGCAAGATAACTATGCCCACACAAATTACAAAACCAAACACAGTTGATCAGTTGTTGAAAGATTGGCTGATTTTGACTCTATGTTTTACAGTTATTTCACACATGTACGTACTAGTACATGTAGGGTAAAATTTTTCTTATTTATTTGAATTGAATTCATTAGTATTTCAAGTGGTAAAATTTAAGTAATAAATCACTGTTTCCACAGGTTTAGGCCTACCTCGATTTCATTGTTATAACTACTTGCTTGCCGAAATTTTATACATCAGTGCATTAGTGCCATCATTCAACACCATCCCAGGCATATTTATGTTCTGAAAATATTATCTTAGTGCATTTTTGAGGACCAAAGAGCGACCTGGTTTGCTTCAGTATGTGCTGCTGTGGCCGTGTGTTAGTTAGTGAGTGGTAAGATTCAATATTTGTGTAACATAAATATGTCTGGGATGATGGTAAATAATGGAACTGACACATTGTAGTAATTTGGGCAAAAATGTAGTCATAACAGCGAAATCAATGTGCGCCCAGATACTAGACAAGTGCCTGCCGCATAATATTATGGCCTCATGAGTCATGACACTTGCAATGCTAACTAATTTTTTTGTTCCACTTCCTGTGTGCAGACTCGTTGGTGAAACATGAGTAATTGTTGCTTTTTAAGAAACGAAAGTGAAACTAGGTTCAGTTATAAATTGGTGAGTTAGCACTTTTTGGTTTTGGTAGTCTTGATATGCTAGCTCAGGGGGTTTCACTTTCAGTAAATAATATTATATTTTCTGCAATTTGTTTTTGAATCGGGATCTACTACAAGTTAGTGATGACTGAATGTAATACTTACTAGTAGTGCTCTCATGTTTTGTGATTGTATAGTTAACATATAGAACCTTGACCTTTTCAGGTATCTGAAATTATTTATGGAGATGCTGCTTGTTAGATTATATCAAAAGATGCATCACATCATGATAGTTTTTAACATTTGTGGTAATGTCGGTACATAAAGGGGAACATTGTTTGAGTGAGAAATATGTACAGGAAAGAGTAATTGGGCAGACTGCTGCACTTGTAATGTAATGCATCGTCGCGCTTACATTTATCCAGGCGTTAAATTTTATCCAGGTGATGTTTATGTGCATATGTAAGGCATAATATTTGGCACCAGTAGATCACGTAGTGATAAATAATATCCAGTAGTTAAATATGTTTCGTTTGTTGTCGTAATACAAGCGTTATAGCTAGAGTACATAATTATAATTTGTTGTTTCAGATTTGTGACCAAATATAAGAATAAGTCACGTGACGTGTGCGTGGAGAGGAAACGTTTTACGACAGAAATTGTTTATGTCTGTGGGAAGCAAACATTTTATAATATATAGACAGTTATATAAAAAAAAAAAAAAACATACATAACGCCCAGATAAATGAAAGCGCAACAGGTAGCTGGTGCTAAATATATTCCCCTGGCTAGATACGCGCACGTGCAGAAACGTCACCCGGATATTATTTAACATCCGGATAAATGTAAGCATGACAGCATAGTGGAAAGAGAAACCCAGTTGTCTGAGAAGCCTCCCCCTACCAGTGAATCACTGATATGAGTCATATGACAAAGGTTGTTTCATTAGTTTGACACATTGGTGAACAGAACATTGGGTAAATCAGTGTAACAAGTTGTAAGCAGTTTCATGGTGCTTCCACCATTAAGTTTTGAGTTTTTCACTTGTCATGTTTCAAATTTTTTTTTAAAGGCAAAACTACCCATTACCTATTGTGATGTGCTAGTTGGTTTGTGCAACTTGTATGTTGTTTTGGTAAAATCACCGTACAAACTATTTAGCTTATTTAAATCTTGTTCTGGAATTAATTCAAGCAATTGTCAAAAATTGGAATCTTCATGTGGATGCAAGATTACAATTATGCAAGTGTTTCCGAGTTTCTATATCACCTTTCCTTGTTCTCTCAAAAACCATGTGATGGACAAATTTGAACAACAGTGGGTTGACTTCAGACTAAATTTTGGCCTGTTATAAGATATGACAGCAAACTTAAGTTCTTTAGACGATGTAAACAAATGTATGCAGGAGTAGAACTTCAGCATTTATTTTACTAGACAGCAGGACTAGTAAAGACAAAAGTTTAGTAGTCCGCCAAAAGGTTTACTAGTCCTGCAAATAAAAAACATAGCACAAATTTAGGTCACAACAATTTTATTTAAAACACAAAAAACCACAGTGTCATCCAGGCCTGGCGTTAACACTGCCTGTCAGTCAGTCAGTGTCACTCAGAGTCGGAGGCACTACTGTCATCACAGTCGGTGTCACTACTGTCAGTGTAACTACTACAGTCGGGCCTTGGCCTAAGCGGCTGAGTGTCTGGCCTCCGGGCTCCACCAGCACTCCACAGCTCGATTGCCTCCTTCGGTTCAAATGCAGCGATGTCTGGTGAACTCAGCTGAATGGTCAACAGATCAGTCAGTCGATCTGCCTTCAGGACTGACCGGATGCTGCTCTTCGTCAGCTTCAGCTGACTGAAGCCTCTCTCCGCATCAGCCGAGCTGGCTGGCAGAGTCAGAATGGCGTCAACAAGCCCAAGTATGTTTCCATACTCTGCCTGGTGGGCTGCATTGACACTAGACCATGTCAGCTGTCGCACGTCTGGGGACTGTTCATACAGGATCATCTTCAGAAGTGTCCACTCCGTCTCCACACTGGCAGTATCGATGCCAGCGTCGCGAAGCACAGGGCCAAAATGGTTGTTGAGTGTGGCCACAGCGTCATTTCCATAATCACCTGCAGCTTCAGGCCACAGCTTGAAGCTAACGATTGATGATGCACGCACAACGTCCGAATTGCTGTCAACGAAGCGACCCTCCAGACAGCTGACCAGGTTGCCCAAGATCTGCAGTCGGGTCTGCTTGGCGAAGACAGCACCTGTGAGTGTCTCACCATGGAAGTCTTCCATGCGCGCCAGGGCACGCTCCTTGGCAGTTGTGGTCGTCTTGTACATCACAAGGGTGGCCACAACGGATGTCAGCGTGGCATGTACATCAGCAACTGTCGCAGTCACTGTCTGAGCCACCAGCGACAGCTTGCTCAGAACAAACAGCACATCGAGAAGGATACAGGACATATGCTGGATATCCCTTCACAAGGGCCTGCAGTGCCTTCAGCAGATGTGGCAACCAGCAAGTGCCACCGACACGTGGTGGAAGGGCACATGGCAGAGACAATGTGTCGAATGCTGCCTTCAAATTGCTACGGTTCAGTGGCGAGTGATGGTAGAACAAGTAGAGGCTCAGGAGGAGACCGCTCAACTTTGTGTACATGGGCAACCGACACAATGCGTCCTTATATGCAAGTTCCAGGCGATGCGCATAGCAGTGGATTGCTTGCAGACACGGCTGCTCATTTCGGAAGAGCGTGGCGACACCGTTGGCTGATCCGGTCATAACAGCGGCGCCATCACTGCCGAATCCGACAAGCTTCTTCATGAGTGTCTCTTTCGGGATGTGGAGGTAGCGCTCCACGACACCGTCAATTGCCCGCTTGATTGACGGAGCATCTGCCTTGCCGACGTTCTCAATACCAGCGAAGGCAGTAGAGACGACACCATTCACTGCATACCTCACGTACACTATCTCCGCTTCCGTGATGGACGCATCTGTCGTACCGTCACTGATGAGGGCGAGAAAGTGAGCACTCTCCAGGTGCTGTGCGAGGTGACGGCGCTCAACCTCAGCGATGGCACGCACGAACTGCTTGCATGCCTTGTCATTCCGATAAGTGTTCCCCACATCAAGGCCCTTCTGTGCGTCCAGGGTACACTGCCACACATAATCTGTGAACGGACGCCGGTGCTTTGCTATCGCGTGACAAGTCCTGAAACATCCAATGCAGGAAATATTAAATATCATAGTATTAAGTAAATACTGAGTATAGTCACAACATAACAACCTTCCTCAGCAAACAGTGAATACTAAAAACATCCTCGCTTTCAAAACAAAACTTGACGAAGATTTGAAGATGGGCAGGTTTAAATTTTAATAAAAGCACAAAAATCACAAGACAAGCCACGTTCTCAAAACCAAAAATATGATGCATAAAGGCGGGAAATACAACACTAAATAGTATTACTTTTGAACCCGAAGATCCAGGCAAGTTATAACACAGATCTACATCAAATGCAAATTAATAATTTCCCATGGCATTGTTTACTGCACGGCACGCTTGAAATGAGAGATAACAGAGAAATGAGGGATAATAATTTAAACCATATAGTGCTAACCCTAACAAAGTACAATCAAACACAATATTTTTTTTACATTTTATAACATTATATCACATGGGTAACATAATTACCTAAACAAATGCGTCAGACGGTCCATGGTGGCCGTGTTCAGCGCTTGGATGGCTCGGTGGGCAGGTGCAGTGCCGGGACGGGCTTCGAACGCAGTTTGCCGGAAGACAGCTCGTGTGTGCGCCTCGCTTGTACTGTGTGCGCGTAGCGAGTCTGGACGAAAGTTGTCCGTGCCAGTCAAGAACGCATTCTTGCCACGGACACCAGTTACGTTGTGTGTCCTGCACACTTTGCAAAACATCAAATCGTTGTCGTCATCGTAGGACAGCCAAGTGTGGTCTCGTTCCCAAACCTTCAAATAGCCACGCTGTCGTTTCTGCTGGTCGTACAGCGTGTCCCGTTCTCGCTTTTCCACCTTGCGTTTAACTTCTGGTTTTGCAACCCCAGTTAAATAACGATGCATCGTGCGTAAACGTAACAAAATAATTAGTAATGAATTAACAAAATAATTGATGTAGAACTGAAGATGTGAACCGTATTCGAAATCCGCGCATTTGAAAATAGATTAGAAAATAGACGCGAAAATGGACGCCAATTGCGCTCATTAGCCGGTACCCCTCTACATGATTCGCTAAGCCAAACAAAACGGTCGTTTCAGATTTCTATGTCACACAACAACCAATCAAAAGTACCGTTTCACTGTCGATTCACATTAGGTGAAGATTTACTTTGTCAATTGTACGGTTGGTGGCGCCACGCAACACGCTGATTTTACTAGACAGCCGGACTAGTTGGTAGGCCGGGTTTACTAGTCCGCCGTAATCTTTACTAGTGTACGGACTAGCGGACTAGTGGGTAGTTCTACCCCTGCATAGTATGTACTTTTTTATTAAACCGACTGTGTATATACTATTTAAATTATTCACACATTATGTATTCAGATCTATGAAGAAACTGAATTCATGATGGACTGAACCAGTTATGCTAGAAGATTTAAGTATTGTGCTTCTGTTTCTAGAAGATGACGATGGAGCATTTCGCCGTAGTCATTGTCCTGCTGGTGCTCGTAATGGCGTGTGTAGCAGAGTGGACGGCGGAGGAATATCCTAATCCTCAAACAGATGCATCCTCCTGCAGAAGAGGTAGCGAAGAGTCATCTGTGTGCGACCCAGATGGGCTCATATCACGCGCGGGCGGTGAGTCTCTTTCAAACCAATCATTCTGACATTTCGTAAGAGAATACTTTAGCGCTAGAATACCAGTAGAACAGGGGACCGTTTTACTAACATTCTTAAGACCTCACAAATCTGATTTTGCTCTTTAAAATTTCGCTCCTTAGTGGTGACCCTGTATGCTGAAAACTGTAAACATCAGGGTGTGTCACTGGGGCACTTCCGCCGGTGTGTCACAGAAATAGTCTCCTCAATGATATGGCAGCAGCTTTTTGCATTTTAAAAAAGCTCTGTAAATTTGTCATCAGATTCTATTTAGTGATAGATTTTTCTTATGAGCTTATTTTATTATCTTCGTGAAACGGTTCTCAGGTACGTAACAAAGTACTTTTGAATTCCGTTCATTTAGTTTTTGCTTTACTTGGGTAACACAGTACATTCATTTAGTTGTGCCTTTACTTATAGCAAAGTAAAAGTATGTGTACTTTTCACACAGGCAGGGGTTAAACAGTTTAATAGTGGCTGTTTAAACAGCAACATTAAAGTTTGTTCAGTAACTAAGTTGTAATTGTGACAGGCCTCTCTGGTTCAGACCGTAAAGTACATTTCACAAAACTTACTAAAAGCATACATTCATACAAATGAATGTACATTTTTTTTGCATTTTTAGAAACAAACAATTTACTACCAGTTTTAATAGTGCAATTGGGAATTACCATCTTGAAATTTTTTTGATATATGGTTTGGATGAGACTGTTCAGTCAACCACAACTTGGCAACAGATTGACCTGCACAGATTACACTGGTATCATTGTAAAACTTAAATTTGTTGTTCCCTTTTGCGTTATGTTCATAACTCGATACCAACCAAAATGTACTGAAAATGTCTGAACTGTTGCAACGTGTCACATATGCTAGCATGCATCAGGTGAGAGTTGTATAAATTAATAACTACTGTTGAAACAGCAACATAAAAGTTTGTTCAATAAGGGATCATCTCAGAACGTTACTTTCGTCTGGTCTCGGCCTCCCCACCCCGTCCTTAAGCGACGGTTTATAGACATTGATATGATGATACCAATATATCAATAGTATCAGTCTGAAACGTAAAATATTGATGTCCGACGCCAGACGAAACTACCTCCGACCCCTTCCCCCCAACCGAAAGTAATTTCGTCTGATATCGGACATCGATGTTCCGAGATGATCCCTAACTTAAACTAATTTGTAAATGTGCTGCTTTTGTTTTTAAGCGGATCAGCTGGACTCAGTCATCGCAGGTGTGGAACACAACACAAGAGCCATGTGTACTAGATTACGTGCTTTCCGAATTAGAATAGCTCTTGTGAAGAAGTTGAAGGACACGTCAACAAGCAAAATGACTGGATCAGACGAGTTAGTATAAACTGTTTCCACAGTTTTTTTATTTGTCATTGTGCCAGCCAGACAAGTCCCACTTAGGCTGGTTTCCTCTCGATGGTGACTCTCAGGGTCATGTTAGGGCGACATGCCCTGCTAGACGTAGACACCTTTGCCTCATGATGGTGGAAATCCATTGTAGACTGCCGTATAACTCTTGGTTGGTGACTTGATTACATCAGGGCACATTGTATATTTTACATAGTAGTTTTACATAGTAGTATTTTATATAGTAAAGTTACTATAATTTTCTATGAAAGGATTAATTTGACAGCATTTTGTTTTGTCAATGGAAGTTGTAGAGACTATCTACATAACTTTTGTTTTGTCATTTAGCTCTGCAGTTGATACCGTATTGTACATGTTAGTGATATTTGAGCTCACGTTTTTACCCATGATGTTGATACTGAGATTTTCTAAGTTTTATACTAGTAAATGTTCTTTGGTTGGTTTCTAAGTTTCCTACAGACATATAATGTACATACAAAGTTTGATCACTTACTAAGTGCTAAGCAGCCTATTAGGTTGACTAGGTTCTTTGCAATGTGTGACTGTTAACAAAATTAATAGAGAATAAGATTGGTATTATTGTAGGTTTCTCACACAGCCATAATGGTCATTATTGGTGACCGGTGACATGCACCCAAGTTGTAAATGTGGTGTTTTATTTCAGCGAGCTGTTAGCAAAAAAAATGATGAGGGCATTGGACCTGACAAGAAGTTTTGCATCCAAAACATACAAACGGTGGAACAATAATGGAGACTGTGATGTAGATGTAATCATAACATATTCACGTGAAGATGACGTGGTAAGCATGGGTCTTTTCTTTTGTGCTCAGCTGACTGGTTGGAACTTCTCTAATCTGTTTCATCCACAGTACTAATGCATGGCATCAGTTGTAAAAACGTGTAGTCTTGTGATTACAAAATTTGAAGTAATAGCAATACGATGAATAAAAATACAGTGAAATTCATAATAGGAAGCAATGTAGTAGTTATTGACCTATTACTTTTATATTATTATTGGACATTTCAAAATTAAATTTGAGTTGCACTTATTTACAGTCTGGTTATTTTATTATTTACAAGGAAAAGAATATTCCACTAGTTTCACCAAGTTTTATGATTGCTCTCCGGTGAATCATGACCTTCGGTCAGTTTCATCCTGGAGGTTATTAGAGTTTACATAACAGGAGACACTGGGACAGTGTGGCTTGCTTTTGTTTTTCATTCCTATATAGTACTGAAATATAAAAAGAAAAATGTGTTCTATCCATAAACAGTATAGTTAGTAGATAATACTAAATATCACAGTTATATTCTGTGGTACACATTTATGAATACCATGTATTGTACTATAAATAGTTCCAATAAAAAATGTAACAGTAATAGTTTAAAATGTAATAGTAATATATCACATTCAGCATGTAACAGCAATAGGAAGGAAACTAGGTAATAGTAATAAACTACATTGTGCCATGCATGATGACCGCTCTCAAAATGCCTTACCAGCAATTTTTACCAACTGCATGACATATAGTTCTTGCTTAAATAACTGCCCTACATTTCTATCACACAAAAAACATTAGGGGCCAGAATATTCCTATGTGTGTCAGCCATTTATTTAGTTAGTTACGTGGACCTTTCTGCTAGGCAATAGTTCATGTGATGGAATCATCAAATTTATTTGCTGTTCAAGTGTCTTATAATTATTATATTATAATTACCATTCATGTACAAAATATTTTAACATAAATCAATCCAGTCTAGATCAAATGAGGAGAATGTTTTAGCATTCAGTGGTTTCTACATAAAAACACCAGGTGGCTATAATCTGGTAAAAGATGATTTAACTTACTTTTGGAATTCAAATTTTCCTCTTACCAATGGCTTACTAATTTACCCAAATCCACAATAATAATAATCGTGTTTGCAAATCAGTTATTCTTTTTTCCAGTTGTACACATTCGCTGGCGAGGCAGTTGAACGTGACTTCAGTCCTTTCATCATAGACGATATCACACATCAAGCTAACGTTAAAGATGAAAATCTTGTCGAAGGTTTGAGCAAAATGATCCGCAACTATGGGTTAGTATGCGTTTTATTTTATAACAAATATAAAAATATGTTCGGATACACTGCAAGCATGTCTAAATGGATTGGGGACTGTTTTGAACAGAGATAATAGGCTCATGAGGAAAATCCACCATAAATAGAATCCATTGTGGATTAAGGAGCCTTTTCAAAATGCAAACAACTACTGTATGACAGAGGACACTGTTTCTGTGACGTTCCGGTGAGTGTCCCAGTGGCGCACCCTAGTGTTGACTTTTTTTATATAAGCAGCTATATATATATGTCAATCACTGTGTGTGGGTTGATAGAAACAGAATTCCGCAGTTTAAATAGTGAATGAGTACCTGGCTATTAACAGTGGTGGAATTTGTGTATGAATAGTCTCTGTGCAGTAATTGCAACATGGCCAAATGCTTTCCACAGAAGTCAAGATGGTGTTCAGATGAACAAGTCAGCCTGTAAAACACTAAGGAATGGTTATAAGAACTTGGTTTTTTTTAGTACGCCCCCAGTTTCTAGATATTATGATTAAAAACTGGAGTTCTATTAACAATTGTACTTTTTGTAGGGCTGTATTCGATGACACTTACAGACCGTCATACACACCGCAGGAATTCCATCCGAAGTATCAGCCAGTGAGAGCAGCAATGCCATCTTCAGCAGGCCGAGTACATACATATTTAACCGTGCTCCTCACTGCATTGTTCATCTGCATATTTCATTCTCGAACTGTTTAATAAACGTTTGAATTTGCACTTTTTTACAGTGAGAAAATATCAAACTATTGGTTCTGATAAGCGTACACCATTTCGTTTGTTTCTTTAACAATTTCAGTGCTTCACGCGAGGTCGCAATACTTTCATTTTTATAAGTCAGAACTATATTCTGGTAAGTAATGATATACCTGGTAGGTGTACTTTTGATCTTCTGTTAATGCTGAGTTACCTGGTGTGACGCTGTGAGAGAGTTAGTTGCAACAAATTATGGATCTGATAGCTAAGGCTCAAGCGTGGCGTTGAAGATTGCCCAGATGCTGTTAAAAATAGGTGTGTACGCTTAATAGAATGAATGCAGTGTGTGTACAGTTTGAAAAGTGACATGTGACTAGTGATACTGTAATGACACAGTTTAATGTTATAATGAATCGTGTTTATATTGTCGTCAGTAACTGCCACCTAAAGTATCAGGCTCCAGAGGTGAGATTTGTAGAAGGAAGCTAAACACCTTGTATGCTCAGTATTCTTAAGCAAGTCATATTTCCAAGCAGGCTTGTAGCTTGATACTTTAGACAGTAACAACGTGAACATTATAGTATTATATTAATTCACTGATATTAAATTTGTTTGCATCAATAATGTTTTGCCAGGGAGCAAAAAGTAGAATTTACAAAGACACTGGACATCAGGGGCCGGTTTCATGAAGCGGCTAAGAACGTTCTTAACGCTAAGATGACTGTCTTAGTAAATGATGTGTTTTTTTAACGTAAAGTAACTTTAAGCACGGTTCATGAAACGGGCCCCTAATTCTTAATTAACAATGTAACAATACATAAAGTACATCATTACAAATGTTAACAAATAGTTGGCCAAAGTATATGGGTTTACTCAGCTTTATAAACTAGACTAGTATTCTCAGTTTGTAAACCAGCTAACTGTGAAAACGGCGCTGTCCAAACAATCTGAATGTTGTGTCTTTAACAAGGTTATTCTAATAAACTACTGACATATTATTAATCATAATTTCAAATGGTTAAGTTTTATTACAAATTTTAGATGTATAGACCTGAACAATTGCCTTTTGTTTCCCTGTAAAGATGTATATTTATGGTACATGGCTTGACGCAGCATGATGCCATCTTCCTGTGACACCATTGATATATAATTCTTGTTTTAACTGCAGTCTTTAACAGTCTGTATATGATCTATTCCATTAATTGTTTGTCCGTTGTAAGTAAAAGTTATTCATTTCATATGTCCATTATAGCAATAGGCATCCTGCAGTCTCGTAAGACTGGATCTGCGCCCTGGTGTCGAAGATCAGCTGGGCAGCGTCTGATGGGGCTGTAGAGGCCTATTCTTGAGTGGCAGTTTTTATTGCATTTGTTCTCAGCCTGGGTGTTTTTTCTGTGGTTACGTTTTTCTTCTGCTAGCCTACCGAGAGTATCCTCTCCTCTTTTGAGACTCCTGTGTAGTTCCTGCCTCCATGTGGATCAGTCTCCAGCAAGATCCTCCCAGTTGTCAACATCCATCAAGTCTCGCTTGCATACGTCCTTGAAGCACAGATTGGGACGTTCTGCAGCTCTCTTTCCAGTGGCCAGCTCTCCATAGAGAATGTCTTTTGGAAGTCTTCCATCTGATGCACGTGGCCGGTCCAGCGGAGGTGGCGTTGCCTGAGCAGGGTCACCAGGCTCACAGACATGGTACGTGAGAGGACCTCTGTATACAGGCAGCTCGTGTGAAATGAATTCAGTCGATTCTCCCGAGTGGAGTACAGCGTCTAGACTCACTGCTGTACAGGAGTGTACTCGGCACACAGACATTGTACACCGTCACCTTTGTGTGCTCTGTCAGCATTTTGTTGTTCCAGACTCTCTTTGTAGCCGGGCAAGTGTTGAGGTCGCTCTCCCAATCCTTCTGCAGATTTCTGCTTCTAAGGAGAGGTTGTTGGCAATGGTAGACCCGAGGTAGGTGAAGAGGTGGACCTCTAGCTCAGTTGTTTATGGTGATGGTTAGGGTAGTGATCACATCCTGCCCCATGATGTTAGTCTTTCTGAAGCTGATTGTCAATCGGCAATCCATGCATGCCTTTGCAAAGCGGTTCATGAGGTTTTGTAGTTCGTCTCGGTATGCGTGATGACTGCTGCATCATCCGCAAACAGAAAGTCTCTGACGAGGGCCAGGCGCACCTTGACCTTCGCTTTTAGGCGAGACAAGTTGAATAGTTTTCAATCAGATCTCGTGTGCACGTACACTCCACTCCCTCTGTCGAAGATCTAAAAGCATGCTTCAACATAAGGGCAAAGAATATCGCAGAGGGTTGAGGCGAGGACGCATCCCTGTTTGACACCACTGGTAACCTTAAAAGTCTCGGAGGTAGAACCGTTGTACAGATAAATATAATATTGTCCATTATATTTACATTATGAATGTGTGTACAGCTGTATTTGTGATTTTTACCAGCGGTTATTTTGGTACAGTACTGACGCTTTTGTAAATAGGTACTTTACTGTTTACATTGTAATACTGGTCACTCCTGTATTGTTCAGATATTGTTATATGCCATCAGAGTTAGTTATTACGTGATGTTTAATGAATGTTCACAGTTCATTTATGCTCTTGTAACTCTGTGACATGCCTTCATCAGATTCTGGTTCAGTAAAGATGCATGTTCTTCAGACAATGCAACATTTCCACTTTGTTGGACATTGCACTTGTGGTGTCGCTTGTTTTACAACACAAAACTTGTGAACAATAAATATGTTATTCAAACAACACTGTTCTTACATTTAATAGTCCACAATATACAGCAACATTCCAGAAAACAAGTCATCATGTATGTTATGCTTTTTGTTACACAATTCCATACTCTTGTAGTTGCCAACATTTAATAACCCTTCATGTACAACCATTTTAAGAAAACATTTCATGAAGTGATGTATAACCATGTTTTCTTTACAAAGTCAGTTAATCAAGTGTGGTCGCATACGTCTACAACCATTACGTAATGTGGGACCTGCCACAGTAAAGTGAGTGTTATGTTGCAAAATTGTGTTTTGTACCTTTGTTTGTATTCCAGACATAATGAACTTTACAAGATAGTTTTCGATTTATTGAAAAAATTGAAGCAATTTTTAAAAGCAACGTTTTGAGAAACGAGGTAATTTTAACTAATTTCTGTCTATTGTTTGTTAATCTGTGGGATCGTAAATGCGTGTATCTTATTTCTTTTGGCTAGTGTGTTGAGGAAAATAAACTTGACTTTGAAAGTTGAGATTATAAAGTAGGCATTTCTGCCAAAATCACAAAACTGATGGGACACGACAGACAGCTATTTTTGGCTCGTGTCCAAAATAGACCCATGCAACTTAATGCCCATTTTTCTGTGACGGGCAAGGTATGGGGTTGTGGTTTGGTCATCTCCACGTCTATCGTGGTGAAAACGTTGCTAGTGGTGCCATCTAGTGAGTGAAGCATGCAAACCGAATTTGGGTTCGTACAAATTCACAAGACACCCACCAAGTATTGGTGGGGGACTGAACCAAAGCTAAACGCATAGTTTTTATGGACTTTGCAAAGTTACGAGACCATCCCTTACGAACATATTGCTGCGATTATTACGTGAAGGTAGTTGATAGAAATAACAATACTGAGGTACCGGGTAGTTGTTATTCTGTGCATTTTTTTGCACAGAACTAATGTTGTAATAGCAATACGATGAATAAAAATACAGTGAAATTCATAATAGGAAGCAATGTAGTAGTTATTGACCTATTACTTTTATATTATTATTGGACATTTCAAAATTAAATTTGAGTTGCGCTTATTTGCAGTCTGGTTATTTTATTATTTACAAGGAAAAGAATATTCCACTAGTTTCACCAAGTTTTATGATTGCTCTCCGGTGAATCATGACCTTCGGTCAGTTTCATCCTGGAGGTTATTAGAGTTTACATAACAGGAGACACTGGGACAGTGTGGCTTGCTTTTGTTTTTCATTCCTATATAGTACTGAAATATAAAAAGAAAAATGTGTTCTATCCATAAACAGTATAGTTAGTAGATAATACTAAATATCACAGTTATATTCTGTGGTACACATTTATGAATACCATGTATTGTACTATAAATAGTTCCAATAAAAAATGTAACAGTAATAGTTTAAAATGTAATAGTAATATATCACATTCAGCATGTAACAGCAATAGGAAGGAAACTAGGTAATAGTAATAAACTACATTGTGCCATGCATGATGACCGCTCTCAAAATGCCTTACCAGCAATTTTTACCAACTGCATGACATATAGTTCTTGCTTAAATAACTGCCCTACATTTCTATCACACAAAAAACATTAGGGGCCAGAATATTCCTATGTGTGTCAGCCATTTATTTAGTTAGTTACGTGGACCTTTCTGCTAGGCAATAGTTCATGTGATGGAATCATCAAATTTATTTGCTGTTCAAGTGTCTTATAATTATTATATTATAATTACCATTCATGTACAAAATATTTTAACATAAATCAATCCAGTCTAGATCAAATGAGGAGAATGTTTTAGCATTCAGTGGTTTCTACATAAAAACACCAGGTGGCTATAATCTGGTAAAAGATGATTTAACTTACTTTTGGAATTCAAATTTTCCTCTTACCAATGGCTTACTAATTTACCCAAATCCACAATAATAATAATCGTGTTTGCAAATCAGTTATTCTTTTTTCCAGTTGTACACATTCGCTGGCGAGGCAGTTGAACGTGACTTCAGTCCTTTCATCATAGACGATATCACACATCAAGCTAACGTTAAAGATGAAAATCTTGTCGAAGGTTTGAGCAAAATGATCCGCAACTATGGGTTAGTATGCGTTTTATTTTATAACAAATATAAAAATATGTTCGGATACACTGCAAGCATGTCTAAATGGATTGGGGACTGTTTTGAACAGAGATAATAGGCTCATGAGGAAAATCCACCATAAATAGAATCCATTGTGGATTAAGGAGCCTTTTCAAAATGCAAACAACTACTGTATGACAGAGGACACTGTTTCTGTGACGTTCCGGTGAGTGTCCCAGTGGCGCACCCTAGTGTTGACAGTTTTTTTATATAAGCAGCTATATATATATATGTCAATCACTGTGTGTGGGTTGATAGAAACAGAATTCCGCAGTTTAAATAGTGAATGAGTACCTGGCTATTAACAGTGGTGGAATTTGTGTATGAATAGTCTCTGTGCAGTAATTGCAACATGGCCAAATGCTTTCCACAGAAGTCAAGATGGTGTTCAGATGAACAAGTCAGCCTGTAAAACACTAAGGAATGGTTATAAGAACTTGGTTTTTTTTAGTACGCCCCCAGTTTCTAGATATTATGATTAAAAACTGGAGTTCTATTAACAATTGTACTTTTTGTAGGGCTGTATTCGATGACACTTACAGACCGTCATACACACCGCAGGAATTCCATCCGAAGTATCAGCCAGTGAGAGCAGCAATGCCATCTTCAGCAGGCCGAGTACATACATATTTAACCGTGCTCCTCACTGCATTGTTCATCTGCATATTTCATTCTCGAACTGTTTAATAAACGTTTGAATTTGCACTTTTTTACAGTGAGAAAATATCAAACTATTGGTTCTGATAAGCGTACACCATTTCGTTTGTTTCTTTAGCAATTTCAGTGCTTCACGCGAGGTCGCAATACTTTCATTTTTATAAGTCAACTATATTCTGGTAAGTAATGATATACCTGGTAGGTGTACTTTTGATCTTCTGTTAATGCTGAGTTACCTGGTGTGACGCTGTGAGAGAGTTAGTTGCAACAAATTATGGATCTGATAGCTAAGGCTCAAGCGTGGCGTTGAAGATTGCCCAGATGCTGTTAAAAATAGGTGTGTACGCTTAATAGAATGAATGCAGTGTGTGTACAGTTTGAAAAGTGACATATGTGACTAGTGATACTGTAATGACACAGTTTAATGTTATAATGAATCGTGTTTATATTGTCGTCAGTAACTGCCACCTAAAGTATCAGGCTCCAGAGGTGAGATTTGTAGAAGGAAGCTAAACACCTTGTATGCTCAGTATTCTTAAGCAAGTCATATTTCCAAGCAGGCTTGTAGCTTGATACTTTAGACAGTAACAACGTGAACATTACAGTATTATATTAATTCACTGATATTAAATTTGTTTGCATCAATAATGTTTTGCCAGGGAGCAAAAAGTAGAATTTACAAAGACACTGGACATCAGGGGCCGGTTTCATGAAGCGGCTAAGAACGTTCTTAACGCTAAGATGACTGTCTTAGTAAATGATGTGTTTTTTTAACGTAAAGTAACTTTAAGCACGGTTCATGAAACGGGCCCCTAATTCTTAATTAACAATGTAACAATACATAAAGTACATTATTACAAATGTTAACAAATAGTTGGCCAAAGTATATGGGTTTACTCAGCTTTATAAACTAGACTAGTATTCTCAGTTTGTAAACCAGCTAACTGTGAAAACGGCGCTGTCCAAACAATCTGAATGTTGTGTCTTTAACAAGGTTATTCTAATAAACTACTGACATATTATTAATCATAATTTCAAATGGTTAAGTTTTATTACAAATTTTAGATGTATAGACCTGAACAATTGCCTTTTGTTTCCCTGTAAAGATGTATATTTATGGTACATGGCTTGACGCAGCATGATGCCATCTTCCTGTGACACCATTGATATATAATTCTTGTTTTAATTGCAGTCTTTAACAGTCTGTATATGATCTATTCCATTAATTGTTTGTCCGTTGTAAGTAAAAGTTATTCATTTCATATGTCCATTATAGCAGTAGGCATCCTGCAGTCTCGTAAGACTGGATCTGCGCCCTGGTGTCGAAGATCAGCTGGGCAGCGTCTGATGGGGCTGTAGAGGCCTATTCTTGAGTGGCAGTTTTTATTGCATTTGTTCTCAGCCTGGGTGTTTTTTCTGCGGTTACGTTTTTCTTCTGCTAGCCTACCGAGAGTATCCTCTCCTCTTTTGAGACTCCTGTGTAGTTCCTGCCTCCATGTGGATCAGTCTCCAGCAAGATCCTCCCAGTTGTCAACATCCATCAAGTCTCGCTTGCATACGTCCTTGAAGCACAGATGGGGACGTTCTGCAGCTCTCTTTCCAGTGGCCAGCTCTCCATAGAGAATGTCTTTTGGAAGTCTTCCATCTGATGCACGTGGCCGGTCCAGCGGAGGTGGCGTTGCCTGAGCAGGGTCACCAGGCTCACAGACATGGTACGTGAGAGGACCTCTGTATACAGGCAGCTCGTGTGAAATGAATTCAGTCGATTCTCCTGAGTGGAGTACAGCGCCTAGAACTCACTGCTGTACAGGAGTGTTCTCGGCACACAGACATTGTACACCGTCACCTTTGTGTGCTCTGTCAGCATTTTGTTGTTCCAGACTCTCTTTGTAGCCGGGCAAGTGTTGAGGTCGCTCTCCCAATCCTTCTGCAGATTTCTGCTTCTAAGGAGAGGTTGTTGGCAATGGTAGACCCGAGGTAGGTGAAGAGGTGGACCTCTAGCTCAGTTGTTTATGGTGATGGTTAGGGTAGTGATCACATCCTGCCCCATGATGTTAGTCTTTCTGAAGCTGATTGTCAATCGGCAATCCATGCATGCCTTTGCAAAGCGGTTCATGAGGTTTTGTAGTTCGTCTCGGTATGCGTGATGACTGCTGCATCATCCGCAAACAGAAAGTCTCTGACGAGGGCCAGGCGCACCTTGACCTTCGCTTTTAGGCGAGACAAGTTGAATAGTTTTCAATCAGATCTCGTGTGCACGTACACTCCACTCCCTCTGTCGAAGATCTAAAAGCATGCTTCAACATAAGGGCAAAGAATATCGCAGAGGGTTGAGGCGAGGACGCATCCCTGTTTGACACCACTGGTAACCTTAAAAGTCTCGGAGGTAGAACCGTTGTACAGATAAATATAATATTGTCCATTATATTTACATTATGAATGTGTGTACAGCTGTATTTGTGATTTTTACCAGCGGTTATTTTGGTACAGTACTGACGCTTTTGTAAATAGGTACTTTACTGTTTACATTGTAATACTGGTCACTCCTGTATTGTTCAGATATTGTTATATGCCATCAGAGTTAGTTATTACGTGATGTTTAATGAATGTTCACAGTTCATTTATGCTCTTGTAACTCTGTGACATGCCTTCATCAGATTCTGGTTCAGTAAAGATGCATGTTCTTCAGACAATGCAACATTTCCACTTTGTTGGACATTGCACTTGTGGTGTCGCTTGTTTTACAACACAAAACTTGTGAACAATAAATATGTTATTCAAACAACACTGTTCTTACATTTAATAGTCCACAATATACAGCAACATTCCAGAAAACAAGTCATCATGTATGTTATGCTTTTTGTTACACAATTCCATACTCTTGTAGTTGCCAACATTTAATAACCCTTCATGTACAACCATTTTAAGAAAACATTTCATGAAGTGATGTATAACCATGTTTTCTTTACAAAGTCAGTTAATCAAGTGTGGTCGCATACGTCTACAACCATTACGTAATGTGGGACCTGCCACAGTAAAGTGAGTGTTATGTTGCAAAATTGTGTTTTGTACCTTTGTTTGTATTCCAGACATAATGAACTTTACAAGATAGTTTTCGATTTATTGAAAAAATTGAAGCAATTTTTAAAAGCAACGTTTTGAGAAACGAGGTAATTTTAACTAATTTCTGTCTATTGTTTGTTAATCTGTGGGATCGTAAATGTGTGTATCTTATTTCTTTTGGCTAGTGTGTTGAGGAAAATAAACTTGACTTTGAAAGTTGAGATTATAAAGTAGGCATTTCTGCCAAAATCACAAAACTGATGGGACACGACAGACAGCTATTTTTGGCTCATGTCCAAAATAGACCCATACAACTTAATGCCCATTTTTCTGTGACGGGCAAGGTATGGGGTTGTGGTTTGGTCATCTCCACGTCTATCGTGGTGAAAACGTTGCTAGTGGTGCCACCTAGTGAGTGAAACATGCAAACCAAATTTGGGTTCGTACAAATTCACAAGACACCCACCAAGTATTGGTGGGGGACTGAACCAAAGCTAAACGCATAGTTTTTATGGACTTTGCAAAGTTACGAGACCACCCCTTACGAACATATTGCTGCGATTATTACGTGAAGGTAGTTGATAGAAATAACAATACTGAGGTACCGGGTAGTTGTTATTCTGTGCATTTTTTTGCACAGAACTAATGTTGTCATTGTTTTGTGCCTAAAATTGGTTCAGTTCCTTCTCATGGTTTTCTTCGTTGTTTTGAAAACTTTGCCATATTCTATTAACTGACGTTTTCTGAACATTATCGCAAAGCTAATCTTTCGATATCTCCTGGACAAGCAAATCTTTCTATACACTGGCACTGAGAGTGGTCACTGCCAGGGTGCTAGTCTTACTCAGTCGGTCTCTACTTATCTTGCATCCCATTTTGAGACAGGATCAACATTATCATAATCTCTGAATCACAAGGAAGGAAATCTATAATTACCAGTATGGGGTAGTAACAGGCTATTGTGCCTAAGTGCCTGTATTTATACAAGTCCCAAAATGCCTAAATCTAAAAAGTTGTAACATGATTAGTCAACATGCTCGGTGATAGTTCCACATATCAACAAGTCAATATGAAGATACTGATGTCACCAGCAGCGATAGAAGATACCGATGTCACCCGATGTCACCAGCAGCGCCCTCTGTCTTGTGAGAGTGCTCATTACATAACAGTCTGAACCCTGAGTGAGTGCCAGAATCCTCATGAGATCAAGGTAGATCACAGTAATAACTTGCACCATAGATGACTCTATTTACACCTCCCATTCCAAGCACACTGAAGAGGTCGACTTTGAACAAGTCTGCCAAAGAACGAGCAAGTGACGTGTTGCCTGCTCCATGTGTTACTGGCTCTCTGTGCTTCCACTGTCACCCCCACAGCAGTTGCACAGCAAACACAACATTGCTGATGAGCAGGATCAGTAGAGCCACATAGCCAAACGCCCCTCTTGTTCTCCTGCTTGGTTCTGCGGAAGAAAGCATAAAGAAAAGCATGTAAGAAAATAAATTAAGTTAAAAAAACATGAAAAAGATATATCTTAATCTATACATACATGAATTATATATTTAACAAGATTTAACAAGATTGCCACCCAGAGAATTAACTCTAGGTGGCATATACACATATATACACACACACAAATGCTTATGCACATATGAATATAAGCAGATACATGCATTCATAATTACATACATCATATTATATATATACATGATATACACATAGTAAAGTATTACTCTTTGGAAAGTCACTGAGCGCAGATAGTCTACTGATTAGAGGCACCAGTTAATAAAGCAGTTCTTGGTCCAGTTTGTTTTCACTTTGGGTAAGGGGAGCGTGTACAACACTAATAACTATTATGTCATAATCCTTGCTGCTGGAAGGAGTTTGTGCAGTTTGTGCTGTGGTTGTATTATAGTTATGGCTGTAAATTCTGTATTATCCCTAAATCCATGTCGGTCTCATTTGTTTTACATATTTATTTAATTATTTCTTATAATTTTATAACTTATTTATTTAGTAACTTTTTTAACTTATTACCTTATTTAATTGTTACTGTATCTTTTTATTTCTAACTTATTTACTTATAAAAGGTATGCGTCTTATACCTATTTATATTTACCAATTGTTTATGGGTTTTACCTGAAATAGATGTATTCGTATTTAAAATAGAGACATTATTAGGCTATTATATCACATTTTCTGCTCTTGCATTCTCCACGTGACAAACACACATTGGTTTATTGTATGGTGTCTTGTCCGCAAAATGGATTTTGTTTGTAAGTACTTCACTCAAAACAGCTTTTCTGAGTAGATTTGCAAAACATTTACCAAATTTTTTGATATTTACAAAAAGGATATCTTACAGAATAAGTTCAGTTATTTTATTAAAATGGCATATTATGTTAAGTAGAACACAGAAATGGCCACCAGTATATACTACATATATGTATATATATATATATATATCTGTTCCAAGGACCATTCAAATACTGTATTCTTCACAGCTGGCTGACCTGTTCTTTCTGATTTTGACTTGTTTGGGAAAATCGACATTGTTAACAGGATGAATGTTCTGATTGTACTTGACTTGTTTGGAAACATTATTGTTAACAGGAAGAGTCATTCAGTTAACATTCTTTTGGGCATTTATGTTATAGTTAGCCTGATCTTGATCTCTACCTGGAATCGGGGTAAGGATGTCTACCAGCGAACATTTGAAAGTGCATTAATATCGCAGGTGAATGTGAGAGGCCCAAAAAGTGTTGCCATCTCACTATGCTTAGGTAATCCAGGCTAGTAACTTGCCAATTCCTGGTCCAACATTTAACCTTCAACCCAATTACTTTGTTGGTCACATGGTGGACAAGATCCCCAGCTATTTGTTTGTACCACCAAGGTCTGCACGTGGTTAATAGTTACACTTAAATATATTATTGATAACAATAAGAACATGTCTCTATTTCTGCTGCATAAGATAAAAACTGAAGTGTAAGCTGATGAGATAAAGACATGGACAATAATCTTTCGGGCTGTTTGCTGTAGTTTCATTAGTGATCACAAGGTGTGGGTCACATGGCAAATTTTATGTTATTTGATGATAAACAGTCACATGTATGCATATAAATAACTATTTCACAACTAAAACTGCAGTATCATTATCAAGCATTGCAAACAATTTTAGATGGCTGATTTCTTGAAACCATCTTTTACATTTGTGGAAACCCCAGACTTTATTTAATCAGGTTTTGCATGTTGGATTTTTTACTATCGTCTCTCAGTCAGGAGAATGTTCTAATTAATAGACAAACAGTGGCATTGTTGCAAAAATGAAAGAACTGTGGATATAAAAAGAAACTGTATTTAAATCATAAGAAATTGGACATTCTTCAGAGTGTGTCTGTAGAATGTTGTATACTGGTAAGTAATGAGAGTTCGGTGATATACATACCTCCCGAGTAGTAGCCACGTGCATAGACCACTCGACTTAAGATCCAAATGACCCCAGCCCCAGCACACAATTTCTACAAATATAGACAAGAGCAGTCTAGAACTGGGCACACACTACCATAGTTTTGTCTTAATTTCACACTCGCCCGACTAGACACAAAGTTTCTGTATGATGACACAGACTGGAGCACCACACACTGACCAACTATTCAGAACACAATGTGTAGTATTTGGTGCATGAAACACATCTGTATAAATAAACCTAGCGTTTTATACTTTTATTAATTTCATAAAAATGCTGTTCATTGAATGGCAAGACGTAAGTAGCCACATTAGTTTTCCTCAGTCCTGAACAGACACACACTAACCAATACGGCACAACTCCACAACGTTTGTTGCCATGATTTCATTTTCAAATCAGGCCAAACAGTTCAAAATATAAACAACAAACAAGATTTTGTTGGAACTTAAGCCAGAACAGACTGAATTATTATCAGTACTATCAGACACATAGATACAACACATGCAACAAAAGTATAGCCATATGTGCCCAGCCTAACATGACCCAATAATGGCTGCTGATATTTTGTTAAAAGACCATGGACAGTTTCAAGATAATACATTCTTTTGTATTATTGACCATCAATAATATAAAAGCAATGTGAAGTGTGTAAACAAATTATTAGCACCTGCTGATGTGAATAATACATATATATCAGCTCTCCCAGGAAATCCGGGAGTCTCAGATCTCTTGGTCTCCTGAAATATTGGCAAACCTCCCAGATTTTTGCTGAAAATCTCCAACAGCACCCCCCTCTCTTCGAGACAGCGCGATACCAAGGGAAACATGCCGAGATGTGCTGAACCACTGAATTTCCAGCAAACAATCTCCAACAACATCCCCGTCTCGGGCAAAAAATCTCCAACAGCACCCCCCATCTTCCGATGTCAAGGACTCAAAATCCGAGACAGCATGATACAGGAAGCGTGCTGAACCGCTGATGAATCTCCCGGATTTCAAAAAAAAAAGTTGGCAGGTATACATATATTATAAAACATTAACACATCATTGATTTGATATTTAACAAACGGTTTCATCCCAGGAATACTTACAGGGAAAGCTATTCCACCTAACAGTAGCATCACAAGGAATGATGGGTATCCTTCCAAACTGAAAACAAATTAGACAAATTACTATTCTATACTTACCGATGTTGCAATATCTTGTGTACTGTTGTAATGTTATTTACCTAGTACAGTACAACTATTTGACCTAAATCCTCCATCACAGTAGGCTATATTTTTAATCTTCAACATTAAATGAACATACAATTAAAATACTATCTTGATGATACGACTGGTATAGTTAGATGATTTAAAAATACTTAATTACCTAGAAGAACCCAGCCAGTCAACTTTCTTTTGTTACGTATAAGTTGGTATACAAATAAACAACATTGACATATCAGGGGGTACTAATAATAGTTGCATGTTAAACTCAAACAAACATACGTGTTTTGATGAGCTCGCTGTATACAATTGAACACAGTGCTGCTATCACTATACATCGCAGGATACTACAACAAACAAATCAACAAATCACAACCAACAGAATATTTATAATCTATATTTGTTGTTCTGTCTCTCACGACAGATGAAGACATGCAATAATATGTATGTGTTTGATAATGTTGAGAAATTAACTAATATAAAAGCAGCACAGTATTAATTTATGTAACTGATTTATACACTTTTTTACTTAGTAATATTATGGAATTAATAGCAACACATTTGTCCTGAAACCACCAGAGCATGATACATGAAATTATAAAATTTACTACAATCCTGTTGAATCTGAGCTAGTTGTCTTTCATTGTGATTTATTAACTGCCTGCTGCAATGACGTTGAATGTACGTTAAATTAAAAAGTAAAACTTGTTCAAATGTGGCCAACTGGATCTAATTGCAAATGGTTTAAATTATGCAAATATGTTGCACACAAAAAAATTAATTAATAATGTTGCAAAACATTTAGTTAGTAATGTTGTTTTTATCAAGACATTACAGCACCTTCACATGTATAGGCTATAGCCCACAAGAAATCCTTCGAGAATCAATGCCAAGAATTTTACATTGCAACACAGGCTGCAGAATGCAAAGCTAAATGTTGAAAGTGAAAGCAGATGCAAGAAATTAAAAACAGAATGAATAACTGCGCCTGGCTGAAATCTCTGTCACTGAAACACTGAATCAATGGCACATGCCAATGCCATGGTGACGCTGACTGGGTAATTTACCTTAACATTATATCGTTTCCTTGCTCTAACTACTTGAAGAGAAAGCCAGTTCAGTAATACCCAAGACAGGCAAACAACGGCAACCACATAGCCAAACGCTGACGGAATTTCCAGTTTCACAGAAGCCATGGTAAAGCTTATAAAGATATTCAATTTCGAGGGATCACGCCGTATCCACCGATGTTCAGGCAAAAATCTGGATGTCTCGCCACCTGCTGACGATTTTCTAAACTACGTTTACACCGATACAAATCTCACCACCCCCTGAGTCATTTGTTGCTGCGTCACAAGGCCATCTTTCAATTTGCGGGGCAAATATAGTGGAATGTCGTTGTATGGACTTTTGTTTGGTCGACTTGACCCTACTGACCCGCTGCTTTGCATTGCGGGTGTACAGTTGCGTCAATACATCAGCTGTTTGGTGCACCCGGATCCGTTCACGGGACCAGCCGCCCCCCCCCCAGGCTAAAGTGGTCACATGCTTATTAGTCGCCAACTTGAAGTCACATGACTGTGGGTCCCGTGACTCAATTAGGTGTTCATATATTGGGGAAGGCGCTGTACAAAAAGGTTGTGAGAAATCATTTCTGCGCTTTAACGTTCGGACCAGTCAGCTTATCTAGTTTTCGTCGATACTACAGCAGTTTCTGGTGAGTGTGTTATATCGTCTGGATGAACGGGTTTTGTTATGTTCATAGTTTAAAAGACGGTAACAACCTGCACGTATGGCTGCTTGAAAGTTTACTATGTATGATTGCATTGCCGTTGTCTTTGTGGTGGTGCCGTCTTTGTTCCGTTGGAACTCGGCTGATGTAACCAGGTAACAAGTAGTTTAGGTTGAGCATTTTTGTATCATACTTGGTAATCAGCTACGTAGAGATATTGCCACTGTGGAATATTTGTAGAATCTGATTCGAGTAAACTATTCCAATTCCTCAAAACATCTATTTTGCACCAATTTTTATTGTTATCTCAACTTCAAGTTCTTACGCCAAGCCCAAGAAAGGTCATTAATTGCCCATTATGGCATTATTGAGCATTGAGACCATGTCCAGATTTTGTTTTCTGTAGTTGTTTTCCAATTTCTCTGTTGATTTTGGTGCTATTGTTGTGGCGATTGTTGTTACTGTTGGCATTATAATTTGTTCGGGTTTGCCTAGTCTAGGCTAGCCCGTGTCTGGGAACTAGGTTAGTTTCGACTGGATCAAACAAACAAAAACAGTGTCCGGTGATACCACCTATTACGCCACAAATTTGTACAGACTAGGTGACAGTAGTGATGGATACGTAACATGGTAGGTTTGTTATTTTCACAAGCGTTTTCATGCAAGTAGTCTGAAGTAAGATAGTGAAGAACATCAACATTTATAAGGAAAAGTCATGATGCCAGTTCTTTATAATTACAATTCAAACCCACATGATGTAGGAAGATTATGTGATGAGAATGGAGGCTTGCAAACTAAGAAAGAAAACAAACATATTGAGAAACACCAAGGCCGCAGAAAAATGGAAGATTGAGTGCCACTGGGATTCCCAACTCAGCTGCACATGGCTTTTTGGTTTTCCCAGAGAAAACTGAGAAAAGTAGAGAAAATGAAAGTTGGCCAGGGGGGATGCTGATAGGGAGAAATGGCAGGCAACAAGAGCAGTGCAGTGGTACAGGAGCTGGACCTCACTCCTACAGATACAAGGGTACCAAAAGGAAGAACAGAATCCTCTGTACACACTACACAGATATTAAGTCATGCTCTAACAAATACTGAGGCAAAATATTGTGGCTGTAAGTTTTTGTAGACAACAGAAAAACAGCATCAACCATGATCTTGTGACATCTAGGTAAGAAGTATGTCATGTGACACGGTGGGCATTGAAAGGAAACAGTCGTCTAGATGATGGTGTGACTCATAGATATAAAGTATGCGGATGAGTTAACACTCCAAGGCAAGTTTCATTTTCACTTCAATAAAGTAACTCATTCGCATCCATTGTTGTTTCAGTGATTCACAATGAATTCCCTAGTCTGTGCTGCCATCTGCCTGCTGGCTGCAGTGACAGAATCAGCTGTCCTCGTCCAGGGACCCATGAGTCTGATATTTGACCCTAAGAACGTACCTTTGAGTGAAGCACCTTTCGAGCAGCAATGGGCAAACTTCAAGATGACGCACAGTAAGTATGTTGTGCACTAATAATGTATTGAACTATGGCAAATCTAGTTAATTATGTAATATTATTAAATGTCTGCTGATAATTTTGTTATACTCACATTATGTCAAGCAACAACATGCATCTGATATATCATTGTTGATGTGTGGTCAATGTTAACAAACCAGTGCTCCCTGATGCTGCTATATAATATACATTCTTGTTTCCCTGATACTGCTATATAATATATGAGAATATTATACATTGTTAATACAAATCTGCTCGTGGCTACACTGAAGTAGTAACGCTAGTGTTGTTTTCACATTATTATGATATTGTATGTTCAAAAATATAATGACCTCATACAGATGAATAAACTAGAATACACATGCCCACACACGACAACTAAGTAATGATGCATAGTATATAGAAAGAGCTCTGTATGTTATATTAGTGAATTCTGGAAAAAGTTGACTCGCGTGTAATCAAATATTATATTTTCACAACTTCAACAATAACATAGAGGTATGATCAAAATATAAATGTGAAGGGACGCAACTGTCACGTCTTGCATCATGTTTGAATGACTGTGTGCAGAGAAGACGTATGCAGCAACTCAGAATGAGGAACAGCGCAAGGAGATCTTCCGAATGAACCTAAAGAAGATTGAGATGCACAACTATCTGCATTCGGTCGGACTCAAGTCATACACTCTCGGAGTCAACGAGTACGCAGATATGGTCAGTGGCATTTGTCCTTGGCCACACATCTGGGGGGTGGTGTAAGTTTGTGGTGTCCAGAAAAGGTAGCATTAAGTACGTGTGTGGTGTGCTTTGGTCGTTGTGGGTAAATAAATTATTCCATTGGCGTCATCTGTCAAGTAGGACAGGAATGGTGGGTAAAGTTTTGACAGTTATGTCACATCAGTTGAAGCTGGTGGTTATTAGTTTCACATATATATATATATATTGCATTGTACATTTGACACCAAATTCAGCTAGACACAAAGTCGAGTAAATAGGTTTTCTAGAAATGTGAACGCAACCATAATTCTAGGGTTTCAGCTGACAAATAATAGCGATACAAGAGGCAAGAGTTGCTTGATTGATTATTGGCACACTTTAAAAAAAACATTGGCAGCATTTGAGTTATTGATAAGTCTAACTACTTGGCCATGATTAGCTGTGCAGAGACACGAGTTGTCTCTGTTGTAACTGGTCGTACGCAGGTCACTGTCCAGTAACAGGGATACCTACTGCCAATTACTGCTTTTATCACTAGCATGTGTTTAGGTCAAGCAAGGTGCTTGGTTTGATGCATTGTTAAGTTTACACCACATAAAACTGTTGTCCAAGTCACCTGTTCTTCTGTCAGGGTTATTCGAGGTATCTAGTTAGCTGGGAGAATTGTACGTCCTGTTGGCAAACCATAAGTTTTACAACTGTTTCTTCTTGCACAGTAACTTACAAAGGTAAAGCAATAATGTAGTATCTTACCACTCGCTTATATAATACTTGTTCTAAGGTTTTATGACATCGAGACTTTATTGACAATGCAAATCTGTAGGTAAATGTAAGTATAACTTACACCCCCAATGTATATAAATAGTGGACCTCACTATTACAGTTACCTTCGGGACTGGGCAAAACTGACCTGAATAACAAGATGACTGTATTAGCGATAGTGTTCTGATATTTAATAAATTTGTTGCCCCCTCATTCATCCTATTCAACGCCCCTTTTCATCGAACTTTTCTGTACATTTTCTGCACAGTTTGTTGTGACACCTAACGGCTCTGATGATGTCACCGCAGGCAATGCAGGGCGGCACATCCTATTCCTTAAAATGGTAAAGAACGGTGCGGCTTGTTGTTTCAGGTTGTACATGAAATTGCAACAACAGAATGTAATATTTTTTAATATAGTAATGATAATAATCTCACCTAAAACTTTGTTGCCGGATCTACCCATGAATTTTCTTTACTTTTGGTAATAATGCGGTGCCTTTGCAAATATTTATGAACTTAACCGAGTCTGTATGATTAAATGATGTGGAATGATGGAATAGTAATTGAAATGGAATTGGTTTGGTAGTAAAAACAAAAATAAGTTAAAAAGTGTATTAAAAAGTAAACCGCATGAAGCGAGCAGATTCTTGCCTGTGTGAGAAATCGGCAGCGCCGCGTAGCGATCAAAGCTGATGACACAGTGCGGATAATATGCACTTGCACTGTTCAAATGGCAATAACTTGAAAAGAAAATTCATGGGTACATCCAGCGACACAGTTTTAGGTAAGATTATTATATTTACAGTGATAAAAAAAATATTACATTCCATGGTTGCCCTTTCATGTACAACCTAAAACAACTTGCCACACAGCTGTTTACCATGTTAAAGAATAGGGCATTACCTGCGGTGACGTTGGCGACATCTGACTAGCTGGTTTTCATGCGACATGTAAATGACCATGTTTGACCGGGCTTAGTGGCAGCAGTTCGCAATGAACAGACTTCATATTTGGCACATTACTTGACAAGAGCATTAGGTTTACATATACAAAGTTTCAAAATTTTTTTATTTCGCTTAGCCTTTAAATCAATATTTCTTTCAGGAGCACAAAGAATTCGTCAAAATCATGAATGGACTCCTCCAGACTAACAGGACAACACGGGTTAGTGACAGGCTCACATACCTGACACCTCTCAATGTGAAATTGGACCTGCCCAAGAAAGTAGACTGGAGAGAGAAGGGCTACGTGACACCCGTGAAGAACCAGGTACATAAACTGCTGCACATTCTCTTTTATGTCTACAAGGCTTGGCAGTGAGCGACGACGAGCCGCCTCGTCGGTTTTTGATGCCGACTTGTCCAAAATTGGTGCCTCGTAGCTATTTTGTGCACCCATTTTTTTTTATTTCGCAATATATTCAGCTTTGCCGAGGGGCGCGAAAATATTCTGCAAAATCGCAGATTTGTAGTAACATTAGTCGTCTTAACATCGCTGAGAGCCGGTTAGGATTTTACCTCTTAGAATTAATTCCATTCGACAACGTGAATGACATCACTAGTCAGTTGTCCAATCATGAAATATTCCCCGGTGTCTCCAATGGTGACACCATGCAGAGTTTCGACATACTGGCAATCTAGACATTTATGTAATATGGCGCCCAAACATAGGTAACTGTGTTTGGAAGGCAACTCGGAGAAAAAACAAAGAAAACGGTAGCTGAACTAAGATGTCCTTTGTGGTCAATTTTACTATTATAGTTTGCGCCCACAATAAATCAGAATGCTGGTGTAGCTGATGTTGAATTTCTGGTTTATGACGGTGGTTGGAATAAAAACCATGTTTTCAGTACGGCACGACGTGGGTCGAACATACAACTTTTCCATTTGACTCGGAGAACTGAACAGAGCGTGTAAAAGTATGCAGAGTGGATTTTTTCAGAAATGTAAAATATTTTTTACATCTTCACTTTCAAATTATGTGAGTGCATTTGGAAACTATGTGTCATAGATGTATCTGTTTTCATAATTTTTTTGAAACAATGTTACACCAGTTTGAACATAACATTGACTGTTGTTATCCTAGTGGCATAATGTAAATTTTACTTTTAATATTTGTACAGTGCTTGACATTTTTATATTACATGAACCATACTGCCAGTTTGGACACTGCGGGCATCACTTGTCTCATTGAAAATTTGTGTTTACTCAAGCTTATTGGGTTTTCTTTGTGTTTCAGGGACAGTGTGGATCATGCTGGTCTTTCAGCACAGTGAGTAATGTCTTCAATACTTTATTCTTACACGTGGAAAGGTTATTTTCTATAAGAATAATCTTTCCTCCCATTTGTTGTAGTAAAATGAACCGCACAGTTCTTGCTAGTGAATAGTGTATGCTAGCTACCACCACACAGGAAAATAAAGTTACCGTAATGTTTTAGCACTATATAAATATATACAAAATACAAAGTCTCGCATATTTTCATCAAAAAATGAGCACAATAAATAAAGTATAGCGATGAAAACAAATATCAGACAGCTTTCTGTCCGTTTGTGACATTTCTGCATGTTTATCATCTACATGTAGACCAGACCTTAAGATGTTTCTCTGTGTGGTCAAGATGGGGTGAGCAGAAATACAACTAGATAACCCAAATGTTCAGTTACTGCGGGTGGGCAGTAATACAAGTGATATTGTGGTAAATATGGTATTTATTTATCTAACAATTGTGAATTTTTCCTGTGACTTTATTGGTGACTTACTAATGTTATGTTTCCTTACACAGACTGGAGCGCTCGAGGGCCAGCATTTCCGCAAGACCGGCAAACTCGTGTCTCTGAGTGAGCAGAACCTGGTGGATTGCTCCGAGAAGTGGGGTAACCACGGCTGTAACGGGGGTCTCATGGACTTCGCCTTCCAATATATCAAGGACAACGACGGTGTCGACACAGAGATCTCATACCCCTACACGGCACAGGTCAGTGCAGTGAACTATCCATCCGCTGACCCGTTTCCTGGCAATGTCCGTCAAGCCATCAAAAATGCATGGAGTTTTCAGATATCCCGTCGTATATTTTGTTGAAATTCTGACCCCAGACATTTTTTTGTTATGACAAAAAACTTAAGGCATGGTTTTAAAGTGATAACTGTTTAGGAGGTGTTTGATTTAGCAGATGTCATGATGCACTAGTAATGTATTTAAGATATACAACTGTTATCAGCATTTTTGGCAAAGGTAAGGTTTGATAGAGGACATGTGCATAATCTAGATTGTGACGTAGGGAAAACGCACTGTAGCGGATCCATTAATTAGTACTCGGAATCGGTTTGATTTTCATAATTGATAATCAGTTTGGCCAACCGATTTGTGGACAACAATTACAGGTTGTTCACTATGTGACAGTACCAATTGGACTCATCAATGGCTGTTGACGTAGACATAAAATATTTGACAGAAATTTAAGTACCAGTTTGTAATAATCACCATAGGAAACTTGTTAAAAAGCCGAGCGATGTTTATATATTTAATGCTGTGCGTCTTTCCATAATGTGAGGTTTCAGACATAAGCAGCAGTTATGAACTTTGTCAGTGTCAAAAGCGAAACGGATTTTGGTCATTTGGTAATTGTACATATTTCACTAAACAAATATTTTTAGATAATCAAAACAATCATCAATCACACAATAATGTGATAGATGAATTGTTCGGAACTTGAATCAATCAATCATCGACAAAATTGATTAATCAGATATTGAAATAATGTTAGTTATATCATGAAAAGTTGAATAGCCAGGAAAACAGTTCCAAATCATTATTACTGGTTAGCACCGTGATGCCGCCATCACATGTTCTCAGAGACAGTTCATTCAAAATGGTGAATCCGTGCTTGACCTGGCAATACTCAATGATAGTTGATGACGTCAATTGATCATGATGTTAGGTAAATAAAATCCTACACAAAGTTAACACTATTAGTAGTTTGTTGTCAAATGTGAACTTGTTATTTACCTCCCCACAGGAAGGTACTTGCCACTTCAAGTCATCAAAGGTTGGTGCCACTGATGGCGGGTTTGTTGACGTTCCCCATGGCGATGAGGAGAAACTGAAGGAGGCCTTGGCAATAGTTGGACCCATCTCCATTGCGATAGATGCCAGTCATCCTTCCTTCCAGCTCTACAAGAGTGGTATGTTGTTCTCCTGTAGTTAGGGTGGGCCTGTCCTTGATTGTGGTCCTTCATTTTTGGTTTTCATTTTCCTATTACTTTTTCTGCATTGCTGTCTACACACCCCCCTTATTTTTCTCACTCTCCACCCCTCCCCTATCTCTCACTCTCCACCCATCCCTATCTCTACTCTCCACTCCTCCTTTGCTCTCCACTCTCCCTATCTCTCACCCTCCACTTGTCCATATCTCATTCTCCTCTCACTCTCCACCCCTCCCTATCTCTCGCCCTCCACCCCTCCCTGTCTAAGCACTCCACATTGCTCCAGTTCACTCAGCTGTATAAATGAGAGTACCTGGCTATAGGCAGTGATGGATACATTAAATTTTGTGAGCGGATAGTCTTAGCTCAGTAATTGCAGTGGGACTGAGTGCCTCCCATAGAAGCTGAAATGGTGTTCTAATGAACAGGTCCCTCATGTGATTAAGCATTTCAAGTGGTCCTAATGCTACATTCCATTGGGCATGTGTATATCGAGAATATGACTTCGTAACGCCTACTTGACCCAGATGCATAAATTTACCAGTCTTAAACTCGGGCTTCTAGTGTAGTTTTGAGCCCATTGGAATGCAGCATTGGGACTGGATACAGTATTATATAAATGCTTGCATTTTTCACGTAGTACATGCTACAGTAAGATTTGTGATGTGTAGTACAGGTGTGTTCTCTGTTTCAGGTGTTTATGATGAGCCGCAGTGTAGTTCCACCCAACTTGACCACGGCGTATTGGTAGCCGGCTATGGAACGGAGAACGGGCAGGACTACTGGCTAGTGAAGAACAGGTGATACACCATTGTATTTCAGTAGGGGCTTTTGTTTACTTTCCGGGACAGTCTCATAATGATTTATGACACGGAACTGGGGACCGTTTCATTATCGTTCTAATGAACTCCAATTTTGCTCATTAGCAGTGATTTTGTATACAAAAATTTTCAACACCAAGACTGTCAGAGAAATAGTGGCCTTGGTGATACGGCGGTGGCTTTTTGCATATTTGCATAATAAATTTAACATTTCTATGGATCAGGGATTTGAGCACTGTCGTAGCAGCCACCTAAATTACATTTGTATACACTTTCCATAGAAACAAATACATAAATCCCCAATGAAATGTGCATCAATGCGGATTGTGTACAGTAGCTGTGGTGCAGTGGCTAGCGTATCGGACTCTCAACTTTGCGCATTAATTGCAGCATGGCTGAATGCTTCCCAGAAAAGCCAAGATGGTGGTCGATTGAAGCCTTGTGCAGTCCTAAGGAGTGGATACCTTTACTGTGACTGATTATAAACTAATTACCCTGTGTTGTTTCAGCTGGGGTGAGACATGGGGCAACCAGGGATACGTGTACATGTCTCGCAACAAAGACAACCAGTGCGGTGTAGCAACTCAAGCCAGCTACCCTGTCGTCTAGGCAATGGATCAACAATTTGTGGTGAGTCATCTAACAAATCTACCAAGACTCAGCTACCAACTATGGCTATATTATTTGCGTGTGATGGGCTGAAAGATTTTTTGCCCATGCAGTGAACAATGTCTCATGTAGGTTTCACCTTGACACCATAAAGTTTTTTGTTTATGTGTTTTTGTTCTGTTTTTCTAATCTATCAGTTAATTGTAGAAGTTATAACAATTTAAGTTTATACCACCACAATGCAGTTATTTTAGCAGTTAAAATTGCAATTTTTTTTACATAAAACCACCTTAGGACAACACCTTTTGGTATCGGCCTAGTAGCGCCACCTTCTGGCAAATGACTTCGATTGGTCCGTTACACCAGCTTTTCTTAATTTTATTTACGTACATTCATGTCAGTTATGTCTTGTGCTGACTAAATGTTTATACTTGTTTCGAAATGAGTTATTAGGCTTTCAGGCCGTTTGTTTGTTATCCAGTATTTGATGGGTGTGCACGTATATTACCAACCAGCTTAAGACAATGAACGAATGGTGCTGCCACCTGGTGAATAACTGGAACTGTAACAGTGGCGCCATCTTTTGGAATCAATAGGTGATTAAAAAGTGTACGAACCTACAGGGTATTATATTTTGTTGCAGAAGACGAATTACGTGAATTGACAGCACAACATTTACTCAAGCTGAGTGCCAAGCAACACCAATCAGAATGATTGACTTTGGACAATCCACAGAAATATTACGTGCAAGTCATTTAATTTTTCAACAAATGTAATACAAAAATTACCAAGCATCCACTGGCACACTATGTTCAGTGGTAAATGAAAGGTTATTAATGTGGCATATCAAATCTCAGATTTATATCTAGGAAATGTGTTTTTATAGAAGTTGACATGCTCCTGTGAACTGTATTTTTTAACAACTTTTTTAGCTGGCGTGAGTGGAATTTGTTTCAGTGATACTAACTTTCATAAAATATAAGAATAATTAGTCATTGCTGAATTACTATCTCGACCAACAAGACTATTGTATGTCAAAGTTCTCAGGAGGACAATATCACACGATTGTGTATTTTATCATAAGAATGTGTTAACATTGTGGTTGGTTCTGCTACATTGACTGATTATTTTAGATTTAGTTTTGATTATACACAATACCCAAGTATCGCTTTATATTCATCTGTGATAGTTTGGTTGCTATGGTTGTAAACATGTATTAACTATTGAATCTCGGCCATGTTTATGTAATGAAATGTCTCGGTAAGCATGAGTAGAGCGTTGATATTTGATCGTGGACATGGCAGTGGTGGTAACCATCTACTCAGATTGTTTGTGTTCTGCAGATTAGCTGCGTTGCACCAATGTACATTCGTATTGTTGCATGCAGTTTTTGTATAATATGGATATAATGCAAAAATGTGTGAAAACGTGAATATTTATGAAATGATGTGTTTTATGCATTAAGTGCTAGTCACATAGAGGAGTTGTAGGAGATGATGATTCACACACTTGGCTCGGTGACGTTACCGTGATCGGTTATGCAACTTTGTATTTTATTCTCGATGTTCGGGTGCTCAATCTGGTCCAACGGAGTACACTTTGAAATAAAGATTGGGATTTTTGGGGAATCTTCTTGTGTTTTATTGGTGCATTAAACATTACTGTTGCTAGTCGTTGATCAGCTGATTTTAAAAATCACATGATTACCTATTGCAAAAGTATGAACCAAGGAATTACGTAATATAGGGACAGTAAAATAAATAAACAATAGTAATTAATTGTCTGGGTGTTATACATGCCAACTTTTTTTATTTAAATCTGAGATTCACCCGTGTCTCCTGTGGTGTGCTGTCTCGGAGGAAGATGTGTGCTGTTAGAGATTTTCAATGGAAATCCAGGAGATACACCCAAAATCTGGGAGACTCCCGGATTTTCCAGGAGAGTTGGCAGGTAGTGTGGTGTGTAGAGAACCCTCAATTTCATCCTAATCTGGTGACGGATTTTGAAATATTGGTGCAAAATAGCCACTGCGAATACGTGAACGACTTGTATATGTTTATTGGTACCTCGGGGTTCAAATCCCGGCGCTGGCTCAGCAGTGGTTCGGCTGCCGTATCGAAACTTGGGCAATTTCGTTCACCCTATGTCTCCCCCCCCCCTTCCAACCCGCACCGGCCAGAGTGGAAAGGTAGGCCAACAATTACAAAGCGGCCATCTACTATACCATTCCACAGCGAACAACGGAGTAGGCTTTCTCATAAACAAGAAATGGAAAGACAATATAGTGAGGGTTAACAGCATCAGCCCCAGAATAGCAGAACTTGTTCTATGCATAACAAAGCTCTACACGCTGAAGGTAGTACAAGTATATGTACCAACAACATCATACTCAGAAGAAGACACAGACAACTTCTACAACGACATGGATGAGACCTTAGAAAAGCCAACCCACTACACGATAGTGATGGGAGACTTTAATGCGCAAGTAGGGAGATGAGCAAACATTTCGGAAACGGCAACAGGCAAATTTGGCCTATGTGTGAGAAACGAAAGAGGCGACACCTTGGTAGAATGGGCAACATCAAGAAAGTACAAAATCATTAATACCATGTTCCCGAAGAAAGCAGGGAGGAGATGGACATGGGAAAGGCCAAATGGAGAAACGAATAACGAAATTGACTACATTCTGACAAACACTCACTGACGTAACTGTCATCAACAAAGTCAACATAGGAAGTGACCACAGAATGGTAACGAGCAACATCAAGCCAGACGTCAAGGCTGAAATGTGTAGATAGCACACAAATCGGAAGAAAAAAGATCGAATTCCAACTCGAACTGCGAAATCGATTCGAGACACTACAGGAACTAGACGACATCGACACCATGAGCAAAAACATCACTGAGATGATCCAACTAAGTGCAACAAGTGTAGCCAAAGCAATCAACAGGCATGTAGTGACGAGAATATCGTCACCGGCACGAGCACTAATGAAGAAACGACGAGAAATGGTGGATAACGGCGACCGTAAAAAAAACAAATAGAGTATGCAGAAATATGCAAGACCATCAAAACGAAAGCGAAGGAGGACATCAGAAAGTGCGAACAAGAGATCATACGAGAAACGATTATGTCATCAAAGAGCCAGAAGAACGCAGGCCCTAGGCCGAGAAGACTGATTATACTTCTCGATAAGCATGGTAGACCAAGACAAGACCAAGATATGATCGTATAACGAATAGAGGAATCCTACACCGAGCTATGCGACAGCGAACAGAATATCATAATTCACACCAACCCGAAAGAGGTACCATGGGAAGTGGAAACTGCACTAAGAGATATAAAGAATGGGAAGACATCAGGCGACGACCATGTAAACATTGAAACATTAAAAGCAGAAGATATCATCTCAAAAAACACTGGCTAAGCTGTATACTAAATGCTTATCAGAAAGACGAATACCCACCGCTTGGAAGAACGCAAAGGTGGTTATAATCTTCAAGAAGGGAAATAGGAAAGTTTTAAGAACTACATACCAATATTTATGTTATTAAACATCTACAAATTACTCACAAAGATACTAACGAATAGACTAGAGTCTAGAGAAGACACTGGACGAAAACCAAACACGAGAGCAAGCAGGATTCAGAAGCAGGTACTCAACGACAGGCCACATACACGTCGTGAACCAACTGAAAGAGTGCCGAGAATATAATATCCCGCTCTGCATCGCTTTCGTCGACTACGAGAAGGGTTTCGACTCGGTGCAAACTCAAGCAATACTGATCTCCCTCCATGAACAGGGGATAGAAGATGTGTACATCGATCTCCTGAAAGACATCTACACCAACAGCTCGGTGCCAGTTCACCTACACAAAAAGAACAACAAGATCAACATCAAGAGAGGAGTACGACAGGGTGACACCATATCGCCCAAGCTGTTCATGGCAACACTTGAAAGCATATTCCGAAGACTGACCTGGGAAACCAGAGGCTTGATGATAGACGGAGGATATATCAGCCATCTTCGCTTCGCCGACGACATACTCATATGCGCTACTACACCGCAAGAACTACAATACATGCTGCAGGAGCTAGCTGATGAAAGCGAAAAACAAGGTATCAAGATGAACATCTCGAAGACAAAAGTAATGCTAGAAAATGACACATCAATACAACGCAAATAGAGAACGTTGAAAGCTACGTCTATCTGGGACAGCGATAGAATATCAGAGACAAAAACCAAGACAAGGAGATTCAAAGAAGGATCACTGCCGGCTGGACAGCATTCGCCAAACACGCGACATCTTCAAGGATAACTTTGGAACCTGCTTGAAGAGACAAGTCTTCAACTCATGCATACTTCCAGCGATGACATACGGCGCGGAAACATGGACACTCACCATCCAGGCAAAGAACAAGCTAGCAGCCGCACAAACAAAGATGGAAAGAAGTATGTCGGGAGATAAAAACAAACATATGGGTAAGGCAGAAGACAAAGGTCATAGACGTGATAGAACAGATCAGAAGACAGAAGTGGACCTGGGCAGGGCACATCAGCAGACTATGAGATAACCAATGGACATCGCGTATCACAACATGGAGACCTTACGAAGGGAAACGATCTAGAGGAAGACCGGCGAGACGGTGGAGAGACGAACTAGACGAGTACTGGAAGGGCACCATCTGGCAGAGGATAGCGCAAGACAGGCAGATTTGGAAACGACATGCTGAGGCATTTGCCCAACCACGGGATATTACGGGTGCACAATGATGATGACCTCGTGATAGAGCTAATGTAGTAGTACATTCCGCATTCACTGGACCAACATGACCCATGTAGAAGTGCTAAACAATTCACACACCACACCAAAATGCTATTTTCATTCAGTGAGTAATGGTGGATGGACACTAATCGTGGTCTTACACCATGTCTTGAGCAGAAGATAGGGGTGTCCCTCTGTATATCAGCCACCCCTCTAATGCAGCCAAAGTAACTACAGGTGCAGACTGAATGACCTGCTTAAAAGGTGTCAACGGTGGAATCATACAATGGGCAGAACCAGGTTCTGGCGCCAAAAAAGTTCGAGCTGGACGTAAATCTTCATGCGTCTGCATTTAAGTCAATCTCGCACGCTTTTGCGCGTTGATTACGATAGTCCAAGGATTACAATCTCAGATGTTGAAGACATCGGTCATTGTGCGTCGGATCTACGGAAATATACACTATTTTTATAGACTTTATATACGATTTGTGATTTTACTTATATTATCGCCTGTTGTCATGCCGATCGACAACGTCGTCATCAACGAACTGTTGTTTTTATATCAACCGAATGTACATTTTGCCTCGATCTGTCCTAAACCGCATTGGTTTAGACAATTTTACAGATGATAACATTGCAACTGCCAAAGACGTTTGATATGCTCAAATCTCCGTGCTAACGAAACATCGTCGTATTAAACGACAAGGGTCTGACAAGAATAGACACAACGTCGACGACATCTCGAAACTTCTTGACGAAATCGATCCGGACAATATTCCCGTTGCTTGTGATCTTGGTAAATTGCCAAGCATTGATTTTAATCACGTAGATATGTCTACATTATCACGTGAAATCATTATATGCAAAAATAAACAGTGATATGTCAACCGCTCTACCACAACTAACATCAACCACGGGTAACACCACTCCTAGCTCCACCACTGTGGATAGTGGTTGTCGCAAGAAATGCAAAAAAAACGTCGAAGTCGGCCTTCTCCAACACGTCCAAGCCGTCCTCATCTAAATATAAACCACTCAGTCCTCGACATTACCACTGGCCCGATGGCCCGGCGCCTTTTTTGTCGGGCCAGTTCGGGCCACCAGTTCTTATATTTCACTGGCCCGACGGGCCACTGGTTTCCGGTTCCCGAACGCCGCCGAGACGAAGCGGCGGTCACGGCACGACCGCATCGGTTATTAGATGCAGTTCGCCAGAATTCTTAGACCCGACTCAGTTTTAGGACATTGTAAACATAACGTAGATACTAATTCTGATCAACAATGAGTCCAAACTCCAACACTTATCATGCGGACGACGGCGTGCAAAGCCATCGAATAAATTTTCTAACCACCGGCAGCGCAGGTTTTTATGATGAGAGATGCCATTTTTTAAGTTCCGCCGCGTCCCTTGGACACACTTAGTACGGTGATTGGAAGCTGCCTCGACTTTAGAGTTATGCACGCTTTTTCTTCTCTAGATATATGAAAGGAATACAGCTTAAATCCAAATTTAACTAGTGACTAATGTGACAGAAACCAAATGTAACGCTGCGTCAGCAAGGGCAAGGTGAAGGCCACCTATTTTGGGTGGTACCACCTAGCGAATGAACCGTGAAATAGTCTAATGCCTTGATTGACCTGTACATGAAAGCAGCGTCAACTCAACTACCGACTCGGACTGACTAGCTGTCGTCACACTGGCCACACTTTATTTAAACTTGGCAAATACTGTATATATATGATGGCCGAGAAGGGCCATCGCGTTTTTGTGTGGCAACCTGCAGCGCCATAGGGCGATGACGCGATGCGCGATGCGATGGGCGATGCGCGATGCGATGGACGATGCGCGATGCGATGGGCGATGCGATGCGCGATGGGCGATGCGATGCGATACGCGAGGCGATGCGATGCGATGCGATACGCGATGCGATGCGATGCGATATGCGATACGAGATGCGATGCGATACGCGATGCGATGTGCGATGCGATGCGCGATGCGATGGTATACATTATAAAGGTGCCGCAATGAGCATGCGTACGCCGAAAACGAGACATAGGCAGCCATTTGTATTTTATTAAACGCATTCCTTTTTGTGTTCAGAGCATGTGATGATGGCTGATGACGCTGACTGTACGTATACGGTTACATATATATTTGGTTTGCGCACAGAATTTGTTGTGTTCGTACTTCTATATGTTGTGACGAAAGTCTGGGGCAAACATATTTCATAACATGACATATATGTACTTCTTCTACCGCTCAAATTGCAGTTTTTAAATTGTTTCCGTCTGGATATCCTTGGTAGAAAATATACAACTTATTTTGTATACATGGGAAGAGACGACACTTTTTTCAACTTTCGCTTATTGCAAATGCCGTTCGTTTGTGTCCAAGTTTATGTTTCAATTATTATAAATAGCTACAATATTCGAAGTCGGTTTAACAAGAAGCAGGTACATTAAATCATCGAAAAAACTGAATTTAGTCGTCATTTGCGTCACATGTTTTTTGTCTACAGTTTAATTGTTTCTTTTTAGTTAAGTGAATCGAATAGCTGAGGCACAGTTTACCAAACCGTAGATACGCTACAGTGTAACTGCCTGTCAATCGCAGCGATTTAGGAAGCCGCCGAATATAGCATGCGGGACGAAGTGGTAATTATTGAGACTGTCTGGTTGTACTTGTGTGTAGGCAACTGCTTTGATGTGGTCACATGTGGATACGATTAATGTTTTGAAATAGGTGCCACTAGTTAAGCCAGACATATTCATTAGAACAGTATGATTATCTTGTATGTGTCTGTCTGTTCCTTGATATGAAAGTACTGTGGAGGCAGTCAATCTATGAATCGCGTATCTTGCATGCCCCCAGTAAATTACAACCATGGAAGATACGTCTGTAATATATTCCCGTGTGTGTGCGTGCGTGTGCGTGCAACAGTTATATTAAGCAAACCAATGTATGTACATCATTACAGTATGTAAAATAAATTGAATATTGTCTCTCTCTCTCTCTCTCTCTCTCTCTCTCTCTCTCTCTCTCTCTCTCTCTCTCTCTCTCTCTCTCTCTCTCTCACTGTACACACCACACACCACACACACACACACACACACACACACACAACACACACCACACACCACACACCATACATCACACACCACACACCACATACACACATGTGAACATCTCCAGACAAGCTGTGTGTAGTTTTAAACAAGGCTATTATTTTTCAGGCATCATCGACTTAAGCAATGTGTTTATATACAAACGTTGATATTATTACGTTTACATTGTTGTGTTCCCTACGTTTGATTGAAACGTTTATTCTGTTGCACAATGCACGTTATAAACATTTACTAAGTTGTTCATAACGCTGCAGGTACAGTCAACTACAAAGTCGAAGTCGATCAGGAAGACATCAGAAACGTGAAGAGGATGTGAAGGAAACCCCGTGATTCAGACTGTCGTGTTGACACTGAACGAGTCTTCCAGGGGCTGCTGGATCAACATGGACGAAACAAGCCGCAAGTCGTCCAGGAAGCGATCGAGCAGTACCGATGGCTTGTACCACGTGTCACCGCCTAAGCGCAATAGATGTCATAAATGGCGAACTTGAACTAGAGGACATGAAGTAACGCTACTACTACGCTACTCTCACTCCTATTTTGCATGTTTTAATAACATAGACTATATTCACTTTATTTTACATACTGTAATGATGTACATACATCGGTTTGCTTAATGGTACTGTTGTGATTCAGAAAAAGGTTCCTATCACTCCGCTAGGGATCTTTGGGATGAATACAATTATTAAATATGTACGTCAAATATGCACGGTAAACTTAAAATGCCGTATACGCATGTGTGCAAATTGCATAGCATTAATGTACATTAATTTAAATGCTACGTTACCATAAATCTCTGGCAAGAAATACAGCAGGTCTGGTTTTCCTCGGATGACCGTATCGCGTGTGCGTCTTACGCCTTCGTTCGTTTTTGATAAGTGCCAACTATACTCTGTGTTAATGATTTCTCCTAAAACGTGCGGTGCAAACAAATTTAACGAATATGCACAAAGAAGCACGGTGTTTCAGAAGTGTGTACAACATATTACTTATTGTATGTTAATATAATCGTCGATTGAAATGATTCCTTGAGACTCGTAGTATTTCATCGTTCAGTTTTCTAAGAAAGATACTTCTGATATACATCATGTTTTCACTGTAATTGTAATTTCACTGTAATTTTTGTATATATATATATACGTGGTATATATGTATATACATATATATGTATATATATATATATAAATGACGTGTGAAATAATGTGTTTACGAAATCAAAACGTGTGATGCTAATTACTATGACCATGCATACCGCTGATACCGTACATACTTACGTGATAATGTAATTTCTCCGTACTTACAATGAATAAATAATGTAAACCAATACTCATTCAATATTTTTATTATTGAGGTGTATACTCTTGGTTTCTATGGGAACTTCCATAGACAACAACAACATGTCTTACGACATATCATCAAGGTGATCCCATCTGAACGATTGTCCTCCAAAAACACATTCGCCTTTCCTCGTCCCGTTCTGATACACCTTAACAACTATGTTACACGGCTGTAACACAACTGAATTTGTTAGACTAGAGAGCAATGTCGTTTTCTATATGATTCAGCACAAACGAGTATATCAAAATTGTAATTTACACCTGGAAGTGCCGATGCACTAAAGTGGGGGTTAAGTAGCACTTTCGGTTAATTGTATCTCTTGTCTGGCAAGTGGATTACACGATGTGCCAAAATCGGTGCGTCTGTGGAGACGATAATCCCTGGATCAGAAGCTATAATTAGAACAGGACCACCTCCCAAAATTGCAGCAATGGACTAGAATGATGCTACTTATTTACATCATCTGGTCGTAGTTGCGCCTGTGGTTAATTGTGTCTTTGATATGACTAGTCGACACAATTGTTTCTGAACAAGCATAAGCATGAGTTAACTAAGATGGGCAGGGCTTATAGAGAAAATGGGAGAAGAACGGATGGCAAAGAGAGCAGATGCACAGAGACAGGAAGGGAAAAGGAGGCGAGGAAGAACTAGACTGCGATGGGAAGACTATGGAAAAAGAGATTTTGAAGGATTGGGAGAAGGGTGGAATACGAGAGCGAACGATCTGGTGGAGAGAGCTGTGCAGGATCAGCGAGAGAAATTTAAAACAAATCAGACATCGAGCATCGGAATCGAGGCCAGTTTCTCCCCCTGACAGACAGGGATATATGAGGAGTTCAAATTCATGCTTATGGAGAGCCTCAATGTAGATATTTTGTGGGTGCAAATCGAGGTTTTTGAAGAGCCTGAAGATGGAGTTATTTCGGCGAGCCTAAATGGGTGTGCAAATTGTGATGTTGGAGAGCCTTAATGTGGCTGTTTTGGCCAGCCTCAAGAGGGGGCGTGCAAATCGAGGTTTTGGTTCAACCCACCAAATATCCACCATGTTCCGACAGCAGTGTTTTGGGTTTGGCTTTGTTGTTTGGGCTTGTACAAATTCGTGACCTTAGGCAACACTGGATGCCTTTTATGTTCAACGCATGTGTCCATGGTTGATGACTTTGAGTGTGCGTATAGGGTTACACATCTAGTTATTGTGCACAAAAGATTATGTGATTGTACTTCTAAATATTATGATAGAAGCCTAATGCGATTGAGTTTAGACTAAGATAAATGGGGGCATGCGGGCAATCACTTTAAAAAATTTAATCTAGGTTCTCTCACCAAAACCGGAGACCAAAAATGAATTACTTCATAGCTCTTCTACCACTCCCCATTTCATTTTTGGTTTCATCTGCATATCCTTAATCGAAAATATAAACGATAATTTAAGTACCTCCACACATGAAAAACAGGGATGTTGAACGCATTTTTCAGTTGAACATTAACCGTGGGCTTTGAAGTATACATTTCTTGAATATTTATTCATTAATGACATGATATATTTTCATAGGTGTACATGTCATGTTCATTATGCCTTACATAAATATAACAATATATATATATATATATATATATATATAACTATAATCAGTTAGACCCTACTAAACTTTAGTGTCTTTAGTTTATAATAAAATATCTAAATCGTAAACTAAAATAGTATTGTCTCTAATTATTTTACCAAACCTACATATAAAATGCACAAACGAGGTAGCGAATCGTTGTTCCTAGAGTGTAGTTTCATTTTTGCTAAGGGATCATCTCGGAACATCGATGTCCGATATCAAGCGAAATTATTTTTGTTGGGGGGACGGGGGTCTGAGGCAGTTTCACCTGGCGTCAGACATCGACCGACACTCTTAATTATACTGGTATCATCATATTAATATTTAAAAAATTCGTCTGGTGGGTGGGTGGGGGGGGCTGAGGCAAGATGAAAGTAATTTCGTCTGATATCGGACATCAACGTTCTGAGATGACCTCTAAGCGCACCGTGCACCTCCTAGTAGACTTACTACAAGTTAACTTCCTGTCAATTTTGGCTGTTTATTACGTGGTCCAATAGCGCTGGTAGCCTGATTTGAGTGGGCCTATTTATTGACACCGCGTTATTCATACTTGTATTTCGGCGCAACGCTGCTTTTATGTGCTACTACGGAACCCAGATTAAGTCATTAAACATCACTGAATTTGCATCGAAGATCGTTTCACGAAATATGTGTCAGTTTTTTCCAGACATGGAAATGTGGGGGACCGAGGAGTAAATCAAGAAGCATAAATTATGAAAAGTTTATATTTTAATTTATATAAGGCATAAATAACATGTTTGCATTCTGAACAGATATTATGTCATTAATTAATAAATATAAACAAATAGGCTTCAAAACTGTTGGTTAATGTTAAACTGAGAAATACCTTAACCATCCCTGGTTCATCGTGTCTGCAGGTACACTAAATAGTGTTTATATTTGCGATCAGGGATATCCAGATGGAAACAATAATTATTATTTAAAAAAAAATGTTGAATAGGTACATATTTCATGTTATAAAGTAACCTATTTCAGTCCCTAGTCTAGTTTTTGCGAAGAGGCTGCCTGCCTGGCACCCGTTTTTGTTTGGCTAAATTAAATCCCAGTAGATGTCCGAGACAATATTTAGAAGTACAATCACATAATCTTTTGTGCACAATAACTAGATGTGTAACGCATCGCGCATCGCGCATCGCATCGCGCATCGCATCGCGCATCGCGTATCGCATCGCGCATCGCATCGCGTATCGCATCGCGCATCGCATCGCGCATCGCATCGCGCATCGCATCGCGCATCGCATCGCGCATCGCGTATCGCATCGCGCATCGCATCGCATAGCGCATCGCGTATCGCATCGCGCATCGCATCGCCCATCGCATCGCGCATCGTCCATCGCATCGCATCGCGCATCGTCCATCGCATCGCCCATCGCATCGCTCATCGCATCGCCCATCGCATCGCGTCATCGCCCTATGGCGCTGCAGGTTGCCACACAAAAACGCGATGGCCCTTCTCGGCCATCATATATATATGATGGCCGAGAAGGGCCATCGCGTTTTTGTGTGGCAATCTGCACCGCCTTGGGGCGATGACACGATGCGATGGGCGATGCGACGGACGATGCGCGATGAGATAGGCGATGCGATGAGCGATGCGATACGCGACGCGATGGTATACATTATAAAGATGCCGCAATGAGCATGCGTACGTCGAAAGCGAGACTTATGCAGCCATTTGTATTTTATTAAACGCATTCCTTTTTGTGTTCAGAGCACGTGATGATGGCTGATGACGCTGACTGTACGTATACGGTTACGTATCTAGTTATTGTTCACAAAAGATTATGTGATTGTACTTCTAAATATTGTTACGGATGTCTACAGGGATTGAATTTAGCCAAACAAAAACGGGTGCCAGACAGGCAGCCTCTTTGCAAAGACTAGACTAGGGACTGAAATAGGTTACTTTATGACATTAAATATGTATACCTATTCAACATTTTTTGGGTTAAATAATTGTTGTATCCATCTGGATATCCCTGATCGTAAATACAAACACTATTTTGTGTGCCTCCAGACACGATGAACCAGTGATGGTTAAGGCATTTCTCAGTTGAACATTAACCAACAGTTTTTAAGCATATTTGTGTATATTTATTAATTAATGACATATCTGTTCAGAATGCAAACATGTTATTTATGCCTTATATAAATTAAAATATGAACTTTTAATAATTTATGCTTCTTGATTTACTCCTCGGTCCCTAATACTTCCATGTCTGGAAAAAACTGACATACATTCCGTGAGACGATCTTCGATACAAATGCAGTGATGTTTAATGACTTAATCTGGGTTCCGTAGTAGCACATAAAAGCAGCGTTGCGCCGAAATACAAGTACGAATAACGCGGTGTCAATAAATAGGCCCACTCAAATCAGACGACCAGCGCTATTGGACCACGTAATAAACAGCCAAAATTGACAGGAAGTTAACTTGTAGTAGGTCTACTAGGAGGTACACGGAGCGCGCGGTCCGTCTACAATTCGATTCAGTTAGGGATCATCTCAGAACGTCGATGTCCGACTTCAGACGAACTTACTTTCATCTTACCTCAGCCTCCCTCAGACGAATTTTTTAAACATTAATATGATGATACCAGTATAATTAACAGTGTCGGTCGATGTCCGACGCCAGATGAAACTGCTTCAGACCCCCCTCCCCAAACTAAAATAATTTCGCTTGATATCGGACATCGACGTTCTGAGATGATCCCTTAGCAAAAATGAAACTACACTCTAGGAACAACGATTCGCTACCTCGTTTGTGCATTGTTATATGTAGGTTTGGTATAATAATTAGAGACACTACTATTTTAGTTTATTATTTATATATTTTATTATAAACTACAGTTTAGTAGGATCTAACTGATTATAGTTATTTATATATATTTTTTATTTATGTAAGGCATAATTAACATGACATGTACATCTATGAAAATATATCATGTCATTAATGAATAAATATTCAAGAAATGTACACTTCAAAGCCCACGGTTAATTTTCAACTGAAAGATTCCATCAACATCCCTGTTTTTCATGTGTGGAGGTACATACATTATCGGTTATCTTTTCGATCAAGGATATTCAGATGACACCATTCAAAAATGAAATGGGGAGTGGTAGAAGAGGTACACGCCTCATGCTATGAATTAATTCTTTTTTTGATCTCCGGTTTTGGTGCGAGAACCTAGATTACATTCTTTAAAGTGATTGCCCGCATGCCCCCATTTATCTTAGTCTAAACTCAATCGCATTAGGCTTTATCACAATATTTAGAAGTACAGTCACATAATCTTTTGTACACCATAACTATATGTGTAACCGTATACGTACACTCAATGCGTTGAACATATAAGGCATTCAGTGTTGCCTAAGGTCACGAATTTGTTCAAGCCCAGACAACAAAGCCAAACCCAAAACACTGGCGGCGGAACATGGTGGATATTTGGTGGGTTGAGGCTCTCCAAAACCTCGATTTGCACTCCCCCTCTTGAGGCTCGCCAAAATAACTCCATCTTCAGGCTCTTCAAAAACCTCGATTTGTACCCCCCCCCAAATATCTACATTGAGGCTCTCCACAAACATGAATTTGAACTCCTCATATATCCCTGTCTGTCAGGGATGTAACTGGCCTCGATTCCGATGCTCGACTTCTGATTTTTTTTTAATTTACTTTCACTGATCCTGCACTGCTCTCTGCACCAGTCGTCTCCGGTCCTCTCTATCGTTCGCTCTCGTTCTCCACCCTTCTCCCAATCCTTCAAAATCTCTTTTGGTTCAACCTCAAACAAATTGCAATAGAAAGTTTTGTAGCATTTTTAGATTCTACTGTTTGTTTATGTTACCAGAAAAAAAGTCCACCAAAATCCATTTGGTGGAACATTGTCATTTTGGCATATTGCCAAGTGGTCGTAGGTCTCACTGAAATTTAGGGGGGTACACGTAATTCGTGTGGTATAACTTATTTTCTGTGAGGAAAAGTAATGCATTTACCTGTGTAACGGTACATAACACGTGTCATTATAATTAATATTAAGGTCAGAATCGTACTCTAAGCACATTTACAAATTGCTGCTGTTTACATGTACCCCGATTTTCGGCCTAGTCCAGTCAATCTATGGTTTAGCCTCAAACAAAGTGTAATAGCAATCATTATGGCGTTTTTAGTTAGCACTATATGTCTGCATGCATTATTAGATTTAAAAAAACCTACATATCAATAAGCCAAAACGTCACTGGCAGCGACTTTTGACCACTTGTCATCGTCGTCAAAAATGACAATGTTCCACCACATGGATTTCGGTGGACTTTTTTTCTGGTAATGTAGACATACAGTACTAACTAAAAACACTATCATAATTACTATCGCAATTTGTTTGAGGTTGACCATCTTTTGGGCACAGATTGACTGGGCCACTAGTCCACTGCCTGCTATATTTTTGGGAGGTGGTGCTGTTCTAATTATAGCTCCTGGCCCAGGGAATATCGTCTCCACAGACGCACCAACTTCGACATGTCATGTAATCAATCCACTTACCAGACAAGAGATAAAATTAACCGGAAGTGCTACTAAACCACTTTAGTCCATCGGCACTTCCAGATGTAATTTTTTTTTATACTCGTTTGTGCTGAATCATACAGAAAACGATATTGTTCGAAAGCCTCAATAAATTTAGCTGTGTTACAGCCGTACTGCGATGTATCAAAATGGGACGAGGAAAGGCGAATGTGTTTTTGGAGGACGATCGTTCAGATGGGTCCACCTTGATGATATGTTGCAAGACAACAGTGTGGTCTATGGAAGTTCACATAGAAACCAGGGGGCCGGTTTCATGAAGCGTACTTAAAGTTGCGCAGTTACTTAGCATCACGTGTTTGCGTAAATTCCTATGTTCGCTTATATTAAAAACATCACGTCATTTACTAAAACAATCATCTTAGCGTTAAGAACGTTCTTAGCCGCTTCATGAAACCGGCCCCGGTGTATACGCCTCAACAATAAAATATTGATTGAGTATCGGTTTACATAACTTAGTAATTAAATTGTTACATAAGTATGTACGGTATTAGTTGTATGTATAGTCATAGTAATTAGCATCACACGTTTTGATTTCGTAAACACATTATAATCATACGTCAATTATATATAAACATATATATATATATATGTATATATATAATTATATTGTTGTTCACCAAAAACAAATATATAGTGTATCATTCATATAGTTTTGCTATAATGTGTTAAATCGTTAAAGTAATGAATTATACTTTACTCTCATAAGGTATACGTTCTACACAACAAAGCGCATCTATTTAACTAGTTGTTAAGGTATTGATGCATATTGCATAAGCAGGTTAGCACATTCAACAAGACAACTATTCAACGGTGTAGATTTATTGGTAAACATGTGTGATATATTTCATATTTTCATAATGATGATTCAACTTGTTATTCCGGAATATACCCTGACACATTGTGCTATTTTCTTTGACATGATGCTAAACAGAAACGAAGAAGATTATAACGAATTTATTTAATGCTGAATCGCTACTCCTATTTATCACATATTCAAACATATTTAAAATCTATTTCATTTGCGAACTTTTCTTTTACGTCTTCTGTTAAATAAATTTAATTGTGAATTATTCCCATTAGCCGTGAACATGTACAACATAGAAATTAGTACTTATTTAAACGTAAAAGTACCTGCATTGCTGTTGCAACAATAATGTAGTCAATTACTTGTCTGCGCCTTAAGCCAACTCTTTGCAGAAGGCGTTTTAACGTCCGTACACTGCTTAAGCCCGCTTGCTATTAAATAATTGTGCTTATCGAATGCATTATTTCTTTTACTATAAAGCTACGATTCCATATGTACGGAAAGGTGTACGGAAACGCATGCGGAATGGGAATACCTCTATAGTGACGTCACTACTGGGAATTTCCTATCCGATTCGTGTACGGATACGATTCCAATCCAATTCAATTTGCCGCAACCGCATCCGCACAACAAAACTCATCCGCCTGTGTACGTTTGGAACTATTTATGTTAATTTCCACCGGGCACTATATACATTGTTTTGCCGCATGCCGCATCCGCATGCCGTATCTGTACATATGGAATCGTAGCTTAACTCTCTCTCCCTCTCTCCCTATCTCCTTGTCTTCTTATCTCTCTCTCTCTCTCTCTCTCTCTCTCTCTCTCTCCTTATCTTCTTCTCATTAGCAAACTCATGTGGCTGAAATGAAGATCACCGGAATTTGAATCTTTAATATTATCAAGGGCTACCATTTTCTTCACAATGTGTGCCAACCAATTTGGATTGAAAAAGCATCACTCAACTGAGATGCTCATATTCCTATTAAAAGAACTTTTTCGACACTACATAGTGAATGGTTCTTCTGTGTATGTCACTTTGCTGGATGACTCCAAGGCCTTCGACAAAGTGAACCATAGCAAGCTATTCACTAAACTAATTGACCGTGGCTGTCCTGCTTACATTGTGCGCATTATGTATCACTGGTACAGTACAAAGAAATTCACTGTCAGATGGTGTCGGAGCTTTTCTAGATTTTTTATTGTCTCAAATGGTGTTAAACAAGGTGGAATCCTTTCTCCCCACCTTTTTAATGTGTACATGGATGACATAAGTGTAAATCTTAACAAATTACAAATTGTATGTCTTTATGCAGGCACCATAATGAATTATTTGATTTATGCAGATGATCTCTGTATTTTTTCACCTAGTGTTTCTGGGTTGAGAAAACTAACAGATTGTTGTGCCAAGTATGGCGAACTGTTTAACATAACATATAATGCCAACAATTCATATTGTATGGTTATTGACAACAAACCTAAGGACATGAAAAATAGTCATTCTGTCACTCTCAATAATCGTCAGTTACCTCACACTATTAAAAGTAAATATCTGGGTCATATAATTAACAATAATCTTACTGACGATGATGACATTGCCAGACAGAAAAGATCCCTATATGCTCAGGCCAACGTCTTAATTAGCACGAAACTTTCGCCTTTGCAGCTCTACCATTAAAACTTACCTATTTCTCTCTTACTGTGGTACTATGTACACCTCAAGTCTTTGGTGTAAATTAAAAAAACAGAGTTTGAAAGATATTACTGTTGCCTATAACAAGTTTTAGAATTTTACACAATTTGTCATCACGCTGCAGTGCAATTTTTATGTTTGCTACAAACTGTGTTAAATATTTTAATGGACGTATGCGTTCATCCATATATAGCTTATTATGTCGTCTTGAACGGTCTGAAAATCCACTTTTTGCGAGTTATTTTTATACTGATATACATTTTAGAAGTCCTGTTTAAATATTGGAGTACCCAATTGTATACTTAAAGTTGAACGCACATTTTATATATATCTTATTAACAATCTATTTTTATTTCATGTGCATCTATATCTTTGTATTTTAGTTATTTATTACTTATTTTTTATTTATTTGTATTGTATGTACATATGGACTTTTGTCTGAAATAAAACATTATTATTATATTATAAAGCACAAAACAGGTTCACCAACTTAGTGACCCTTTCCCTAGGCGCCGTGAGGTGGCAGCACTTTTTGGGCTCCACAACTGCTAAGGCTTTGATGAATATCCTACCCTCTAGGTGGCATCACATTCGCAGCTAACTGGGATGGTGTAGAACAGTACAGCTTCTAATATAAGCGCATCTAGAAAATTATCAAATAGCGAATAAAATGGCATATACACAAATTTTGTCACTAGATTTGAGGATGTGGAACATTAATAAATTTGATGTATATGCGCACACATGTAGTTTCTTATAGACTGTACATACTATAGTATATAGTCACTAACTGTGTAGTGTTATCCCAATTAATATGTATTTGTATTATTTTGTAGTACTATGTGTACACTGCCCCTGGTCACTGTATTTTGGTTGCATCTACCTTGCACTTGGAAAGCTCATTCAAAGCAAGAGAGATTCTAGTCTTGAGAATTGACATGATCAGTAGTGTTTCCTGTATTGATACATTAGCGTCGTCAGCAGCTTTGCCTAATTGCCACCGAGAGTTTGTTTATCTACATGTTGCCTTGTGCTTCTGAAGAAATCATCAACAAATCAATTATTGTTTATTCCTTTCCTGTAATAAAATACAAGATGGCGATAAGCCAAGTTTAATACATATTTGTTCCGAGTGTGATTAATATGTTCCAAGCCTATATTCGTAACCAGATTTTAAGGACCCAGCTTTCACTGCGCACAGCTGAGAGACCAAGTGAAATGAATCTGTTTATTCCAAATATTAATGAAATATACTTTAAAACTAGTGTGCTGATATTAAATAAATTTTTAACCCCTCCGTCACTCTGTTCAAGGTCCCTTTCGGTCGCACTTTTTTGCACACCTAGTGGTCGAGGTGACATCACCGCAGGTAACACCACTAGGATTTAGCGTACCGCGCACCTATGCGGGTTGGTGTTTCAGGCCGTACCTAAAATTGCAATCGTGGAATTTTATATCACCGTAAAGATAATAATCTTACCTATAGATGTGTCGCTGGATGCACACAGGAATTTGGTTTACTTTTGAATTTTGCACTCAGCAGCATTGCCTATGGTGACGTCAGCAACACCTGATGGGCTGGTTGCTTTGCGACATGCAAATGACCGCGTTAGTGACATGAGTTCGCAATGAATAGGCTTCACACGTGGCACATTACTTGTCAAGAGTATTAAATTTATGTATATGAAGTTTCAGACATTTAAAAATTTAATTTCACTTAAGTCTTGAACGTATAGTGTATAATAATTGAATAATTCAAGTCAAGAGAATCTACGTTCTAATCCTTTGGCTACCATTCTGAAGCTTGAGCAATTTTGTTCACTCCACATTGCCTTAGTTGTGTGCCTTGCTAGACTATAACGGATATATGTTAAAGATGTCGTTGCACAGTAATTGCAGCTTGGCTGAATACTTCCCAGAGAAGCTGTATCAGTGTTGGAGTGTACCATGTAGTGCTTTAAAATGTAATAAGCATTGCATACTACACTACACAAGAACTTACCTTTAACACAAAACACATTTTGCAGGTCCTCCACCACAACAAAACAGCAACATACAAGCGTGTTGTTGGAACATCTAAATTTTATTTAAATAAGACTGGATTTTCTGTACAAAAGTCAGGTCATGTAACTCCCTAAAATCGTCCAATCAACTTGCATGATTTCCACTCAAGCCGATCGACACTGCGTATTAAAATTACTGACACATTGTTAAAGTGTGAGGTAAATATTCATGAAAGACACCTGTACACAAGTAAATTATCGCAGAGATTCACATCTTCATTGGACACCTATATCCTTTGATTTAAATATGTACACAAAATTATTATGAGTGCGCACAAATCTACCACAGCAATAAATTTGGTTAATTTAGCAATACACGAGGGATAAAACAGACTTATCGTTCAAAATAACCCAGTTCATGTTGATGCTATATATTATCTGCTATATGTGTAAACTGTGCTTCGGAATTAGAGAATCATTGTGTCGTGGATTAAAACCCACATTAACTTTCTCCAGCTGATGTTTTGAATACCGAGATCAAGGTAGCGGAGAAGATTTTGGAATTTTGGTTACGACACAAATAAAATACTGCAGTGTCTCCACCATTGAAAAAAGCATAATAAAATAAAAACAAACAACATTCAAAGTAATGTAGATCAAGGGAAAATGGCAAGTAAATGGCATCAATGAGTGTCAGATATCAAACACCTTGAGCATCTAGTTAAACACTAACCGGCTATGTCTAACATCATAATTACAACATCAGTGATATAGTTAAAACATAATATGTACACCTCAGTACCGACAGACACATGAAGTGAAGCAAGTTGTTGCTATGGTTAGGCTACCAAGGGGGGCAGAGAAGAGGGGTAATAGACGTGATCGGGACAAGCACACACACCATGTTAGACAGGAAATGTCACTCGGCACTCAAGCGGAAAGCAAAGACCATCAATGCAGTCTTGAGACAAGCTACGGAGTGAGTGTGTTATCGTCAAACGTTGACAGCACTGCGGCGATTTGCATCAGCCTCGAGGCGCATCGGCCGAACGAAGCAACGCAGTCAAGCCAGTGCTGCCATCTAGGCAGGGTGTTAGTCATGAATCACAGAAACCCATATCACTAGAAATTCTTTATTTGCAATTCACATCCAAATAACAAACAACAAGTTAAGATGTCGTACAAAAGGCACTGATGTGTTAATAAGATACGTCCTATTATTAATAGCGAGATTATATGATTGCATGATACACGAGCAGTAGTAAAGGTTAATGCAACAATCAAGTACAAGTCAGATCTAGGGTGAATTATCGCAGATTAGTTAGAGTGTAAGTGTCACAACTGAGATTCACACGCATCGCATGGCCCTGCCCCGCAAGTGACTCGATTGTCAAACTGTTAGTGACTAGACGTCCCTTTGAACCGCCCCGCGCCCCCATGCTTTCAACCCAAGTGACAACATCCTCCCAAATATGATGGTCGCAAAATACTTCCATCCTCGCAAGCCAGGGGTGCTAGCCAACTACACTACAGCGAACTGATGTAATCAGCAGCGCCCCCTGGCCTGTGACGATGCCTACTTCAAGTTTGATTCACAGGTTGGTCACTTGGTCGTTGAAAAGAGTGGCGACGTGGCCCTTCAAAGTATCAGCAAGTAGTGGAAATGACGCCAGTGGAAGTTATTATCGACACAGACACACGTAAGCACAAAACTGAGTATAGAGGTGTGAGCAATGGCGACAAGAGCCGACAACTGGTCAGCTACATAAAAATACAGCTACATGGATTGCTATATCGTTTCCTGCACACCGGCTAAACATGCAAAGCAATCGATGTGCGCGATCTACACCGCCTAAACACCGACAGCACAAAACAAAGTCAAAGGCACAACCAACAAATAAAAATCAACTCGTTAACAAACGCCACGTCACAGTCGCACTTACGCTGGTGAGCATTATCCGCGTGAACAAGTCTTCTTGACGCAATACATCTGCACGCATCAACGAAAGGCTGCTCCACATGAGTATTATTCCAATTTGAGGCACTTTGGAAGTTTGGGTAAATCCCCGCTGCCAAACGAGCAGCTTACATAGATACTCATACCAAAACTGACAAGGTGCAACACAGTACAAAAAAGTATTAAGTGCAATTTTTCAGAACTCTGATGGGCTATAAAAGGGCTTTAAAAACTTGGACTTAGGAAATGTAAAACTTATCGGCATACGAACCCCAAGCAATATGTTGCTAATGCCCATCTTTACAAGCGGATTCATTAGTAAGTCAGCAACCATGTGATCATCACATTGGCCAATTAACTATCATGATACAGTCACAACGAATCGAATATCCAGTTATTTCTAATGCTTAAACTAGAGGTGAGGTAAATGGCGGTTGGGCTTATCAAGTGACGCGGTTACGCACAGATCAATAAACATTATGTACAAAATTAAGTGTAGCCCTGCAAATGCGCCGAGTGTATGCACACTTGCAATGCTGCACACACATAAAGAGCATGCACACAGATAATACATTCGCGCACGCCGTCAGTAACCAAGACTCAGATCGTTTGTAAGTAGAGAAATTTAGCAAACCCAACACAAACCCTGCATTGTGCTCCACCACTTTGACTGCTTCACCGCCGCCAGTAACTAATCAAGCAAAACCACTCGCGCGCACCCCGTCACGTCCGACACCACTGAGGAACCGATACAGTGCCAGTCATGCAAATTAGAAGCAATCACGTCGCGACCGTTGTGATTATAACTAAAACAGATTCTGTTTTACCCCGTTAAGCTGTCGAGAAAACAAGAGTTGGTGGATAGCGAACGTGACAGGAGAACGAACGAGTGCAGCCAAGATGCCATCGTAGGCAACGTGAAACAAAACAAATATAACAATTGATTACTGTTGCTATGACTACAACTACGACGACACTACAATAATGCGAGCGGCAAACATAGCATCAGTAGTAGCCGAGTGTGTAGGTAATTAAGTAATTAATCAACGCTCTCCTCCTCAGCTGTTGGCGATGCGGTGTATATCAGTGAATATCAACGAACCAAGCCGGCACACGCACCCACCCATTTGTCCGTCCGTCGCCCGGTAGCACCCCCTACGACTGACCGCCACCTTCGGCGGTCACCGCAGCAGTTAGATCAGATTAGTCCCCCGTGTGACTCTGCAGGCACTTAACTTCAATCGTGCACTAGCCGTCGACCGGTGTGTTGAGGTTGAGCCGCGCTACCAAGTGTGCGGGTTAATGGTCGTCTACTGCTGTGGTTAGTTATGACGGCGCTCGAGACGACGCGACGGTCATGACATGTCATCAGCCTATTACAGTGCAGTGTCGGTGAAGCCTTCCCCAGTTAGACTGCTCCACCGCAAGCAGCAGGCAGACAGGCATCTCTCACCAACTGGGGTAGTAGTGTTGTGGTGCCAGGGGTTGGGTTAGTTGGCCAGCTGGGGTTAGGAAAAACGAAGAAGAAGAGTTAGTCGACTTCGCCAACAAATTAACAGCATTCACATGATCACTTAAAGAGTAACTTCACCGCCGTCCGTCCGAGAGATCATTACTGAGCACTACGAACGATCGGACGTCGTTGGCATTACTAAATCTTGACGGTTAGAGAACGTGCTTGCGGATCAAAGGGCCGGCAGTCGGGGCGAACGAATCGCCGGAGTTTTGATTCCAAACGAAGGGGCATCTGTGCATCAGAGCGACACCTAGTGGGCACCAACGTATTACAGCAAAACCAAGGAGGAAGTATGTATAGCCACCGAGTGAAGCTCCGTCATCAACGTCAAGTGTTAGTAATGTCAAGTTAGTGAAATCTACAATATAGTTGTTATTAATATTATTATTGACTATTATTATCTTGCCATAGTGAATACATCAGAATGTATATAACGAAAACAAGTAGTGTAACCATTGTGTTAGTTCCTCGAGAAGCATTAACATGTGTTTTGGCAATCCACTCCCCAATAACGCCAAAACAACGACCAAGCAAATTCGGCTGAATATGCTACATTTTTATTTCTTGAATCTCTTCACGTTTATATATATATATATACAAATGAGGCGGCCCATCAACAAATAATCTGGCACAAACAAGCTTGCTGACATTTTACTATCAAACAGGATGCCCTGCATTATAGACAGTCTATTTCCAAGCAAAACGTGTACCGCAACAACAATGTCCTGATGTTACGCTGTCATGTGACACCAGATATACTGGCCGCTATAACAATAAGTATTACCTTCAACTACAAAACAGCCAAAATATATACATATATATTACATATACTCGATGAATTTGTACAACAAAATTTCTTGCACTTTCAATATAAAACGGATATCAACATTAACATTTGCACCAACACTTCTTTGCTAAGAGGTGGCATTTAACTAGTAACTATTGCCAGTGATAAAAACCTAACAGGAAGTATTTTTACAGCTGAGGTAAAAGGCAAGATTGTGTGAACACACACGCGCTAAAGTTACGACCTTTTTGGGCCATTTTTGTGACCAACTTTGAACACACAATAAGAATATGACTATGCAAACATATCACCCTGAAATAGTCAACAACATTCACGTAGGTCGCAAGCCCTGGCATTAGCTCTCTCCCGAACCCTAGTCTTACAACTGGGCAGCCATCAACGTGCTACCCATAATTCCCGAGGACAGGTGAAAGCTACAATTTCAATGAGACGGTTTCGTTCTCGGCATGCCGAATACGTAGTAAGCCTCAGGGGCAACTCCCTAATCTATTGACTAGAGAACCAGGCTGTAAGACGGGCAGCTATTCCTTCGTAATCGACCCAGAAATCATTTGAGCAAAAATACTCAAGATACACATATTATGTAGATATATCATATGATAAAACATTTGAAAACAATTGTATATAACATCATCATCACAAGAATTGTCAATAGAGCACTGCATTTTCGTCCCGAAAATAATCGCTTCCGTTCCGCACGATCAGTCGTAATTGCCCGGCGTCACTATCGACTAAAATATGTCCCGGATGGTTAAGTTGCAAACGGGATTCGCCAAAGGTCACAATTGTCCCAAACACCCGCCGTTCTAGGTGGAGACTAGTTCAGATAAAACCAATTTGTTAAAATTGTCGCACAAGTGACTGTGCTTGAGGGAAGCGACTACTTACTCGGTCGTTAAATGCAGACTTTTATATGCGCAAACACCAACTAACCTTGTCATAAGTTAGCCAATGACAATCTGTTGTACGGGTGTTCTCGCATACTAACTGCTCTCCTGAGCTTTGGGACAGCACCTAGTAACAGCCCAACCACATGTTATAACATCATCAAAAGCCCATGCAAGTCACCAAATTCACACAGATAACATCGGAGCACACGCGAACAGTGCCGCACGCAGCCACCGTGGCGGCACCAACTGAAAGCGAGATGACCAAGCTGGATTAGCAGCAGTGCAAACGTTAAACGGGTATCACCGTTGTCAGTTAGTTGTAGTACTTAGTCGGTGCACCCCGAGTCGTCGCTACATGTCTACGAGTCTACTGCGTGGCACCAACACCGAGACGCACGCTCATCGGCCACACCCGCCGCCGGCTGGGGTTAGATCTGCAAAATAAACGATTACAGCCGCTCTTCCTAAGGCACGCGACACTGGAAAAGAGCGAGATTGACTACTACGTCTACGGCACCACCGCATGCACGGTATAAATACATCACCGCAACACAGCCGCGCGATTGAATGCGTCGTGTCCACAGACATGGCAATGTCGCAGTCAGATCACAAGTCAAAACTAGGTTCTACGAGGCATCCTTCAAGCGCGCGACTGTGTTAGCAGTGATCGAAGAAAAACAAGAGGATTAATCGCATCGACTACAGGATCGATGCAGTCCCACCACCACCAGATGGCATCACTGGCCAAGCAATGAGGAATGTGAAGTACTAAAATACAAAGTCGTCAATGGTTAAACATGCACATGCCATCATTATCATCATCGTTAATATTATTACTCTGTATGTGTGCCATTAGTGCGTTGAAAGTGCTATTAGTGCACCGAATGCGATATGTTTCATTCAGAAATCTGGGACTGGCGCCATGTAGGTGCTGCCACCTTTGGAGAACAAAGTGAAAGTAGCAACACCATTGGAATGTTGTAAAAATTACTTAGGTGATGTCAAATCGCAAAACGTGCAAATGACACCATTAACCTTCGTGGAATGTACAGTTGGTTGGCCGCCAGTCCCCATTCCCAGACTTGTATAATCAACAAAATCAACGTGCAGAGCAAGTGTATAGGAGCAGTCGACACTCGCAAGCTTAACGTACAATATTGAACCTCCATACAATACAAAATAATGCTCGTCTTAAAAAACACAAAGTGGTGTATAAATGTACTCCTCAACATACAGCTTGTATATAAAAATAACTCACCTACAAACATAACACCTACACATGTGTATGAATCATTATGCACACACATATACGTACATGCACGCCAATGTGTACACACATGTACATCCATAACTGTGTGTGTGTGTGCATGTACGTACACATACCCTTATACATATATGCGTGTGAGGTTGAACATGTGTACACACGTGTATGTATATATCACACATGTATGCATAACGATGCGTACACTACTTGTGTACATGCGTATAATATATAAACTGAATACAAAAATGTATATTCATACAACAAACATTTGGTGAGAACTTACGAGACTGACTGCATCCATACGACAACAGAGACATACTGGAATCACGGTACTAAACATTGCGTAGTTTTGACTGGCTATTTACAACAAACATCGCGTTAACACTTCTCTGTCCATGTAGATAACTTTGCCAGAAATTCCTAATAAAATCATGTCGATCAATTTAGGAACGGGACTCACCAACAGGGCAGACGATGCAAACCCCAAACCAGCAGCGGGAGTGTGGGGGGTCAGAAATGCATTTCCCTAAACAACCCACCACCAAAATAACAACAGCAACCCTCTCCCAGCAACTAGAACAATATGCAATTTTTTTACCTGGCATTTTAAATCGTACGTGAATACAGTGCTCGGGAATTTCAGCAGGGACGTTCTGTGCCCCACCACTCCCTGCCACCATCTGCCCCCTGCGTAGCCCCCTTCAACCACCTTACGGATACAACAATTCCAGCGACCATTAGAGTAGATGCATCGTGCGCCGTTCCCGGACTGTTCGAACGCACAGAAAGTGAAACAACAGCAACACGCACACTGACAATTGCTTTGGATTGAGCTAAGAAACACTGCCGCAGCCAGCTAGCTGGCGCATGCGCGCGTCTATCGGACATATGACGTACCAGCAATGCTCTGGTCGAGTGCTGCGGGGTACTCTAGCATTGGGGCGATCATGCCATATGGGTCGAAGGGGTAAATAAGTCCAGCCTCACTGGGCGACACAAGTGGCGGCGGCATGCCGTTGTAGAGGGCAGCACCTGCCATCGACGTCACCGGACTCATTGGCGGCTGCATCCTCGGCGTCAGAATGATCGGAGCGCCGGCTGGTGTCGGCGATCGCAACATATGGCCTAGCGCCATGCCCGGCGCAAAGAAGCGTGGTCCTTCTACAGGGGAAGAAACTCCATGTCACTAGTGTTATCAACATTATAAAAATATATATTAGTTTGTATCCATCCTGAGCGATTGAGTACTTATAAGTGAGATTCACATTAACAAGTATTTACATTTCAGCCATAACATTATGCAACTATAACCTGACATAATGTGGTGATATTATGGGTACAGGCTACAGTTCAGTTTCGCACTGAAAACCATTATATCACTACAATAGATTCCTGGAAAAACGTGATATGGGAATGGACTAGAGTTGTTTCACATTAGCAATTATTATTACAATAATTATATGTGTTCCTAAACAAAAATTAACCTGCCACTAATTTCGTGGTTACAAATTATGAGGTTGACATATTGATTTTTAAAGAAAAATATCAAGAAACCTGATTATCTTTGACTACTACTCAAAACATTTCAAAACTTAGCTGCTTCATATACGCCTCCAATGAATTCTACTCTATGCATTATCCAAAATTAATGTTTTTATTTACTGATCTAATATTCATTCATTATGGTGGATAGGTCAAAACTCTAGGCTGTGCTCACACATATAGAATAAGGGATGCCATTTAGTACCTAATAGATGCTTAGTTTGCAAACGCACAACCCCAGTGCATATTAATTTAGCAATCTAAATTAAGTTTTCAAATTAAACATCTATTATAATAATCATATTTGAATTACAGTTCTTGACTACAAAATGATTTTCACTTGCTAAAAGCATATCAATGTTGAATATCGCCAAACCAAATGCAATAGAAATTATTTTTGCAAGACAAAAGATGGGGTGCTGTATGTTATGACATGCTTTCTGTCGGGTACTAGATAGCATAGAAGACCAAACTGTGAATGGAAAACATTACATGCATAGTAGTGAACAGAACGACCGTTTCTGAAAGTGTACACCATGGCAATTTCTATGCGAAAACAAAGGCGTTTTGCATTCACAGTTGGTGCAAACACAAGGTGCATGCTTCAACCAAACGTAATCATAATCACAAATCTACAGCCAGTTACCAAACTGCCAATACCTCCGTGCCTAGTAGTTTTGCCTGCACATTACGGTAGCCCTAAAAAACCAAGTTCCCCAAACTGGGGAACTCAGTTACAAGCAGGTAAGTATTGGCATTTGGGTAACATGTGCACCGGCACGCACGCGCGCGTACAAATGTGACCGCACACACACATGCAAGAAGAACGTGTCATGACGAATGTATTGCACACGGCTACTGGGTAACATGGCGTCACCGTGAGCCCAGCAGAGCATGAATACGTCATGCGTGGAGACCATCACTACAACCAGATATGATGAACTGCAAAAACAAAGCCTGGCAGGGAGCATTCATTGTAAGCATGCACGGCGGCGGGAGTGCGGTTCTGCCGCCATCGAGATCACACAAGCGAAGCGGGTGAATCAGAGACGATATACGTCAGCGATGAGTGGCGCAAACACACGCAGAACGGGAGCCGAGAGAGGAACGCCGAAGAGTGCTACGGTAGAGAGGAAGCGCCACCCGAGAGCCACGCAGTGACACTACATGTCATCATCGTCAACAATGATGGCGGGGTGAGGCATGTGGTGGTGGTCCAACCAAACCGACATGCCCACTTACGCGCTGGCGGCAGCCCGCCAGGAACACCGCCTGGTCCGAGGGCCTTCGTATCGCGATACGTCCCATTTATGATAGCGAGTTCCATGAGTTGGCGCTTTTTAAGGTCGTCCTCGCCTTCCGGCTGAAATAACACAAGCGGTTAGTATTCATACGACAACACGACAGCGCTCCGTCCAGCCGAATCACACCCACGTCATCCGCTGAAAAACAATCACGTTGTTGCATCAAGTGGCCAGCAGGTGGCAACACTTACGGGGTTGCAGCATTGTCATTTTGGTGTCGCGGTACGTGCCATTGATGATGGCCAGCTCCATCAGCTGCATTTTCTTGAGCTCATCTTCACCTTCAGGCTGAAAACACACACAGAATGTACACACTGCATCTGTGTGAGACTTGCCTTGCCTTGTAGTCGATCGTCTCAGCATCATACTAACTCATCTCAAACACTCTAGGGGTCTTCTCGGCAGCTATTAAGTCATTTTAATTCTTATTAACATCCATAATTAATTTTTTACCTGTCATCATATTATTACATTGACTTCATCAGTACTAATCAATGATGTCAATGCACCGAGACCAGGGGCATTACAAACTTTCTCATGTGTATGACATAATTTCCCAAGACATTAATTGACAGGTAAAATTTTATTCTGAATATTTTAACAAAAATTCTAGTAATAAAAATTAACTATCCTGAAGAATTTCCAGACACCTCTCTTACTGTCATAAAATTAATGGGACACTCCAGAGTATATGAGTCTCATACTTTAGTAACACACTGTTTGTATGTAAGCCCAATGGCAGACTACTGCAGATGGAAACAAGAATAATAGAGGTTTGGTCCACCAGATGTCAGCACTACACACATATCTACACACCCAGAGAAACTTCCTGGCAATACCAGATGGCAGCACCAGTCACAGTAACAAGAGCCTCATCCTGGCAATAACAGATGGCAGCACCAGTAAGACAGCCACAAGAGCATGGGCTGAGCAATAGCATCTGATCTGCCACATGGGTAGAGCCTTCACTGGGAGATATCCACAGCAGCTGTCTTGCCCATCTAGGGAGGCGGAGGAGGCACAAAGGGGACTAGGGAAGGCAGTTCCCACCAGTCCCAGCTGTTTCCCAGCATCAACCCAACATGGGGTCTGTGCAGCAGCCAGGATGCATGTCTCCCTCAATCAACAACTGTAGTCATGGATCCTTCAAATCAGGACATGCCTGTAATGATTGTGTCTGCATAATTATCCTTGATATATACAGCCATCTAAATCCCCTTCAATACAAATGTTTTTACACTGAAGAATTTCCTTTAGCGAACGCTCATTAACCCTCAGAGTGTCTCCGGCCGAAAATCGGTCCAACCGTACCTGCCTTTGTTGTAACAATTTTCATTTCCTTCATGTGCAACTGACACGCGAACATTTGGTATCTATCGATAGCTGACAGATTTGTTGAGATCGTGGATATTTATTCATAAGCAGATTCAATGACAGCAACTCACAATCTAGCTTAGAAGACATGTGATGGTGTTGAAGTCCACATTTTGGTTATTTTACTATGTCCTGCATACTGAATTTATGTATCCATTCATAAGGTCTAGACCCCCACACATGTGGTATCAATGGAAAGCTCTGTCATTGGCCGATCTGCCAAAATGACATCAGTGGGCTGACTTAATTCAGTGAATCAGGACACTGGTTTCAAATGTAGCATCATTAACCCTCTAAACCTAGTCGAAAACAAAATATACGCTTCGAAAGTTTACTTTGGATTATCTCAAGTTTCAGTGTCCATATTTTTACAAAATGCCTGACAGTATTCATAAATAAGGTTATTATACTAATTCAGATAGTTAGAATGACTTTGGGGGTTTTCTGATGTGAACATTCAACAAATTAGCAGCACGATGTTTCTCCGGGCGAGTACGTTGGTTGCAATGGTAACAAGTGCGGTAATGATCGGCCTGCATGAATCAGCCTATTTTTATGTCGGGAAAAATCATAAAAAAGTTCTCAACGGATTTGTTTCATTTTTGTGTTATTTGGCAGCTAACATATATGGCTACATTTGTCTCACTGGATGTAGGGGTACAGCCATTCAGTAATTATTTGGCAGCACAATGACATTTTAAAAATATTTTTAGATGACGTTTAGATAGTAATATCCCCATGATTTTAGTATGTGATATAGTTATTATAATTTTATTACAATAAAGCATTCCTTTAGCAATAAAATGATACCTAATTCATATTTTTATAACAAATATTAGCAAAGTTATGATATTTTTATAGGAACAGTATGCTACAGAGGATTTTCATTGGTCACTTCTAGGGTTAACCATTTCAGTATTACAGCCCTGACCAGCTGTGATCACTGAATTTTGCATTCCCAGTGAATATGCAAGACAATGTACTACCTCATTTCAAGTCAAAATTTGAGCATCAAAAATGCATTTTATGAATAGGAATGGTACATATTTTCGGAAAGAATAATCAGTGAGTAAAATGAACCATATCACTTTACATTCCATTGTTATGGAAACCAGCAATCCAAGAAGGCCGTCAAGATTTAAACGTTTTTGCAATTGCTGAACACAGTTGTATACTAAGTTCGCCGACATCGTTATTGTGTCGATCGTCAACATCTGACAAAGACTTTTTGCTAAAACTATAAAATAATCTGTCCCAAAAATATGGTGGTAAATCGCTAGTTGTAGTAAAGCCTTCCGCCATTGTGGCCACCGCAGATTTTTATAATCCATCATTAAAATCAACGGAAAATCTCTGTAAACTATTATTGAGCGATAATAAACGATGGCCACTGCTGAATAGCTAATTTATTCGCCTTGACAACCGCATACAAGTGGCTCCAAGTAGTCGATAATTATGAGTAAAAACAATTTGAATAGCACACACCGTCAATGCTAAATAACCGGCCTGTCGTACTGAAGTGTCACAGACAGTGCGGCCAGAAATCCGGCCTGTCGTACTGAAATGGTTAAGTCTGACATTTTCAATGAAAAGTAACAAAGTTCTGAAATTATTCTGACCGTACAGTTAGCATGATCACGTTATGGGACAACAGGATCTATGCCCCCTAACAGGTTAGGTTGTGTTCATACTGAGAAATATAACCATTATATATGGTAGTTCTGTGGCCAATTTCTGCAGAATGCCCAGAGATGCCATCAAGTTGCTGGGACTTGCAGCCAATGGGCACCAAAGGCCAGACTTAGCGCTACTGTTTGTGTATTTTAAGAACTTTCATGAAGAAGATATGAAGAAGCCGGATTATACTATTTGATTGGCAGGAACCAGAATTCTATTACTTGGAAATTAGGCCCCTCATATGCAAACTGGATTCTCTAAATTGGACCTTGTTTTCATCAACAACTGTGGTAGACATCTTTGATCTCGAACAGACCAGCGGACGAAGATCACAAAGTCCGTGGCTGTTTACCCAGCAGTCAAATAAATGTTTATTTAAACAGGTTCCTAACGCTACCCAGAACATCAATGATGCCCACCAATTACAGAGTTTGTCATCAATAAATAATATCAGCAATAAAGAGCTGTCTATACAATAACGTCATCTATGGAAGGTTTAACAAATTGTCTCTATAGGAAAATACCACACCAGTTGTGACTCAGTAGCCTAAATGCCAGGAGTCTCACCAGTGTTTCCTCGCCACAGCGTTGTACTGTTAGACTTACTCAAGACTATATAACTATACCTAAAAACAGATTTACCCCAGACTTCCTGCTGCATTATGTGGTGTCTCACTAAAAATGTGACTCTTTTCGAAGTGAATTACGCAAAGTAATCGTGGGGATACCTTACAAATGCAGGTCAAACCTGTCAAAGATAACACCATTAAAAGGGACACACTGTAGCTTTGGCACTCTGTGAGGGCGGATCTAAGCATGACTGAACATAAATCAGGGTCCCTGACAGCATAACACAGCACTGAAAAGACTGAGTGCCTGTGGCAGCCATGCAGATCAGAGATAGACACCAAGTGTGCCATGGCTGACTGGGCAAGGTGCAGCCAGAGGGCCACTCCACTGCAGGTATTCACAGGTATTCCACAGACAGCTCACAGCAGTAGGCCTGTGACTGGTGCATTCACACAGAGAGACCCCTTGCAGAGTGCCATCCACAGCTGTTGTTACCCTCTAGAAGACACTGTGAAACAAACACACACCCACTCCTGCTCAACAACTTATGGGCATGTAAACATGACATAATTAGGCGTGTTACATGCTTTGCGAACTGTCCACCAGGCTCAGTACAATCTAGTTCTGACCTTGTCTCAAGCTATCCGCAACTTTACTAACAGGAAATAAAAAATAAAAAAATAATCAACATCATCACTGACACATTTAATATCATCCCCACTGACAAATAACTCTACACAGAACTGAGATCAACAAAGAGATATCCTTTTTAAATGGTGCTAGAATTCTGTAACAGTTTTAATGGACAATCCAGCTTGCCGTCTGACCTCAACACTGGCTTCTAAGAGCCTGGACACTGTTAGAACATACTGCTTCCTAAACTATCACTGTCACCATGACCGAAACAGAACTTACTGGGTGTAGAGCCAGGCTTTGACATCAGGCGTCACTGAACCCAAGGACCCAAGGTTTGAAAAGTGCACATGTTAACCACTTCATATATCAGTGAAGTCTGGATTAGTATCTGGACAAGACGTCAGCAGAACTCTTCGAGCAGTATAATGCTGCAACTTGTTGACCCATAAGGCAATCAGTCTCACCTGAACCCAATCAGGGCCATCAGTCTCACCTGTACTGAATCACTTCAAGGAGCAGACAATGAGAGGAGATAGCACCAACATGAAACCACTACCGGACAAGCCACTATCATAGATAGGGCAGAGGATGCCCCCAGGTCTGGGGTTAGTAGCCTGTCATTACAGACAACTACACAATGTCCCTCCACAACTGACCACAGCCCTTTAGATGGGCATCAAGATAATGTCACAAACAGGCCCACCAACGTGTGCCGAGGATTCAGCAAGTGGTTCAAGTCAGTGAACCCACCATTAAGAAAACAAACAACCACAACTCTTGGTCAATCATACAATTACACTTCAGATTGCCTTCATAGTTGACAAAGATACCCAGCATAAGTTTCACTGCAAATTCAGTAAACACACAGATGCTCAAACACCTCCCTGTGATTACTCAGAACACTGCAATCAAACTCACTGACATTTCAAGAGAAGACAAATCTGGCGAAAATATTGCAAACCACCGTCCTTGCTACTCTGCCAAAACTACCCTTCAAGATTTGAGCAATGTGCACTCCAGTGAACTTAACACATTCACCTATACTACTATGTGGATCAGGGAGCATTCAGTGTTTACACAGGAGCAGGGTTTATGCCCATCACATTGGCAGTAATGTGACAAGAAAATACAAGAGGCCAGAGAACTGTGAGGTGACTGGGCTACAGTGGTTGCTGAGTGGCAGTAATGTCCTCTAGCTCTTAAAACAACATGCAGACAAATAACTACACTGAACAGTAGGGGAGGGTTAACTCCAATTACCCTGGGACAATACCCTGACACAGCCACTATTACCCCTTGAGACAGGTGGCAGCCAGGCAGGTATAGTGGCCATCTGATTGATACAATGAAGACAGTAATGTCCACAGTGTGTATGTGAACATGCAATCAGCCACGACTATTACATTAACATAGTAGACAATAAAATATTAATAAGTAAATAATTAAAATAATAAGCTAGTATAATAGTACAACAAAATATATATATTCCGCATACTGATCAAGAATAAGTTTAGTTTCAGAAGCAAACTTTAACGAATCTAGTTCTATGTAAAGCGCCTCCGGGGAGCATTTTATCTGGGATGGAAAAATTTATTTGGGCACTATACAATTTGTTATTATTGTTATCAATGCTTACGTATTTCATACCTCTTTAATTATTAACAACAAATTATATGATACAACTGCACCACATATGCAATGTGTTCTATACATACAGGGATATATATGATTACACTACTTAAAGAATGGATGATATATGAGAGTAAACTTACTGCGGGAATGAGTAGTTTTTTGACTTCATCGACGGCCCGTCTCAGTTTCAACTCCGCTCGGCTGCGTGTGTCTTCTACTGTGATCAGGACGTGCAAGTCTTCGTTTAAGTGCTCCCAGTTCGGCTTGCCTCTGTTCATTTCTTCCTGTAAGCGTACAACAAACGAAACATAAACATTGCTTATCACAAAAACAGCCATTTCATTAAGCCTATATGAAATCCTGACTTTTTAAATACAAAAAAGTATTTCTAGCAGTTTGTTTTATATGCTGGATGTGTACGGAACCGTGTGGGCTTTTATTGGTTTTCTAATTTAAAAGATTATGAAATTGTACAGGAATCTAGCTGAAAGGCACCTGCAGTTTTTATGTCTTCATGCATTGACTGCACTATTGGACACAGCAATGCAAACAAGAAAATAATGACTGAGATTATTAACCTGCAGTGGTATAAAACAAACAAAACATTGGGTGGATTAGTGTAACATGCCTCAAAACGATGACAGAATGACAAATATCATCCATATAACACATGGTGTAGGAACATCACTGCATTAACTAACTATAAAAGTTTCTTCTGAATCCTTCCTTGCCATTTCCAAAGTTGTATCTTATCAGTATCACACACATTATGCACTTTAACTCAATCGCCTTTTATGATTCATTTCACAGAATCTTACATTATGACAGCATACAAAATTCTAACAAATTCAGCCAGGTCTTGTGCTACATAGCAGGCTTTAGCAGGGTAGTCCTCGCTGGCATGACAGTGCAAAGATACAAATCCTTTCATTTCACAATGCTCTTGTATTCTTAGCCATTCATAGTAGGCCACTTAATTGTAGCATGGTGTGGACCTACAAATTACCCTGCAGTGGTACCCAGGGGTGGAAGGAATAACAAGGAAGACCACCCTGAGCTGTACCAGGCTCACCTGTTTTCCTTGTTGTAACCTCCCCCCACATACAACCCAACTCAATGGCAATCCAAACCTGGCATTAATTGCTAATTGGCCAATCTACCACACTGAGAGGTTCTTTATAGTTTTTGGTCTAAGTGACTCACCATACACTATTAACACAGACATAACACACTCACTGTCCAACCACAAGTATTTGCATTCAAAGCCATTGTGAATTATGGCAATCTAAACATGTTACTATTTTGGTCTTTCATCACAATATTTTCAGAAATATTCAAAAAAGAAAAATACAATTTGGCTATGAAATATCAGTTTGAGGACACAAGTAAATACAATTTAACACCATATTATTAACAGACCACTAAATTGTCAAATATTTAAATGCAAAAATATTTGTTTCATCGACTGATTTTGTACCTATAAATTTCTTGTTTGTGTACAATTTCTAGCATTAAATGTAATGTAATAAAAAGATTAAAACATTAAATGTAACACTGGTAATTTAGATGTACTTTGAAAATGAAAAATTCAGAGACTAGCGTATTTTCATTAAACAAAAACTGAACTAGCTTCTTATTATATAGTTAATCAATAAAACTCATCACATCCTCTTTAAGGAAACATTAAGGCAGCCGTGAACTATTCACTTAGGATCTATATTCACACCCACCAGTGACAACAAATATGTGGGAAACTGATCCAGCACCAATGTCACCCATGACCAAGTCAGTTGCACATCTGCTCAAACTCTTCCGGTGTGAAGGAGTAATTCCAAGTAATCTAACACTGATCCGCAGCCATTTGAAAGTGTTACGACAGAAGTGGTTTCCTGTTCGGCATATGACAGCCTAGTCACACCCAATCCACTCACATCTGACCAACTGTACAAAGTTCACACCATCATCTGGTCAACAGCATGACCCAGTGACGTTATACAGGGTGTGACAGAGTGGATACTGGATCTCAAATGGCACTGTGTGTAATCCAAGTCACCAGTGAGCCAGCCCATAGACTTGTGACTGACATATTAACCCCACTATTCTTCCCAAGACACTCAAAATGTCAGCCATCCTTCATCACTCGGCAAAGACAGCAGTGACTCCTGGAAGGCTGTAATACGACCAATGAAAACAGAAAAACTTGCCAGTCTACAGGACAAGATACTTCACAGATACGCATCAGTCAACTAGTCACTGGACTTTGTTGTTGTGAAGTTCAAAGCTGCACAGACAATCCACTCTGGCTAGTAATGAACCTTCTTCAGTACATGACACCACAGCTGCCTACTGCAGTCATAAACACCACATTTACACAGACATTAGCATCAGACAGGCACCTCAAAGAGGCAATGCAGTGTTCTGCCTAGGTCGAATTTGCAGGGTGTTACGCCCTGCCCGTTTTCACTGACTCCCTGGTACCCAGAATAGGCAAAAAGAACGCCCTGCTATATTTTGTATCATAACCCTATCCGGTTACACGACTGTGAATATTAATTTGTGAGTGTCTGCAAGCGCCCCAACCTCGAAACACACCCCTATCCTGATCGCGCGGTTTGATTGCTCAACAACCCAACCGAGCACGTGGTGCAATCAGGAATGGGATGCATCACGAGATCGGGGCATTTGTAAGTACCCCGGTGTCGACTCCGTATCCCAATCACAGGACGTGCTCAGTTCGATTGTCCAAGCGCCTATCCCAAACGCCGTTGAATTCTTAATCGTGTGTGCCAAAATATTAAAATACGTTGATTTGAGGAGGCGTCGATCTTCAAAAGTGGATATACCAGAGTGACGGACTTTCGCACAGCGCCTCGACTATAGTCTATACATATCACCAAGCAGTCTTTTTCTGTTCGTCTCCTCAAAAGTTGAAGTGTGATCACCGGGAGACTTCTACCGTTAGATTTGTCATTAAATTCTTAATCATGTGATGTGTGCAAAAATTATTATAATACGTTTTGATATGAGGCAGTGCCAAACTTTGTAAGTCGATAGACCATAGCCTGTTCGCGTCAGACTTTCGCGAAGCGCCAGCAGGACCGTAGCCGGCACTCACGAAGTGCCAGCAGGACCGTAGCCGGCACTCGTGAAGTGCCAGCAGGACCGTAGCTGGCACGTGTGATTAGAAAAATACTGTTTTATTCATACTTTCTTTATTTGTAAATGTACTGATATAATGATAAGTTGACTGTTGAAGTGGTTCAAGTTGACTAAACACATGGAATGAATTGGATGAAGCTGGATGTCCACAAAGTGGAGGGTAGAAAGAGAAGATGAAAACCATGTCTGTGACTGCAGGAGTAATTCCATGATTGTAAACAGGTTTTTATACAAATAAAACGATCACCGATGACACAAGTTTGTAATCAATTAACTGACCAGAATCATGAATCAACCAATCATCGGAAAAACTGATTAATCAGAAAAATACTAAGTGAAAAACTGGTATGCAGTATGCAGATACAACTGCATGCACTGTCTACCTTTTTCAATCAAGAAAACATGTAAACCCAAAATAACAGTTAGCATTGCAAAGGATAATTTCCCATCATAATTTCCTTCAGGGATCCATCTCCTCAGAACAGACAAAGAACCCACACATGTCACGAGGGTTCGGGGCCATCTATTCCCAACCAAACAGCAACCCTCACCCCTGGTACCACCCCACATGCAGGGATAAAATTGGTCAGCATGTGGCATCCAACTTCCCTACATGGATGTGCACTGTCCTGGAGTGCCAAACCCGGGGAGGGCTGGGTTCTAAAAATACATGCATATTACCAACACCCGACTTGTGCAGACGTTTCTGGTTCACATAAAACAAAAGTTGGAGCTGGGCCAAAATAACTTCTAGGAAATGATCACTCCGAACAGTCCTCGCAATGTGAAATAAATTATTGGAAAGTCTGTCCTACTACTGCAGGTAATTCATGATAAAACTCAGGTATTTTCCAATAGTAAGGGGCCAACTCCATGTGATGATGACGTCGCGTCAGTGCATGTTCCTGTACTCTGAATATCAGTTGTAGTATTTGTTTACATTCCCCAATATAACGAGGCTGTGATGACAATGGCCACCCGGAGACTTGTGTTGTCGTACTGTCCACTCAGTCAGTCAGACACTTGTGTTGTCGTACTGTTCACTCAGTCAGACACTTGTGCTCAAGTCTTAAGCCGAGACAATCTGATACTCATTTTTTAACATTTAATGTCATTAATACTACAATAAATATCCTTGTATCGACTGCCAAATTGCAATTAACAAACCCAAAACATTATTCACAATTTAAATGTTACTCACACAAAACAATAACATTTTAAATCTAGATGTTGCGTAGACAGGTCATGTTAACCACAAATTCCTGGCACTTGGGCATAGTTGGCTTAGGTTTAACAAATTCAGTGAATATTCTGCTAATTGTGGGTTTACATCCTCCGGGCCAAAGGGAAGGAAGTTCTCGGGACCTGGGACAGGCACTGACACGACCGTGACATGACAAGACCCGACTTCTGGCTTGAGATGATAATCCCAAGTAACAGACACACATGGTCACTTTAAACCATGGAAGTCAAAAAGTAAAAGGTATGTTTCCTGAGGTATCAAAGTGGGGATGCACACATACACCACGGAAGCATGGGATTTATTCAACAAATATCCAACCCACTGCCATATCCATGGCCGGGTGCCCGGGTAAGTTTGGAGGTGATGAGGTGAAATAGTGTCCTAAAGGGAAACACGAGAGACATTCCAGGCAGTAACTAACTACCAGGTGCCGCATGTTTGTCTTGTTTTTGTCTGCCAGCCCCAGTGGGCTACAGAATGGAATCACGAGACATGGGCTGTGTAAGGGGAGACGCTTCCCTCGGAGACAGGGATGGTGCCAACTGGTGTGGATGAGTCACCCTTGCACATCCCCCGGGCCAAAGGGAAGGAAGTTCTCAGGACCTGGGACAGGCACTGACAGGACCATGACATGACCCGACCAGGGATTCTATCACGTGCCCGGCCACACAGAAGGCCGACTGCACATCAACTGTCCTCATTGGTCCTGAAGTTATCAGTGAAAGAGGTTGACTAAACCACAAATAATACAAGCGTCATTGTTGGCACCATTTCATGTACGTTTGCATTGGTCACCGATTTATAACAGAAAGCCATGCAACATAGTTACGTGTGACTGTATGAATCCAAGAACAGCGAATACCAAGGAAAACTAGTCCAAAACCATTATTTGTGTGTAGCATTATCGCATGACCTTAAAGACAGTTGATTCTAAATGATGAATCTGTGACTGACATGGCTATGGTTGATGATTATGTTGATGTTAGGTCGATAAATAAACAAGATTACAAAATGAAATTAAAAAAGGATATTAAAAAAAAATTTGGATGGCACAAGTAACCCTGCTAGTTAATTTTACCAACTAATATTACTGTCAATAGTTCAGTGTACTATTGATAATACTCTACTGCCACACCACAGGTGGAATTCAGTCAATATCATACGTATGTAGCACATTATTATCCATTATCCTGGCATCGCACCCACCTTCTTTTTGTCACGCATTGACCCCATGCCGCGCACCATGATCTTGCAGCCTGTGTCCTGTTCTAGCTGTTTCGCCGTCATTCCTCGTGGCCCTAATATCCGACCAACAAAGTTGAACTGAAAACAATAAGAAACATTTCCTCAACATCAAATCCAATACAATCTAATAATGTGAAATTAACTGAAAGTATGCAAACCTGGGGTGTCTGAATGTTTCATTACTAAATCACAATTCCATAACCGGGGTGTTTATTTATTATAGTATTTATTATTATTCGGCTATAGACCTTGGTGGATATTTGTGTACGAATAATCTTTGTGCATTAATTGCAGCATGGCTGAATGCTTCCCTGAGAAGTCGAGATGATGTTCGGTTGAACAGGTCTGCCAGGGAGTAGTGTAAAGCACTTTGAGCATTCCTCAGGACTGGATACTGCGCTACATAAGAACTTACCTTTACCTTTTATTCAGGGTATATTTCACAAGTCAGCATGAAACTTTTATCTGTCCAGATGGTTAGAGTTCAGTGTTTTTATTCAGTGACATCTGAAGATCTAACACTGGACATAAACCAAGCACATTATGTCATATTTTGTTTATACTGAACTATTAAACTGTGATGAAATAAATATCTAGTCAAAACCTAAGCAGAACTAATAGCAGGTTTACATGTGTCATTCAACAGAACTAAAATTTCTCGGACAGTTTAATTAACATCTCAATGGTAATTTCTTCAACAGGAAATACATGGACGAAACAGAAAATGACACCCCAATGTCAGTCACCACAGAAATAAGATCGACTCCGTAATATTCACCCTTTTTACAAGTACTTTGGTGCCTTGATTCACAGCCAGACCCCCCCAGGAGATGTGCTGCCTCAGTCTACACAACAGTTGGCTACAGTCACTTCATAAAAACTAAAGTCACCCCAGGTCTTCTGATGTCTCTAAAGGTTAGACTAGAGTGAATAGCAGGCAGGTGCCATGTCACTCATGTGCCAACAGGTGCTACTAAAAATACCTCAATGGACTTACACTGCGCCCAGCCACACAACTGAGAGAGAATTTGAACAAGGTTATAGCTTTCTAACATGTTTGTCCATCGGCGGCTACATGACCACAGCCAACACCTTCTAACAGAGGTGAGACTAAGCTGAAGTCACCAGGGCATTCTACAACCACATCCTAATAGTCTGGTTCCCAGAACAAACAAACACACTTCAACTTACACAGCCGTCAGAAGACCAGGGTAGAGTGTAATTGCTGCATTGCCAGAGAACTTGCCATACCACTTCTGGTCGTAATGTCATCCAATACGAAAATTTGACAGAATTATGACAAAATCATTTCACAAAGGCAGTACCCTTTCTTTTCCTGGCATGGTGTGGTGCTGTTATTTTGGCAGTTACAACACAGTGAGCTTAATCTGGTGCTTGCTAAGCTGTGTTATTGTGTTTCAAATTTCATAATTACAACTGCATCCAAATGGAACAATATATATTACAATGTTGTAGTCTAAAAATGCTAGCAGATAACTTAATTTAGTTTAAACCTTAAAAGAATAATATAGCATAATCTTATCCCACAGATACTTCAAAAGCGCAAGTGGCATCACTTCATGTGACAAAAATCCATATGAAATGTATTACTATTAATTTAATTTAGTTACAAAATTCACCATATATTCCAGTATATGCCCACACACTTGGGATATTTCAGGTGTGGAAAGCACCCCCTCCAGTCACCTATCTCACTGATAAGCCACTTGATGGACAATACTGAGCCATGGATGACTGGCCAGCTGTTTCTCATTAGCTCCCAACTCAGCTGTTGTAGAACTGTCTGACCTATCTCGTTCACAGGGGCATCATCCAACAAACTCTAGTACCCCTGGTATACTAAACCCAGTTACACTCCCCATCTCCACAAACAAACATCTATGATTTATCTGTCAACTCTCCTGATACATTTCAAGAGGCTCCCGGTTTTGAAGTGTATGTCTTGCCACCAGACAAACAGAATCTTCCTGATTGTAGGCTCTTCATGTACATGTAAAATTTGGGACTGAAGCTCACTTCTGTAGAACTGTATCTCCCAATGACTTTCGTCAATAGGTGTTACACTTTGGTCTAGAAGTTTATTTCTCAATTTTTTTTAAATTTCTTCCTGTTTTAAAAGTTGGCACACCCTGTATGAAAGGCTTTTAGAGCAAAGCTGTGATTTTGAACCTGGAAAAGATTCTCCATGGAGAATAACAGATAGGATATTGTGGTGGTCTGCAATACATACTACAAGGTTTGCTGAAAGAACTCCATGTCCACAGCACAAGGTAGGTGGGGGAATCAAGTAGGAATGCACAGATTACATGAAAACCAGCTGCTGTAGGGACCAGGGAGAAGGGAAATGCCACTACTGCCCAACTGGGGATTAACTCTTGTTGGTTGACAGTAACTCATAGCAATCTGAGCCAGTCTAATGAAGACTGGCCAACAGCTGGTTGCCTGCTGTCCCATATCTCCACTTCTACAGCTTCACAAATCACTGCTGTCCTTGTTAGGCAGGAAGTAGACTATGTCAGGGTGGCCTTACATACCAACAGCCATACAGAGAGGATAAAGCATATTGATGTTACAAGCCAGCACCCAAGGATAGCACACATTCATAATTCGTTTTAACATAGTTCTGCCAAAACAAAAGAAAATATATGTAGGTTTAATGCTGGCACATAACATTGTGACTAAATGTTATGTTGTAGATATATAAATCTAAGCTCTGATATCTGACCAAATGTGTGTTAAGATAGTAAAAATATTCAAACAATTATCTGTTATAAATTAACAATGCCATTCATCTTGCTTTTGTAAACATGACACAAGTCAAAATATTCACTTTGAAAAAATGTTAGTATCGTTTTATGACAAAAATCAAATTAAGAATAAAACTGTATGACAAAAAAATATTAATTAAATAACATACACAATCTGGATAGTCAAATATCAGAATAATCACATTAGCAAGATTTCTCCGATAAGAATGATCAGACTTTGTATCTGTAAACAATTTATATTTAATTACACTGTCATCTTAGAAAATGTTCATTATGTGTTCTGATAAGAATGACTTTGTAGAGCAACTGCCCAAATCTCACAACGTCATTGTGCAACAGATCCATTTATCATGCACCTAACTAGTCATAGCCATCAAACATAAGCCTGCTGGGGGAGAGTCTAAGATGACGCAGATGATAGGCATGAATGGCTCCCACTACTCCCGGGACAATGGCCTCTACTTGTAGGAGTATACAATGGCTTAGTCTTAGTATTTGACATGGTAATTGTCTATCAGGAAATTCTCTGTATTATTTCCGAATATCACTTTCTAAGAAACTAGATTGTGAATCCAATCTTGGGGATAGCCTAACCTAGTCTTAGCTGCGAGACATCTGAACCTCCTCAAACGAAGAGCTCTGTGCACAGCTTGGAGTCTGTGTGTTTAGACAACAGCCCATTGAGTTGTGACTCTGGCCTGTCATGTATTTCTGTAAGACTAAAAATAAAGACAAATGTCCTCGGCAGTCGTTACTTTATATTGCTGTTGCAAACCTAAAAAAATTTGCAAATCAGCCACATCCTAAAGAAATGGTACAGAATTTCTTACGAACACCGACACTATATAAATGCAACCATTAACACCAAATATTATAGATTGTGATACTTACGTCTGGGTGGTCTTTTACTGGCACAAACAGTTTCTCCTGTATGGTAACCACGGGACCAATGGGCTCTGGCAACATAACGTGTTCTGTCGATGAGTTGAGGTGGAACAAGTTCCCTCGTACCCGATTAACCTCTGCAATCAAAGAACATTGTCTATGTCAATTGTCAAGTAGCTACATGTGCTGTCTGAAGGAATACACAAATACAATTGTGGCACTTCACTCAACAAGTGAACTTCAAGTAAACTGTTTACATTATTGTCTCCTGTCCCACTATAAATAATGTAAATTAACACACTGCACACATGCACAAAAGAAATAAGAAAACTAAAAAATATTACCTTTAGCCGAGGTTGTTTGTTCCTATTTTTTTTATATTTAACAGTATTTCAACTTTGAATGTTGCGCCCACGAAATGTTCAAATTGCATTATACACAAACTGTATTTGAAGTATGATGGTGGCAGGTGCAGTTAACCTTAATTGCACTTTGATGTTCGGTGTTTCATTGCACTTTGATGTTCGGTGTGTTCACTTGGTTCCGACACAACCAAGACCTGATTCAGCAACTTCTTGCTAATAATTACCAACCTTAGCATAAGAGGAACATTCTGGGTAACACGACAGACTGCCTTGCTTTGAATTATCATCAAAATGCACAAACACAAGCTTGAGCCACGTAGCCAGGGCTACTGCACGTCTACAAGGCGGAAATGTGCCTTGATGTAGACCTCTCAATCATGGCCTATTAGAGCTATTTACACAGGACAAACACCAAAAGTACGCATACCATGCGTCTAATAACTAATGCTAAGCCTTTCTTGAACTTAGTTACATATTTACAGAACCCAGCCATGCAAATAACGATGATTTGATTATGCCTGCACGAGGGTGTATGTTACAAATATTCCTGAGCTGAAACTGGAGTAGTCAATACTCTTGTACCTCTTAAACACATTGATAGCACTAGTAGATGGGCAAAAATGTGTTTGCGGAAAATGAAAACGCACCGACAATCACAGCTATTCATTTGCTATCACGCACCAGCATCAACGTTGATGACTGCGTTTCACCACAAATGATGAGCACTTAACATGCATGCTATCTGACAGAATAAACAAAGCCAGCAGATAATAGCGCCACTTGAATTACACAATCAATACTGGAGCAGTGAATGAAAGGACCGCTTGACAAACTAGCAGGCAATCACTTGTGCAGATGCAATGATACTCTGGCACATGGTTAGTGGCTACACTACGCTAGTCATACTGGCAGTACGACATTCCTTGCTACGTCCCAGCTCCAAGAAACAGCACGAATGCGGACTGGATAAACCAAGTTCGATGAAATGACAGAAACGACCATCAACTGAAGATACGAAGCCACCACTGCACCAGTAAAAACACATAAGCTTCCTGTACTAGGAATAATAGCTGTTACAAAGGATATGCATCAACGGAATGAGGACAATTGCCGGGAGCAACAAACCAGGTACATGGCCAGAGTAGTAAACTCAGTACATACCTAACTGTCACTGCTGTTTTACAACAGACCTACAGGCATGAATGTTGGTACAAATACCATGCTACAGTCATCTCCAAAATATACACTACAGTAGGAGCAGTCTCCCTTCTAAGCTCCCAGAAATCATAGACCTGTAGTTTTAATTCTGCAAATCTTAATGTACATTTTTTAAAAGCATAATTCCTTATTGTTGTAAAATTATAATAATTATGTTTATTGTGTGAACAGGACAGAAATTCAATTATGCCTGGAATGTATGTGTTTCTATCCTATTAAAGGTGGTAATCTGTAGTGGGATTATGTCATTGACTACACATAGCCCTATTAGTATTGCCAAACTGACAGACATGTTAAATCTTTAACATTAGCAAGTAATAAATCTGTTTTCCTAGTCATACAAATCAATTACAAGGGCCTACATTTCATAAACAAATCAGTGGCACCTGATTTGACCATGAATAATCTTGGGCAAGGGCAGGAATAATTGACACTATAGGTAAACTGGGCATAGAAACCCGACTATGCCAAGCATAATAATATAGCTGGTACACAACTAGTAATAGCCTCCACATGTTGACTAATAAGGCCACCTCAATGTGCACTGATTCACCTTCTTCAGCAGCATTCATAAATTTATTAACACACACAAGGATTTTCATGTCTGTTAAAACAAATTGCTATCAGAAAGACATCAATTGTATGTTTCTTTTATCAACCATATTATAAATTACATAACTATACCCAACTGACTTACAGAATCCTTATAAACTGATGATACATTTATTTACTGTACAATATTTGTTTCACTTATAATTAGGCCAACAGATGTGTGTGCCAGTACTGTGTAATATAAATATAATTATTGGATGCTTAATACTATTAGATGACCTTTTAATCTTAACCAAGACATGCAATGCACAAATTACCACTGACTGAGCACTCTGGGTTGAATATATATGATAGATAATACGTAATTTCCATAATCAAAAGATGTTTTAATTCCAGCTAGAAAACATTTCCGTTTGGTTCACTGGTGTTGCTATTATGGTCACATCACAAGGACCCACACAGTGTCTAAAGTGAAGTTAACTGTGCAGGGTGTTTATGAGGGCATCCAGCCTGGTTGTTGAACCCTCACTGTACTTATGTATCCTGGGGAAGTTAGCACGTTATTGCCACGACTCCAGGGGGAATGGTGGTTACTGGGTAACCAAAGGTTGGCAGTGGAGCCAGGCAACAGCTGCCATCTATAAGGGAGCAGCAGACAGCTGAAGAGAACCTTGAAGCATCACTCTCGGGTTTCAACATTACCAGAAGAAGCTCTGGCATACAGATTCCAGGGAGCATAAATCTCCTGCACAGACTACAGGACTATGCACCACTCCTGTTTTGTCCTGGGACACCTTTGGTGGGTCACATTGCTTCAGAGTTAATAAAGTCAACAAAAGGAAGTGAACCTATCCTCTTTATAAAATTTAAACCATCTTGCCGATGTTTGCATAAATGTTCTTACAAATCAACAGTGTGTACGAATATATTTTCTTTTAAATTCAAGAAGAGTACCATACAAAAGTCAAAGGTTTGCTCAGTTGCAGATGAGTTTGTACAGGCCACATTGTAAGAGACAGATGTAAATCCAACGTTAAGACCTGAAAATGTATTATAAAAAATGTCTCCCCGTATCAATAACTTATGAGTTTTTTAGGCCAACACACAACCCACATAAATTGTGTAATAACATGTGCATTTTAATGTGTTTTTCCTGGTGTCATGTCTTCGATTACACATACTCATCCCATTGAATAGTAAACATCCCCAAGTAGGCACATGCTGGGAGTATAGTGAAAACCACATGTGTCTAGGTATGTGGGCCAACCCACAATCCCTCAGGCAGAACGCTGGGTAGCCTGGGTGCCAGGCAAGATTGCTTCCTTCCAAACATAACCAATGCTCTAGAAAATGTATTATCCTGAACCCAATGTGACAACCATCCCTACTATATCCTGGCCTGAAATGACACATGGGGAAAGAAAACATTGATCACAAAATATGAAAAGGGTAACATTACTAGTAAAAACCAGAAGAAATAAAATACTTCATCTTATACTAGTAAAGTTATGCGGTAAGCAAATGTAACACATGTATGTATTAGGAAATCTGTGAACAATTCAGAGGTTTAGGTACAAGCATTTGGTCCTTATTTCTTACTACTATAAATACATTACGATATTATTGGTCATGTTGTTAAGTACATCTTCAACTGTATATGACCACAGAACGTCATAGCAACCATTCATTTAGACACTGCTCGGAGTGCTTATTCTGAAATGTGTATGCCCCTTCTCTAAGCCACACTAATAATGTATCGCAGCTAGTATGACAAATGTGTGCTTATATGTAGTAATACATGCACAGTAATCCTGATTGCATGTGAAGTAATCCTGATTTTATTGCCAATTACCACTGTATTACTCACTGGTTTGATACAGCAGGCCACATGATTGTAAATAATGTAGCCAATGCAATTAGTCATAATGCAAACTTGTTTACACAGTGAGTTGAAGATCAAAAAGTATAGATAAAATTATAATACTATGCTGTGTTATAACATTCAAATGTACGGTTACATATACAAACAGCACAAACTAACAAAAGTTCACTAGGAATAATCAGCTGATAAGAATTTATTCTCTCAAAAAATATCACAGTTAACACCACATCAATGGGAACCAAGCCAAGCTGAACAAGATACCATCATTTCACCGGAGTTACTGTACCACAGACAATACTGCTAGGCCACTGTATTTCAAAAGATGAAAAGGATGCACACAAAAAGCCCATAGGGTCGGTTGTGATTAACATCGGTATTCAGGACATTTAAAGCTATGGATACCAGTCACCAGAATGCTATCATGTCAAATCAACAAATCAGAGGTTTGATGAAATCAGAAATATGGAAACTGAGACAGACAGTTGCACTGTGGCTAGGGGAACAATGGCTAACAGTATGGCCCCATTAGCTCCTGGTCCCTCCTACAAAGGCACCCTGACTGCACTGGCATGCCTTTACAAATGGCAATTGCCAGAGGGTGGAATTACTCCCCCATTACCCATTCCATCCATCATGCTGCAGTCCAGCTTGAGTAGTAGGCCTTTCAGATATCTGTCCCTATTGTAAGTTGTGAATTGGTTGGCAAACTGCACTAAAATTGCTCTGCAGCCCAGCACTGGTCAGTATAATTACATGTCTGTGACACTTGTGTTATAACCCAGTGAAGAGCTCAGGTACTCTTGGAGGGGGGGAGAGAATACAAATGTCCAGCTGCAAGCCAGACAATAGGACTAAGCTGGTTCCGCTTGAGCGCACAACATACAAGGCAGAGTAATTATTCCACTTTAACATGCCTGTGCATGAACTGTGCACAGGTATGAATCAGCTGTAAAATTGACTGTATGTATACTTAAACACATTCCTAAGAAGTTTTATAAAAATAATGGCAGTAAGAATTGACATATACTTACGACAACAGACGTATACACTTATAACCACTCCAAAATATCAATAAACAGATCTTGTCATTATAACTACTCGGCCACTGATATGCCACTTGAGAGTATGACCCTCAGTTTGTTATATTATCACGGCACATAATTATTCACCAAGAACATGTTCATATGTAGAGCTACCAAGAATAGTAATTACAGGAAGTTGTCCAGATCCTTTGAGAACAATCTTGACTAACCAGGCATTATACAAGTATTTTTATTATTAATGAAAATATAATTGACACAATTTTTCACACAACAAAACTATGATGGACTCCATAGTAGGAAATCGATGAAAAAAACCACTCATATGTTAAGTTCTAAACAAGGCTGTTTAGGGTTAAATGTCATAAGTCAACTGTATTTACTAGCATACTAAAATTACATAATAAAAAATAATAGTTCAGTTCTGAGTGTACACTTAAATTCAATATATATATTATGTGTATCTGTAAAATACTTGCCAAAGATATAAGCTTTCTCTATTAATTTGATAACTTAGTCAACAATCAAGTTATGATAAGTATCTTAATTAATTATTCATTGAAGATACAACATGAAAGTATGACCATCTTCTGCATTAGTGTATCAAACTTATCCAACTACTTATATGAAGGTGGCATATATGGCAAAGTCTACTTAGTTAATGAGTTATCATGACACTGTTGACAAGGCTAATTACTGAATAATTAGTTGGAGAGTGCAACAATAACACAAATAATTAGGTCTAATATCTGGCCAGGTTAAGATTCTACATCGCCGCATAATTCATGTTAATAAATTATCGATAAAAAAACAGACGTCCACTTAAATCAAAAGTTATCAAACAATCCTTGAATAATCGCAATATTGACACGCGCGAGCTGCAAACCAGTGAAGTTGTCGCGGACTGTTTTGTGTTCGATCGAGTGCGCTTTCAATATGGCCGCACTCGGCTTCATTTCATTCGCCAATTCGCTAACATTCCGATACTGGAGACTCGAGCTTAAAGTTAGTTTAAATCATGTATGAACATTACAACTATAAGAAGACAGCACATCGGAACTACATGACAAACATTTTAGCGGAATTTGAAGAAGAACAAATGTTTTACGACCCATTTCTACCAGCTATTTTTGGCACGAGAACGGATGCACCGCCGAACGAACTTGACATCAGGCTTTACACTTGAAGATAGTAACTTGGGAAGTTACCGAACTAAATTCGCAATGTTATCTAACGCAACTACATACATCCAGAAAAGCTCATCACACATATCAACATTTAAACACTGATAAGAAACGGGTTTAGCGAATGACGCAGCACGACCACCGACACCCAATTTCTTACGAAAAACTTCGACCACAACTTACCGTCATCGAGTAGTCTTTCTATGTGAAGAAACACATTTGGAAAAGCTTGCATTTGTTTCTTGTCTTTTAGTAGCTGTGCTAAATACTCTGGTGTATTACGTTCATCCTTGTTAGATTCGGTACCCATGTTAAACAAGCTGGAGCACACTGCAAACTACCTGAGGTAAGAAAAGTTAGACAACTACATACAAACATTCACAACTACCAAACCCACTCTACCAATTTGTTTATGAACACGTGCACTACAGTGCGCATGTGCGGTACACGGAGGCGGTCATTTCGAAATAAGGGAATTCGTTTTGTTAGCTGTATTCACGTTATAAATTGCACGGATCATTAAGAGTTACTAACGTTTCCTAACCGGTGACCAATTAATTAGTAGTTGTGTATATCAAGCATAACTGGAAAACCGTTATAGCGCTCGCACAAATTAAACGATCAACTTTGACAAACACCCCTTCTGACATGGTCTACGCCATTTTGGGGATGCCTTCCAAATGCAGTGAACCGCGAAGGTATATGAATAGCTGTGATTGCATCAAGAGTTGTAGGCTTTTGATCTTAACTTTAACCAAACTATTTAAACCGGAAATACATATTTTGCTACAGTATGTTAGAGTGTACACCATACACGATTGCAAGACCAACTTTAAACAACAAAGAATTATTTGGACTACCAGGTGTTCGGTGATAGCATGACATTACTTTACTCTGCCACACGTGCCTCATAAATCAAAGTGCACTGGAAGACGCGGTTCAAGTGATTTAAGAATCCGTGCAGCGTTCGAAACAAACGGTAGTCATTTATCACTAAATAACCAAGCTGCTTCTTCTGACTAGACAAAGGCGTTCTCATTAATATAGTGTTGTATTAAAATAGTTCTGTCTAGTGCGGAGTATTGGTAGCAAAGAAAGAATTGGAACTTGGGAGTGCTACCGAATGCCGCGACCTACAAACAAAAAGAAAACGCATACGCGTATCGTCCGCATACACTTTATGGCTTGCGAACTGAATAAGCAGGCCTTTTTAATAAACTATTATATACTTATATTTAGACAATATGTAGGCATATGTATTGCAACTGAATACTTTTTATGTAGGGGCTTATATAAATGTGTACAATTTAAGAAGTATGTTGTTTAGAGAAACAACTAAATCAACAGTAAGCCCCTTTTTGCAATTTCTAATTGAATGCTGTGGTGAAGTCTGTTTTCAAGAATTGTATAGGATCTATGCCTATATATTATATATCGATCCTATCTATATATTACTGATGCTAATAGTAACTGTATACGCTACACTTGTTTGGAATTTCCTTGCAACCACATTCTTTTTTATAACATTTCAGGATGTTCATATACTAAAATGTCAAGGCAAAACATTATTCAATAACGTTTTCGAGACATTATGCAAAATCTGGAGAGAAAAAACTCTTTCACCCAAAATGTTATGAAAACTAATTTAAATGTTTATAAGACTACATTTTAGTAACAGTAAAATATTTTTAAAAACCTTTTCATGGCACGTGAGAACACTTTTTTGTTCTGATGTCTTAAAAACAAAACAGTATTGTCTTTGTGGGGATGTTGTTTGTTTTTTAAATACATTCTTCTAGTAGTGATATTTTAAATTAATTATATTTTATGTAGGCCTACACATAGGCCTATGTGGCGGTGTGACGATGTGTTGATGAGACCCGGGGATTGCAGAGTCAGTTGCAACTAAATGATATAAACATGTTCTCAGTTTGATACATAGAAGGACAACTACCAGGAACCCGAAGAGGTAGACGAAAATGTGATGAATCGACAACATGAAGCATTGGACAGATGGTGGGTTCGGAGTGGATAGAGAGATCGCAAGGAAGCTTAAACGGTCTAACCGACAGTAGGTCACACACTTCACCATCGTTGGTAAATGGATGTTGTGCTTGTGCTTAGTTTATCCTTATATTTTGTGAACATAAATGCATTATTGTGGGTATGCAATGAACATTATCACATGTAATGACCGCCGGAACAATAACGCAAGTACTCTAAGCGAATTAACCACAGTCGACGATTGGGTCTATAGTTTGCTTCAGATTTGGCACAACAGCTAGCGTTTTATTAATTATCTAGAAATATGTTTCAATAGTGCCCAGCTTTTCGACAACGACAAATCAATATTTCACATGTCTCATTGCAATACATAAACCGATTCACAATTTAACTGGAAGGATTCGAGCAAACGCTCCGTATGATGTTGGACATCATGTCCTACTTTATTGGCGCACTTGCTCCAAGAAAACTACAACTGAGTTTTCAATATATTGAATTAACCTCATCTTTATTCAGATACGCCGAAAACCTCGCCTTCATGTATGGGGTTACTGTCATTGTGGAGCCTAACTAAAAGGAGGGTTCGGACATTCCCTCTTTCCCGAACCTCTTGTTGATGTTACTGAAACGCAAGCCGTGTGCCAGCAATGATCCCACCAGAATCATGCTCCGTGACCAAGACCAGGCCTAGTCCGCTCGCAAGAATGTCCAATACGAAGACATTCATCTTCTTCGAACGATCGCCCATGCAGTAGAATGAGATATCTGTACCGAGCCTACCGATAATATCACCTGTTTCAAGTGTTCAATATCATACAACACTTGTTGTTATTCTTTTTCTCTTCGTATGCCGAGCTCAACAATCTGTGCTAGAATGTTGTCAAGCTTGGATGCTGCATCACAGGTGGTGTAACACTTAATTGTTGATATGTATTGGTTAGATCGCGTTTGTGAAGTCTAAGCATATTAGAAGGCTTTATAATCAGTGCTCTTATAATAGCTATGTAATCAAATGTTCTTTCAGGTCGTGATGTACATAAGCAGCATCGGTAATTCAGTGTTTAGGATCCTTCTACTCACAGTGACCACGTTTCCCCAGCTATATATGTATCTGCGAGCCAGTTTATCTGCATGAATAAACAATACGTCCGTCATTCATAGTGTGTTCTTGTATGTTTCATCGCTAATAACCTCTGTTTTGTCACAAAGAAGAACACAGGGCCGTCGTTTGCAGCGAGAACCTGTCTTAAAATGCTTTTGCATCTTCTGAAGCAAAATCAAATCGTCCGAACGCTAAGCCGAACTCGAACATTAATAGTTTTCCAGTTGAGCGTGAGCAACCTCGCCATCCGGTTTCTTTTGAACATCCACGATGTGTTTGAGTGTATTTGTTTATAGGCAGAGATGTTTAAAAATAAATAAATGAACAAATGAAACTTTCCCCGTCCATTTTGTACTTTCAAAATTGTCAATTATATGCAAGAGTCTCGCGGACCAGGTGAATACCGTCCATTGGCCAGGGTTTGCTAAACGCAGCAATAGTCGATATGTCATACGTGATGCATTGAAGATTCGATCAATAATCTAGCGTTCTAATATATTAGATGATCGCACCTTTCTCAACACCTTCTGCTCGCACTCGTTTAGGGTCTGCATGCATGTCACAGTTTGTAGAATATAATAATATAAAGTTTCCACATGTTTACATAATGTTAGTGGCCTCATAAGGCACATGAACTGGCCCAAAGTATTATGGTCATCAACGGGCATGCAGTTCCCCATTAATTAACACCTTTATACTGATAGTTAAGTAAGATTACAATGAAGGTTCGGAGACTGGGTGCGATGGATGTAGATGCATCCCACTGAGTTAGGAGTTCCGCTTGAGAAAACGAGTTGTGTTTTTTGTGTGAGCCGCAATTGGGGTTGTAATTTGAATATTTGTTAAGCCAAGGGAGTTGTGCAGTTGGATATTTTTGTATGCCCCAACAGGGGTTGCAGTTGGACATTTTGTGATCTTCGAGGATGTTGTTGTTTGATGTTTTTGTTACCATCAAAGAGGTGGTAGTTTGGCGTTTTGGTTAGCATCAGTGGGGGTTGCAGTTATAAGTTGTTGGTGAGTTTCAGGGGTGGACTGCAGTTGGACGTTTTGATGACCGTCGGTGGAGGGTGGTGCAGATGGAGGTTTTTGGTGAGCATCAGTCGCAGGTCGTAAAAAGTACCCCAAAAAATAAATTATTGTCCAGTACGTGTAAAGGTCAATAGCAAATACGGTAACGTTTTGGAAGTCGGTCTTTTGTCAATAAATGTCATTTCATGGTAACAGCACCACTATTGATAGCACTTTCATCTTTCGTTGAAATCAACGGTAAACACGTGTGATAATATTTCCTTTAAAAGCGTTAGCAGGATGGTGAAATTGGCACGTTATTAACGTAATTGGCGTGTCCGTAAAAGTACGCGCGGTCGACATCTTACGACGGCAAGCAACGGAAATGTTATTACTTTCTTATCCCGGTGCCATCAAGTATGAATATCTTCGATCTGGTCAACCTGTCGATAAACCAGCATTGTGACATGGCGACAGATAGGAGTTTATCTAATAGTTGGCGAACCATGTCCGCGATTCGTTCCGCACAGTGGCTTCGTTGTCTCCATCCAGAAACCAGTCCACGCCGAGCGAGACCGGCTTATCGTCGTTATCAAATGGGTCGTTTTTTATTTAAAGAGCCACAATCACCAACTGCAGTGTCTGTTGCAGACGCAGACCCTCCAATTGCGTGCAACATTTCTGCTGTGCTCCTTCGTACAGACATACGCTATCAAAGATTTTTATTCTTTGTCCACATCTGATTCTTTCTGCTCTATCTATCCTGTTGTCAAAATGTTTTAACTTTAGTTTTCTCATCACATGGTCCATACATTCAGCTTGTTGTTTCCCAATGAAACACGCGATCTTCCTTCTAGTGTTTGCTGTTCTAAGGAGTTCTACATTAATGTTCTTTTCTGTGCACGATAGAGTCTACTCTTAACTGGAAACTTAAGCATTCTTCTCAGGAGCCACTTTTTTGTTGTAACTATGGTCTTTTGTTATTATGTATAATTGACCATGATACACATCCATATAGACAGGCACATATACCGGGGGCATGGGGATGCAAGCATTACAGTTTGTTTGAATGAATACTACAAATATTGGAGGGGCTCTGTCCGCTAACCTACTCACCGTGCTGGCGCCTATGTAGCGTCATTTTAACCAATCAACCTGGTATGGAAATGAGTGATATTGCAGTACATAAACTACATTCTGTCAAAAATAATCCCTTATATAAAACTCTTGAAGAATAATAACAAATTATATATCGTGTTACACCCATTACATCATGCAATAGTACACTACTTGTTTCAACAAATGAGTATTCCCCCCCCCCCCGAGACATATTACTGACAAATTTAACCTGTGACATTCAAGTGTTATGTGTGGTTGAAGGTGAACATAATCTTTGCTATTTGTCTTTAAGTTTTAAACTGTTATAGTAAATACAAATATATCATGTCTACCAATATTATCTTAAAATCTGTCTAGGAAGGTGTGTGTGATGCATTTCTAATAATGAGTAACATGGTATGTATAGGATATTTGGGGAACAGTGTAAAAAGTCTGGTAATCACCAAATTGCTTAAAACAACAGACACACACACATGGAGTTACATTTTAATACAGTGATTTTATTGTGTTTTATTGCATGTCTTTTTATGAATACAAGATCAAGACATTCAATAAAAATACCCCAATGTAGTCAGTTTCCATGCCTGGCATTGGTTGCGTCTGGCATGTCAGTCTCACAAAACTTTAAGTTTAATAACCAGTGTTTTCTCATTGCAACATACCAAACATGGCGAGTAAAATGCAGAATAAATCACATTGGCAGTAGAAGTCTTAATGTGCATATTCTTTAACATATGGTAGGTCGTATCAAACTTTCAAGGCCTTACAAAACACCTGGTATCTGCCTTCCTAATGAGGTCAGTGGATCCAAACCCCAATTTCAAAAAAGTAACAATGTTTTATTACTGATTTGTTTTCCACCTCTTCTTTTCCCAGAATGTCCGGGATGAGGCGGGCCTCGATACTGGACCTTCATTTGTAATACACAACAATAAAATATGAGGCATGATACAGAAAAGTACATCGAAACAGTATGATACAAAACAAAATTAATAATCTTCTCTCAATGCTCTATTAACTATGAATACAGATATAGCTACATAAAGAGCACACAAAGACAATGTGTACAAAGACAATGTGTACATAGGTTTTCTACACATACATACACATGTAATTCCGTTGTAATTCCTCCAACATTTGTGTATGTGTTTGACATAATTATTATACGTTCTAGGTTCGTCCTACGCAACTGATACATACATGTCTAACGTGGTACCAACACCAGTATTGCAAGATTTCTTTTAACTAACAGAACAGAACCAGTTTATATTCACAAATAGAGGTTTTGTATTATCACATTTTGTATTGTCACATTTTCTTATGGTTTAACTCAGAGTGAAAAAATTCAAGTAGAAATTGTTTTAAAGAATCTTTTTACTAAATATTATTCCGTGATACTTGTAGTAAACCAATAAGTTAACCAACATTAATTTATAAGTTGTTCTGCAGTTTCACTCATAGCATCATTAAACCATGACATTGTATTGTAAACAGTAAAATTCCCCCACATAAACCCCATGATTATAAACACATGAATGCTTAAACAACCATTTTAAAAGCACTCTCAAGAGTGTATCTTCATGACCTAACGTGATGTTCCAACAGGCAAGACTCACAACGGTTCATACCTACTGGTCACACCAACAACCTTACCAAATGTTGGCCGTATAAGACAATCATTTCTTTAAAAAAAAATGCTTCACACTATGCTGACTTGAAAGATATTGAATAATGCTTAGTCATAATGCAGTTTTGTTGTGAATTTTTATTTATCTCATGCACTCCTAATATCTGTTTATGAATAACTGTAGTCTGAACACCAAATGTTTCTACAACGGCAAACAAGATAGATTTCTTATAGCGTAATCTTCGGGCACCTGTCCCACCAGTAATATACACACCTCAATTGAAATGCAAATATCCTGTTCATCAAGATACGCAATCTGATGTTGGAAAATGGCAATTTTGTGAGCTGAATTGAAGTCACACACCCATGGAAACGAGATAACTGATAACACCAGAATCACCTGCATATACGACAAAGAAGTTATTTTCTCCGACAACTGATTTCACAGCAGCAGCTCTACACACATGCAAACAATGTCAGCTTTCAGGTCGATGTTCTTGGAGACATTTTTGTGGTTCACAGATGTCTCTAGCGTGAGAACTGGCGACCGTCCTTGCGTGATTTCACCTGTTTGAACATCTTTGACTTGTGTCCCATCTTCCCCTGTTTTTGGTATCCGCCTCCCGAGCTGTGTCCTCTTTTCCCCATCTTCGCTCCCATCTTGCTGCTGTGTACCTCTGAGAGCGAGGTCAAGGAAAAGCGGCTAACACAGTATGATAGCAAGGTGTTACAACACACATCTGTGATATGAATATTTGTAATACACATTTTACTTTTTCTTCTATTTAACTATTAATTTCTGGACTATTATACCATGATGTAAAGTACTAGTTGGCCATGGTCAAATAGGAATACATTCTATTTATTATCATTATCACACGTGTTTACCGTTGTATTATTATATTACTAGGCAACGTGGTGATGCAGTATCAGTTAACCATAACTGAAAACAGATTAGTGAAACTGCTATTTGAAAGAGAAACACCGGAAAAGGGGAGCGGGCGGAAATACTAATTATGAAATATTACACAGCTACAAGAATTACATAGGAGATACACACTCTTACACATGCAGCAATATTCCATTTACGCCAAACATAATCTAACCCATGTAGCATATTCCATTTACACCAAACATAATCTAACCCATGCAGCAATATTCTATTTACACCAAACATAATCTAACCCATGTAGCAATATTCCATTTACACCAAACATAATCTAACCCATGTAGCAATATTCCATTTACACCAAACATAATCTAACCCATGCAGCAATATTCCATTTACACCAAACATAATCTAACCCATGTAGCATATTCCATTTACACCAAACATAATCTAACCCATGCAACAATATTCCATTTACACCAAACATAATCTAACCCATGCAGCAATATTCCATTTACACCAAACATAATCAGTGTTCAACTTAGGCACACCTAACTTAACCCGTGCAGCAATGTTTCATTTACAGTGTACACCAAACATAATCTAACCCAAGCAGCAATATTTCACTTACACCAAACATAATCTAACCCATGCAGCAATAATTCACTTACACCAAACATAATCTAACCCAAGCAGCAATATTTCACTTACACCAAACATAATCTAACCCAAGCAGCAATATTTCACTTACACCAAACATAATCTAACCCATGCAGCAATATTTCACTTACACCAAACATAGTCTTACCAATTCAGCAATGTTTCATTGCCGATAATTATATATAAGAATATTTGTTATCAACTATTTGTTTTCACTACATTACTCAACTAATGTACTTTTTATGCTGTTGTTATGGATATACTACGGGTTACACTAAAATATGTAATCTTCTACCAATTCCAACACAGTACATTTCTGTGTTGTGCTAACACAACGCTCCTTTGAAATAGAACATTTATTATTAACTGGAACAACCCAATGTTTCACTGACACACAACCAAACAGACAAACACAAACAGACAAACAACAAACAGAACAAACAACAAACAGAACAAACAACAAACAGACAAACACAAACAGACAAACACAAACAGACAAACACAAACAGAACAAACAACAAACAGAACAAACAACAAACAGAACAAACAACAAACAGAACAAACAACAAACAGAACAAACAACAAACAGAACAAACAACAAACAGAACAAACAACAAACAGAACAAACAACAAACAGAACAAACAACAAACAGACAAACACAAACAGACAAACACAAACAGACAAACACAAACAGACAAACACAAACAGAACAAACAACAAACAACGAACAGAACAAACACAAACAGACAAACACAAACAGAACAAACAACAAACAGAACAAACAACAAACAGAACAAACAACAAACAGAACAAACAACAAACAGAACAAACAACAAACAGAACAAACAACAAACAGAACAAACAACAAACAGAACAAACAACAAAGGACATTCGAATATTCAGCTGACACAGTAACAAGTACATTACCATTCCTCTGTCAGATATTATTTTTTCCATCTGTCAAATCCATCACATCAGACTCAACGAATGTCTGTTTTTATAACTGTAACCTATTGGTTATTTGGTGATTTTTATTAAACACAGTGATGAGTCTACATCAATGTATAAAACATGTTCGTGAGAAAGTTCAGGGATGCAAGTGTCTCTCCTGTCTGCCATACTTGATTTGTATTCGAGTGCACACCGAATCTTTCTAGGGCACAAAATTGCGCAGCATAAAAACGTAAGAGTCATCCTTTAAGAGTGTCCCACCATCAAAGAAGGCCATATTATGGAAAATTATATTGTGCACTGGAGCATTACACTGACACAAACCTTTGTCAGAACACAGCAGCTGTTGCATTTTCATAGACGTTTCTAGAAAAATATTAAAAAAATGTCTATTTATGCACTAAATCACGGTGACAACGGCGGTGACAGCAGGAACAAATTAGCCCTGTCTTGGTGGACGGGAAACATGCTGCCGAAAAAAATTTAAGGATTTCTTTTTTCATCCCAGATAGTAGTTTTGGCAGCTGTACTAAATGATGAGTTTCCCGCGAAGACAGCAAAAGGAAAAAACTGTTAACCATTTGCAGGTATCCCAATGGTGGAACGCTCGATAGTTGACTAGTTTCTGACACTTTAGGATGCGCAGTGTATAAGTTGTATGTTCCAGAAACCGTCAAGCATTTCCATGGTGACCTTAGTAATACAGCCATTTCACAATTAAGGTCATCCTGGGACTGTCCCGAATTATTTGCATGCCAGACCACTTTGGCCCACCTGTCTCCTGTGATCCCAACAGTGAGGTTCCACTCTGACTGTCCTTTAAAACTGAGGCACAGCATCATAACAATGCATAAGAGTTAGACTTTCAACGCTCGCATCAGTTTTGTTATGCGATGTTGTGCGTGCATGAAACTGTAAACCCTCTACGTTTGGCTGAACACCATCACTACAGGGCAACAACCGAACAACAGCTACCCACCATAAACCCAATTTCAATAAGATAATAATTTCATGACGTGGTTTACCTTTATCATAATGCAGTTTTCATTCCTCACCACCAGGAGCAATATCTTGTACATAAATATCACCTTTCACATTCCAATTTCTACCTATAAGCAAAACATTGTTTACCACAGAAATGATCTTTCATGAGCACATTGGAATAACAGCACTGACAGCTATCTACCACAACTCATCTCTGGAAAGACTTCAAAACAAAGGCTGTGGGCAAGGTAGTTGAAAGCCATTGAAAGACCTTGAAAGGGAAGACATGCTCCAGTCTATGTGCCATTCCACATGCCCAGATGTGTGTCTCTCAATGGGTGGTCCTAATACATCACACATCCATTTCTCAACACACCAAATGTTGCCAGAACCAGGCAAAAGTGACCATGCCTGTTTTAATAAATTAACATACACCTGTACATAATAACGGAATATTTCTATGACAAAATCTAAGAACCACATGATCGGCTGGGCGGACTGACAGAAAGAATTGTCCCTTGATATAACGGGGGAAACCCCAATATGGTGATCGCCCCACTGAATGGGGTACCAACTAGCCCGGGGTGATACAGCAGCCAGATGAAAGGGTGGCTTTGTGAGGGCATCGTCTTGTGTAACATATGGACAGGCTGATGTACCAGACACTTTGAAGTGAATGGTTCTGGAGAATGAATAACTTTTTCAGTGGTAATGGGGATCGTCCTGGCCACAAGTGTATATAGTTCACAAGTATGTGAACTACCATGCCGTTATGTGATGTCACAGAAATCTTAAAAGGGAACCCACAATTTGACTGTTTTTTGTGTCATGATACCCACATTATGATAGGGTCCGACTTAATTACAATCAATTTTCTTATTACTTAAAACCCCTGAACATTTTTTAGTTACAAATACCATTTCTATCTAATACGTTATATGTCTGATACTCGTAAACATCCAATACGATCAGTCTGCTTAATCCACTTTATTTGATATTGCTATTCCACTGAAAGGAATCACACAAAACAAACCCTAACAACAATCACCTAAGACACTACAACAACAACAGTCGCCCAAGTGTGCCCAAAGATGGCCCTGTCGCAACTCCAATTTATTCTGCACACATCTCACCAGCGCTGAAACTGATCACTAAAACAGAGATGGCAACACTGATTTATTACAACCACAGTCAAAGACGACAATGGAAGCGGCAGTTTACCTGAAATCTCTGACTTGTCGATAAATCACCAAGTTTACGAGGATGTCCTCTCCCATACATTTCATGCAAACAACTTATTGTTCACGTGCATCCTTGGAATGCCACACGGTGCATCAACAAGTCGGATAAATTCGGCTCATTCTAAACTCATCCGGAAACAAACAGGAACAATTTTTCAATAAACAAGTTCTTCTGATGGCATCATTAGATGCTTTTGTAATGTCAATGAACATTTGTTGTTGTATTTCACAAAATCAACCAGTCAATAAAACCGGTGTTTTCTTAGAAAACAATAAGGAAACTGAGCTAATCAGGCACAAGAATGTCTGAAAAAGAGCTAAAGTTTGTGAAAAGTTTGTTCTAAGTACACTTCAGTTCCTGAAGTTTACTTTCCCTGGCAGGGTAATATTATCCCAACTGTAAGGACAAGGGCAGCGGAATAAACACAAATAGAGGACAGACATTGTAGAATCCTCCTCACATACACTGTAAAATTAATGAACTGTACAAATGCCACAAATAGACTCGACTCTGACAACGTATTTTATTTCGCCAATACCGACTTCAAGGACAAAGTTTTCATTGTGGCAAGCCAACCGAAGAGATAAAAAACAGTTGCTCTTGTAAAAGTTTAATGGCCCAAACTAGTCTTTCAGGTGGAAGGGGATCGTACATTAACCCCGATTTAGACGACTTTAGAAACGCTTTCACACCGGCACAAAACCAGTTGTATTTTAGAACTTAGCAACTTTACGCCATCTTATTCAAAATTTAAAAAGTAGTGCCAAAATAAAAGTGTAACTATTTTACGATAACATATTTGTGGGTGCACATTGGCCCAACAGGCAGGCGTCTACTTGATTATACCGCAAGTTTACAGCAGTTTTAATCACCCACCCCCTGAGGGAAACCACACGGAAGTAGATTCATATCCGACACATCAGCCGTGTAGGGTCAATGGTAAAATTGCAGGAGTATATAAAGTGGAATTTATTGAGGTCCCGAGTACCAGAAAATAAGACGACGGGGAATGAAAACATAATATAAATAAAACAGGTGATGTTCAGCAGATTTTAAGTTGAGCTGACGTGATAATGCTATGCGGTGCTGGCTTCTGGTGCCAAACTGGTTATGTACATACATATAGTAATTTGTACTGGTAAATTACGTTGCTGCAATCAAATAAATTTTGCTTTACCATGACAGTAAACAAAATGGTTATCAAACAGATCTACTGATTTTTTTTATATTTTCAAACACACAAGTTTTTACTTATCAAAATAAAAAAATTCCACATTGAGTATCTTTGACAATTTCAATTTGGATTCTTCACTTGTTTCAGACTCGTTTCACCAAAAACATAACCAGTATCAAGTAAGAAACATGTTGTTTAGCTTTAATGAAAATGGTTAGATGAACTACAAAAATATATTTTGGTTTGGCTGAACTGAAATCTGGACAAGGATAAAAGTGGCTATGTTTAGCCTGCATCTACATGGCATTATAAAACCAATTGCAGATATTATTAAACTATTAACAAACTTAGTATATATGAATATTATCTGACCTGATTTGCCAACGTGTAAATGAAGTATGGAGGTGGCTTTAATAATACACCATAATATATATATATCATAATATACATATAGCATTTTATATATACATACATACACATACATACACACTAAGCTCTATAGAAGCACACACACATCTTTGAGAAGTTTAGTGATACCGTCTTGTACACAACCTGAAGATACAACAGGTGTAGCCAAAAAATGTGTAATATATCATCCAATCAGCTTCGACATGACAAACTGTCAGGCAGAACTTTAAACTCATTCACTTTATAAAGCTGAATATCAAAGAACGACACGTCACTCACATTTGTGTGATATTTCTCACGGTGCTGACATTCATTTAGTAAATGACAGGGACACGTAATAAAACATTTTAATAATGTTGCACTTTAAGCAACGTTAAATGCTCACTTATAGAAAAAAACTACAGTGTATTAGATCAACATATTCAGGGTTTAAACCGATGCCATCTGTTCCTATTTTTTAATAACATGTTTCAATACTAGAATTAATAATTTGAAGGCATTTAATAAACCAGACATATTGTTCGCGATTTGAATGTTGCACCGAGAAAATGTTGAAATTGTAAACAAAACATTCACAAACAGAAACAACTGGCACTATCCACAGGGTATTCATGAAACAATTGGCACTATCCACAGGGTATTAATGAAACAAATGGCATTAACCAGAGGGTATTCATGAAACAATTGGCACTATCCACAGGGTATTCATGAAACAATTGGCACTATCCACAGGGTATTCATGAAACAATTGGCACTATCCACAGGGTATTCATGAAACAATTGGCACTATCCACAGGGTATTCATGAAACAATTGGCACTATCCACAGGGTATTCATGAAACAATTGGCACTATCCCCAGGGTATTCATGAAACAATTGGCACTATCCACAGGGTATTCATGAAACAATTGGCACTATCCCCAGGGTATTCATGAAACAATTGGCACTTTTACAGGGTATTCATGAAACAATTGGCACTATCACCAGCGTATTCATGAAACAATTGGCACTATCCCCAGGGTATTCATGAAACAATTGGCACTTTCCACAGGGTATTCATGAAACAATTGGCACTATCCACAGGGTATTCATGAAACAACTGGCACTATCCCCAGGGTATTCATGAAACAATTGGCACTATCCCCAGGGTATTCATGAAACAATTGGCACTATCCCCAGGGTATTCATGAAACAATTGGCACTATCCCCAGGGTATTCATGAAACAATTGGCACTATCCACAGGGTATTCATCAAACAATTGGCACTATCCCCAGGGTATTCATGAAACTATTGGCACTATCCACAGGGTATTCATGAAACAATTGGCACTATCCACAGGGTATTCATGAAACAACTGGCACTATCCACTGGGTATTCATGAAACAACTGGCACTATCCACAGGGTATTCATGAAACAACTGGCACTATCCACAGGGTATTCATGAAACAATTGGCACTATCCACAGGGTATTCATGAAACAATTGGCACTATCCCCAGGGTATTCATGAAACAATTGGCACTATCCACAGGGTATTCATGAAACAATTGGCACTATCCCTAGGGTATTCATGAAACAATTGGCACTTTCCACAGGGTATTCATGAAACAATTGGCACTATCCACAGGGTATTCATGAAACAACTGGCACTATCCACAGGGTATTCATGAAACAACTGGCACTATCCACAGGGTATTCATGAAACAATTGGCACTATCCACAGGGTATTCATGAAACAACTGGCACTATCCACAGGGTATTCATGAAACAACTGGCACTATCCACAGGGTATTCATGAAACAATTGGCACTATCCACAGGGTATTCATGAAACAATTGGCACTATCCACAATTCATGAAAACTGGCACTATCCACAGGGTATTCATGAAACAATTGGCACTATCCACACGGTATTCATGAAACAACTGGCACTATCCACAGGGTATTCATGAAACAATTGGCACTATCCACAGGGTATTCACAAACAATTGGCACTATCCACACTGTATTCATGAAACAACTGGCACTATCCACAGGGTATTCATGAAACAATTGGCACTATCCACACGGTATTCATGAAACAACTGGCACTATCCACAGGGTATTCATGAAACAATTGGCACTATCCACAGGGTATTCATGAAACAATTGGCACTATCCCCAGGGTATTCATGAAACAATTGGCACTATCCACAGGGTATTCATGAAACAACTGGCACTATCCACAGGGTATTCATGAAACAACTGGCACTATCCACAGGGTATTCATGAAACAACTGGCACTATCCACACGGTATTCATGAAACAACTGGCACTATCCACAGGGTATTCACGAAACAACTGGCACTATCCACAGGGTATTCATGAAACAACTGGCACTATCCACAGGGTATTCATGAAACAATTGGCACTATCCACACGGTATTCATGAAACAACTGGCACTATCCACAGGGTATTCATGAAACAATTGGCACTATCCACAGGGTATTCACAAACAATTGGCACTATCCACACTGTATTCATGAAACAGCTGGCACTATCCACAGGGTATTCATGAAACAATTGGCACTATCCACACGGTATTCATGAAACAACTGGCACTATCCACAGGGTATTCATGAAACAATTGGCACTATTCACATGGTATTCATGAAACAATTGGCACTATCCCCAGGGTATTCATGAAACAATTGGCACTATCCACAGGGTATTCATGAAACAACTGGCACTATCCACAGGGTATTCATGAAACAACTGGCACTATCCACAGGGTATTCATGAAACAATTGGCACTATCCACACGGTATTCACGAAACAACTGGCACTATCCACAGGGTATTCACGAAACAACTGGCACTATCCACAGGGTATTCATGAAACAACTGGCACTATCCACAGGGTATTCATGAAACAATTGGCACTATCCACACGGTATTCATGAAACAATTGGCACTATCCACAGGGTATTCACAAACAATTGGCACTATCCACACTGTATTCATGAAACAACTGGCACTATCCACAGGGTATTCATGAAACAATTGGCACTATCCACACGGTATTCATGAAACAACTGGCACTATCCCCAGGTATTCATGAAACAATTGGCACTATCCACAGAGTATTCATGAAACAATTGGCACTATCCCCAGGGTATTCATGAAACAATTGGCACTATCCCCAGGATATTCATGAAACAATTGGCACTATCCACAGGGTATTCATGAAACAACTGGCACTATCCACAGGGTATTCATGAAACAACTGGCACTATCCACAGGGTATTCATGAAACAATTGGCACTATCCACACGGGTATTCATGAAACAACTGGCACTATCCACAGGGTATTCATGAAACAACTGGCACTATCCACAGGGTATTCATGAAACAATTGGCACTATCCACACGGTATTCATGAAACAACTGGCACTATCCACAGGGTATTCATGAAACAATTGGCACTATCCACAGGGTATTCACAAACAATTGGCACTATCCACACTGTATTCATGAAACAGCTGGCACTATCCACAGGGTATTCATGAAACAATTGGCACTATCCACACGGTATTCATGAAACAACTGGCACTATCCACAGGGTATTCATGAAACAATTGGCACTATTCACATGGTATTCATGAAACAATTGGCACTATCCCCAGGGTATTCATGAAACAATTGGCACTATCCACAGGGTATTCATGAAACAACTGGCACTATCCACAGGGTATTCATGAAACAACTGGCACTATCCACAGGGTATTCATGAAACAATTGGCACTATCCACACGGTATTCACGAAACAACTGGCACTATCCACAGGGTATTCACAAAACAACTGGCACTATCCACACGGTATTCACGAAACAACTGGCACTATCCACAGGGTATTCACGAAACAACTGGCACTATCCACAGGGTATTCATGAAACAACTGGCACTATCCACAGGGTATTCATGAAACAATTGGCACTATCCACACGGTATTCATGAAACAATTGGCACTATCCACAGGGTATTCACAAACAATTGGCACTATCCACACTGTATTCATGAAACAACTGGCACTATCCACAGGGTATTCATGAAACAATTGGCACTATCCACACGGTATTCATGAAACAACTGGCACTATCCCCAGGTATTCATGAAACAATTGGCACTATCCACAGGGTATTCATGAAACAATTGGCACTATCCCCAGGGTATTCATGAAACAATTGGCACTATCCACAGGGTATTCATGAAACAATTGGCACTATCCACAGGGTATTCATGAAACAACTGGCACTATCCACAGGGTATTCATGAAACAACTGGCACTATCCACAGGGTATTCATGAAACAATTGGCACTATCCACACGGTATTCATGAAACAATTGGCACTATCCACAGGGTATTCACAAACAATTGGCACTATCCACACAGTATTCATGAAACAACTGGCACTATCCACAGGGTATTCATGAAACAATTGGCACTATCCACACGGTATTCATGAAACAACTGGCACTATCCACAGGGTATTCATGAAACAATTGGCACTATTCACATGGTATTTATGAAACAATTGGCACTATCCACAGGGTATTCATAAAACAACTGGCACTACCCACAGGGTATTCATGAAACAATTGGCACTATCACCAGGGTATTCATAAAACAATTGGCACTATCACCAGGGTATTCATGAAACAACTGGCACTATCCCCAGGGTATTCATGAAGATTTGATTAGACTTCTGAAACAATGGAGCATTGTTCAAAACGTCTCTGTAATTTAAACACAAAAAGACACTCATGATAATACAGATTACCCTTGCACAACATGCAACCCATATCAGAGGGTATTTATAGCTGCCAGTGGAATTCACTCAGATATAGGGGTACAATAAATATTTTACCCCGCCCCGCAGAGAAATCAATGTTGAAGGAAAATGGGCACGAGTTGGACATTAATCTAGTGACAACAGAGGACCAGATTGTCCAGTGTGTTTTCTGTCACCCCAAAGTGACCATACTTCACCCGGTCAATGGAGGGGTGACCACAGGAGTGGTCAATCTTAATGAGCAGGGTGAAATGTTGAAGTGGTAAACTGGACAACTGGACAGTGGTCAATAGAACAAATGGATTGCCTCAAGGTGGAATAATTAATCGTATGAATCAGAGCCACCGCATTTGACAGAGATAGACGCAGAACAAATGGACTTACTCAAGTGGAGAAGACCATTCAGAGCTGGTCCTCTGGCTGCAAAGGAGAATCACAGAGAGGGACCATGTGAACCTATATATCAATCATGGTCAACACACACCCAAATCATACACATAATAAGAAAACCAACAATATCTACAGCTGATGGACGGATAGACAGATGGATGGATGGACAGACAGACGGATGGATGGACAGACAGACGGAAAAATGGACAGACAGATGGATGGACAGACAAACAGATGGATGGACAGACAGATGGATGGACAAACAGACGGATGGACAGACAAACGGATGGACAGGCGGATGGATGGACAAACAGACAGATGGATGGACAACGGACGGATGGATGGACAGACAGATGGATGGATGGACAGACAGATGGATGGACAGACAGACGAATGAACACACGGACGGATGGACACACAGACGGATGGACAGACGGATGGATGGACACACAGACGGATGGACAGACGGATGGACAGACGGACGGACAGACGGACGGATGGACCGACGGTTGGATGCACAGACAGACGTCCTTTGTTTACTCACATTACAACAAGTGATTACCAACTATCAATTAATCTGGAGATATGTCAACCCCTGTTGTGATCCGGGACCACCTATTTAGGAACAGATCCACAGATCTACTTGTGATTCAGGCTCTCAGGATGCGAACAGATCCACATATCCACCATACCAAGGAGCTAACAAACAAGTTATCTAAAATTCAAAACTTGACATAACAGGTTTCAATCATGCATTTCAATGCACAGACAGTTCTGTTATCTGCCGTAGCCAGGACAATTGACTGCTTATGTTGTGTTAACTGACAGGAGTCTTGAGCAAATACCATATTTTCGGTCAGTCATAAGACAACTCACTGATTTATCCACCATCTTTAATTTGGTTGACAACATACTACGGCCCAACAACATTATTAAGTTCTTAAATCAATATAAGAGAAAACATTAATCTGAAAAGGAAAAGTTACTTAACAATTAAATGCTAGTTGAACCTCAGTAAAAGATGGCAATAAACTTTTTGATTTCATTAGACCTAGATTATTAAACAACTATTTTTGTTTTATTCACTCATTTGTCATGAGTAAATTCTGTCAAAAATGCTTTTCATCAGTGAGTTTTTCCACTTGTTTGTTACGTATTTATGTATTTCAGTTCCAAACTTCCAACAGGTCCAAGGACCTAGTAACATTTTATTAGCTCCTGACAACACAAGCATTATAAATACAGATAAATATCTATAAAATAATAATAAAGGCATAAAATCTTACAAAGCTGCTATTTACTGCATATTAGATTACAGCATCATCTATACTGAAAAAGCGTGACGCATCACACATAAATGGTTCTGATCTGCAGCACTGACGGTACAGGTACCCATAAGTATATCACAAATATTTTCATTCAAACACAATATGACAAAAGCAGCAATACATCTATTTCAAACCAAGTACTAAGTCGGTCTCTGGGTCAACAAGATCGAGCACTTACCAAATGAGTTATCCCGGATTAACCAATTTAACTGAATGTGAACATCTCAAGTCGACGCGACCAACACGAAACTTCATACGTGTAATAATAAGCAATACGTTTGTCGTATTAATAGTCTCGTCTAAATACTAGTCACCTGATGAACGCTGTTCACTTTCTCAGCGATCCTTGCTGTACAACAAACGTCTTCTCGCTGACTATTCAACACGCAAAACTAAACCGATATGAGAGCCAAATGACGTTACACTACCATCGTTGTTCTCGCTGTTGAATTTGAGAATTTCTGAGAATAAATGGCACAGTTCGTCAATAGTGTCAGTTTCGCAAATTAGACGGTTGCTCAACATTACACGTGTCTCTTGGAAGGGGTCGTTTCAAATAAGAAAGCGATTTCAAAAGTAAAGAACCTTCAATTAGTTGGCTGCATGCTTGCACGTGTGTGGGGGGCATCGTTTTAAATGAGTAAACTTTAAAAAATAAAAGAACCGTGAATATTATGGTTTCTCAGTTCAATGATTCCTCCACATTCACACCTGTCATGTTTAAGGGGTTATTTCAAAGAAGTAAATTGTGCTAACACACAGAAACTCGAACATACATTTTTTTCATTTTTATTCCATTTATTTAGTTTTATTCAATCGGAAATTTAAATATTGCTTGCAACTATTCTGTTCACTACTCTATTAATTATGCGACAGGTGCAAAAATAAACAGATTTCCCCAACACCAAAGGGTATCTACAGAAAATAACATAACCCTTGCAAAACAATCATTTACTCTAAGTCTAAGGATTAAATACTTGGACCACTAAATAAAGACCAAAGACAACATAATAATAAAATGTGTAAATAAAATAATAAGCCTGTAGTAGAATGAGAATAGAATGACTCTGCAGTGTTAGTATTACCAGGTACATTACTACGTGCAAAAACAGTTATTAAAAACTCCCTTCCCAAGCAGAATCAACTGCCACATAATAAATACAACAATCCACAGCCCTCCAGTGCCCCACCCACCCTTACAATACATAAAGACATCAAATACCCAGGTACCTTGCTTAGGTCGTCATGGCAACCCAGACCTGAGAGTGCCAACTTAACAGATCAGTGTCACGGTCTACGCATCAAATCGTCATTTCTTACGGCCAACTGAAAAGATTTCCCTGCACGTGTGGTTACAACAGAATGCACCATGACCAAGTATACCACCAAGCATTGTTTGTTTGCATGCGAGAAACCGTCTAATATTCATATCGATTCTACAGTCTGACAAGTTCACGCAGCCTGACCTTTGCTTTCCCGAAGGTGTCGAATATACCAATATCCATAATAATACAATTTAAGGATGTTTAGTGTACGCAATATGGGAACAACTGATAATCGATTACGAACATTTCCATGAGAACGTTTGTCAAGGATTTGTGGAGGCCAATAGTAGTTAGGTTATGTTTCACGGGTAACTGATTATTACCCTACTTTTGACTTAGCTAAATGATTCTGTAGTAGTGATAATTAACCAACCGGAACTAGTTTAACCCATCTTCATGCACCAGGGGGTGCTGCTGATTACATCAGTATCAGTACTCCCTCACACATCGCTTTGCAAAACGATGAAGTTTAGCTCTGCCAATGATATCGTTTGCCGGAGTGTTCGGCTCATTTTCGTTCCAGCCAACAAGTTTGCCCATGTTATGTGAAAAGTTCAGGGAGCAGAAGTAATTATTTGACTACACAATACCACTCAGATGGTTGTGAGAAAGTTGGAATTCTCTGAAGTCACTGGTTTCGTCTTATAACTAGTATGCGGGTGGGGCGGGTGTCCGCACTGTTCTCACTGGTGGTACAGTCGCGACAGGCGAAGTCAATTACTTGTTTGATTATACTGACTTTCATACATTGCGTAGGATATATGCCAGAGGTAGTGTACATATTCACTACCCCTGGCTTGCGAGGATAGTTTAACCTGCAAAAAATATGTTCTGTCTTATGTATGCAACAGCCAAGATCATAGCGGTGGCAGTAACGGAACGATGCAGAAATACAGGAGAAAGACACAAACAATGCCAAATGATGGCATTTACACACAGTCTAGTTCACGCCAAACGCACTATCACTGCTGCTGTCCATGTGGCATGACATGATAATGCATGCAATTTAGTCCTTGTGTCATGCGGGGCATTTCTCGACCAGCGCCGGCAAAGAAATCTATCATCTCGCGGGGGTAGATAAGACGCGAAGCATACCGCAACACAAACATGCATACATGGGTGTGCATGATGAATTACGGGTTGCACTCTCCACCTCCCAATGTGATCTGTTATCTGCGAGACAATAGCACGCAGAGGCGTCGCTTGACAACCACGAATGAATGACAGACCGAGTGAATGAACAAACATAACTGTGAGTGAGAGAAAGAACGAGTATAACTGTTCGGGAAACTTTGTAATAATCTTGTCTTCACCTGCGTGAAAGGTGACAATGAAGAGTCACTGGGGATGGCTATCTTCATGAGGGGTAACAGAGGGTGTTATATGCGATCTCTCTACAGTGTAGTTAGTCTTTGCTTGCTGACCACCATCGTAGTAAGCGAGGCCCTCCAGCCTGCGCTCTCACACCTCGCTGGTGTGCTCCTTAATAAATGAACGTGCTGCCAACTTGCTAGGCTTCGTGACAAGCCAGGATATGTGATGGACGTGGATACCTATTGTCATGTCTTCACTAACGAGGATGGCGTCAAGTTTAAAGGAGAAGGATGTGGGCGGAAGATAGGGCAATGAACCCAACATGAAGGGGGGAACTTCCACACGCTGTCACCTGCTGGAATGTCTTCCCTGGAGTGCGTTGGTAGTCCCAACCAACCGGGCCTTCGGGGAAGTGGTTATCTCACATTTAAAGTGTCAAGAAGCTGGTGGGGAGTCAGTTAATGTCGGCGGGACATATGGTGGAGAACAGCTACTGAATAGAGCAGATGCCCTCAAAGTAGAAGGTAGAAGAGTAAAATAACAACTCTGATAGGAGGATTGGGTAAAAGGAGATTTGGTGAGATTGGATTAGGAGTGAAAACCGATATGGAGGACGTAGAGACAGCAGGCGCAAAGACAGGACAAGAAAAGTAAAACAGAAAATCGAGGACCAACATCGAGGCCAGCCTGATACCACGCCACAGAGAGAAAGAGATGAACAAGTTAGCTGTAGTACATCACGGTTTTACTGCACGTGCCTCCATTTCTGGGCAAATTTCATAGCGAGATGTTCTGACGAGTATGACTCCTACAAGTGTCAGACAGACAGCCAGTCCTCCGTGGTGATACTAGAACCACCTGTGACACACGCATCTAAACAGTCACACTTCCACAGGCTGGCTTTTGATCTGCTCACCTCTGCCTGTCGATGGCTGAAGCATTGCCAGGTGGGACAATCGGTACGTACACCCACATTCAGGTATTCAGCTTAATCAAGTGGCATCTGTACTACCAAGGCACAGTCTACCCTACCTGAAACAGGTACACTCTACCTACTTTAGTTGCATAAAACCTTGTGAAGCACAGTGACTAGAGCATCAATTGAGAGAACCTGGGTTCGAATCTTGTACTGCCGTGTGTCGAACATTTGGCAAGTTTGTTCACTTTATGTTGCTCCAGTTCACTCAACTGTATGAATGAGTACCTGACTGCAGACAGTGGATATTTGTGTATGAATAGTCTTCACATAGTAATTGCAGCTGAATACTTCCCAGATAAGTCGAGATGGTATTCGATTGAACAGGTCTGCCAGGGAGTAAAGTATAAAGCACTTTGAGCAGCACTAGGGGCTGGATACCATATAAGAATTTACCTTTTTTTGTCTCTTGAATTACCCGGAATGACCCATGGGTGGCAAAAGTATTAACAGGAAGTTCACTGAACCAGCTGTACTTTGTCCCACTTGCCGTCTTGCAATTCCAGGAACATTCGCTAAAGCTGGTGTAGAAAACCTGAAATTTATAGGACAGAAATCTTACCTTTAGGGCCTTTAAAATAACAACAGAATGTTGTGGTAAAAATACCTACTAAAAACTCCTTGCCAGAACATCATTCTGGAATCCGTCACTGTGAATGGTTCCAGAAAGGGAATGAACTGTAGAGTTGATGATGCATGGCTAGAGTTTGGTGCCACAATGGGTAATCACGCCACAAAGTGGTATCATGTTGCCATACAGTGCCATCAGTAATGACAACCACTAGGCCACGCGCTTAACGAGGTAATGACCAGGAAATGCAGTAATTATCGGCAAGTTTTTCCGTTTGCAAACAGCAGTGCAAAAAGGATAATGTAAAGAGAAATAGTTGTCTACACAATTAAACACACAATACACAGATATACAATAGACAAATGAGGTGAATTAAAAAAATGGAACTTTGCATGCAGTGAAATAATGTTCAACAACCTTCAGACATTCTTACATGTAAATTATAGACCAACCGTTTTGCATACATCAGTGGGTCAAATTTTACACATTCGACACACCAGAGTACAGGTAAATCTTGCAATAAAAAATTGCTTCTATTCCGAGTACCGGTAGCTATAATGTAATATATATATATATATATATAAATACACATAGCTCATGGGAATATCGGTTTAATATTATTGAACAAATAGAACTGATAACAATCCACCACAATTCCAACCCACTACTATATAATCTACTGCAAGTGTAGATACTAATACTACATAATAAAATAATCTGCCCTACATAAAACCGTACCTATCATTAAAGTAATCACCTTGGCAATCCGTTTAAGCCAACCTCAAACCCCCCCTACTCAATGTCACGAACTGTAGCCTACAGACATTCTACATCACACAAGTGGTTTCACCCGAGGTATGCATGGACTCGTGACTCGTTACAATATGGCTGCTACTGTTCACGCCGGAACAAAACTGCGTTCGTTCTCAGTTTGATAAACAGCTTTGACACCGGTGATCAGAACTGACGATAAACCGTCGCCTGCTTGACACTTCCATTCATGGCTGAGCGATCGCGATCTACGCTTGAATCAACACATTTTCTCATTTCAGACGGAATCGTCGTTGAATCGCCAGAAGTCATCGGAACAGCTGCGTAAACATACAATAATTTTTTGTATTGCGAAACAAAAAGTACCATTTTCGTCAGGACAATGTAGAGATGGTTCATGAATATATGTATTGATGATTTATGGTGTAATTAGCATGACCCCATTGGAGACCAGCCAAGGGGACGCTCACTGTAGTTTGACCTCCGCTAGTCTCATATTCAAAATAGAAATCTACAACCATCAAATCACTCATCATATAGAACACAATACATACTAGAAACATGATCTGAATTCCAAATACCTTGGGAGACTTAATATATAATAGAAGATACATGCAAAGGTGTAATGTTCACGCTAGGTGTTATTTGTAGCTACTAAATTACACCAAACACACACACCACCACCACTATACAAATACATGCATGCACCACTAAATGCGCACACACACGCACGCATGCACACACACACGCACAATGGCCTGTAGCTCCATAGAGTGCATTGACCAGACTGTACCACATATTCTAAGTGATTTTTTTATTCCATGCTGTGTGCTATATCTTTGCATATTTACTTGCATTTTACATATTCTGAAATAAACATTACTATTATTCAATGTAATGCATCCGTCATTACATAATACATAACGGGATTTCTAAATTATTCCTTTTAAGACATTGTTACTAACATTAGCTGTACAACGGAAGTCAATGCCAACCCAAATACTGGACACTCCCATGGGACAGCAACGCTGGTCCCTTTTGGGACTGGACAAAAGTGACCTGAATAGCGAGGTGACCTTATTAGCGGGATTAATATCCTGTACTTTACAGAATCTGGAAATAATTTTGGACTGTTCTAGCGTGACCTTAATTGTGAGGTGGCTGTATTAGCGAGGTGACCGTAAAGCAAGACTCCAATGTAGAGTACGCACAATTTTCTGAAAACTTGTATCAGTAATTCTTGTTAACATGTTAAAAAGATTCAGTAATGAATAACATGTTAAGCTCACTGAGATTACTTCTGGGGAAAAAATTCCACTCTGTCTTAATAACAAAAACAGAAATATTGTCAACATCTAAACATTATTAGCATCACAAAGCACAATCCTGGACAAACTTTATTACATTCTTTGCATAAAGAATGGTCATTTCCCCATTTTGCTTAACTTTATTAGGTAAATCGTGTCAATAGTTTCAAGGAAAAAAAAGTTAAGAACCGTGCTACAGAAAAGGATACCAAGATGTACGTAGGGCGGAACTTTGAAGCCAAATGACAGTGCGACCTTCTGAAGGTCGAGATTGTTGACGTTGAAGATGGTCTTGAGGCCATGTGAGGCATAGGCGCGGACATAGGCTTTGTAGCCATCTTGTGCTGATTTGTGGAGGAAGTAATTCTTTTCTATAAGTTTCTCCAGCTGCAAAATAAAACACAATTCATGGGTAAAACAGCATCAAGTTTACTTTTGTCTAGAATACAGTATCAAAATGCTTATCACCTGTTTTACGTTCTGAACAACTGATTTACCCCAGGTGAAAATCTTGACATATATGGCGTATTTTGTAGATATATGTCTTACGTCCTATTCTAAGGGTCGAAGATTAATCCCTGAAAGTTTGGCGTTCGAGGTTCAAGCCGTCTAAGAGGAAAACATCAACCTACCTGTGAATGTATGCTAGCTCACTTATAAGTAGATGCCATCTACTTCAATAAATCACACAATTATTCAACTACGTCATAAGGTTTTCAAAATAATAAACTACATATACAGGTGTATGTACAACATTTAAGTGTTTTCAATTATATAAACATTGTTTTCAGAAATAAAAATATAACAATGTCAAAAATAGTATTATAATCCTAACCTTAATAAAGTTTTGCGAACATGATATATGATGGTTTCATAGCTGTATGATTCATTATACCATGTGGCATGTAATTAATTTAACAGCAAAGGTAAGTTCTTATATAGCGCAGTATCCAGTCCTCAGGGCTGTTCAAAGCGCTTTACAACTTTATTCTCTGGCAGACCTGTTCCATCGAATACCATCATGACTTCTCTGGAAGCATTCAGCCATGCTGCAATTAATGCACAAAGACTATTTGTACGCAAATATCCAGCAACGTAGCCAGGAACTCATTCACACAGCTGAGTGAACTGGAGCAACGTAAATTGAACAAACTTGCCCAAAGTTCGACACCACAGCACAGGTTTCAAACCCGAGTTGTCTTGGTCGTGAGTCTGAAGCTAGGTGCCAGTGCTCTCCTCACACAACAATGCTGTGTAATTCAATAATGTTGGACTTTTTGTGTTTGACATACAATTCAATATCGTACTGTGTAATTCAATGATGGTGAGTAGGTGAACTTACACCAGCGTAATTGTTTTTTGTATTTGGTGTCACTTCGAAATATCATGACATGATTACAAATGCCACTGGTTATGTCTAGGTAGGAATATCCATATAGTAATTTAATACGTTTGGATCAACGTCAATACATTGAAAACAATGTTCATACATGTATGAAAAATATTTGAACTCTGATTTTGTCATGTTGTAATTATTTAATTACCGTAGTCTGGTTGTTAGTTTAAAGCCAAGAGCGACAGTTTGTTCAAAAGTGAACCTATTAAAGTTCACAGCATGAACCAAGAACACTCACACCACACTGCTCTGATAACTACACAGGTGATACATCATAAAAAATGAAAATATTGATAGAAATATTCTGTTCTCACTAGAACTAGTGAACCAACAGTGTAGATTAGGTATCAGAAAGCATTTATTCCCATAGAGGACTATAAATTAAAGTATGTAGAAATTAGTAATTACTAGCAGTGTATACATAAAGACAAAGTGTCAACTATCTCTGAAGGGTTGGTTACCCTTTTACACAGAATATGTTGGACTTTCGATAAGCCAAATGCATCCTTGTCCACTTGCCTGTCTTCAAGACTGGCAGACAACCAGCCAAGACAGGTAATTACAACTGATTGACTAATAGTTCTATGTCTAGGGGTCCACATTAATGGCTATCATTAGCACAGCTGGCAGTGAAACAAATCAAATGGATCAGTGTTAATTAAATAAATAGCTCAAATGATACTGGTTCGTCATTGAAAACAATAAACTGGCCAAGAATGGCTGATTGACGTGAAGAGTTTCCAAGGAAACTGTTCGTATATATATCTATATCTATATATACATATATATCTGGCTAAGGGCCTGCATCTGGGACTTGTGCACTGCTTGGCCGTCTTGTTAAACCTTGTTAAAATAGTTTTGTTGAAATAAAAACAGGCAAAAAATTGTAGGAAGTCAATTCAACAACTATACGAATGTTACACAATGAAGAGAGGAAGAAATGCAACCTTAGGAAAAAGTAGGACACGTCAGGACAAGGGATATGGCCTGACAACACCTCACAACATGGAAGGCATCAATGCATGTACTGCAGTTACCTCGAGAATGGCATGATTGATCTAAAAGACAGATGTCTCGACAGAAGTGTAAACGTGGCATGAGTGCCAAGTGGTATTTGTGTATGCGTGCAGCAGATACCAAGAACTTGAAAAAATACAACAAAAATACTACATACCTACGAGACCAAAACTATAATTATATGACAGGCTACTCAATTCAAGGTGAGGGCAGTCTTAGGAGTATTGCAGGATGTAGACCAATATGTGAATTATACAGTAAGAATTTACCTGGACAACATTTACAACAGGAAACATAATCATGGACATTGCAAAACACTGGATAATACCAGAATGACTGTGGATAACAATGCTGCTTAGATGAGAGTGCTCAGGAGCAGTCTGACGGACAAAGGAATGAATACCACCACACATAAGAAGCCTGAGACTGGCAGAACAGAGACATTGAGCTAGCACGGGCCAAGATTCCACAGAAATCCAGTACATGATGAGATGATGAAAACGTAGACGGGGAAAGAAAGAGAGAATGACGCAAGAGGAACTGGATGCAGAGAAAGTGGCAGATTCCTGGACCATGGCCCACAGACTACAGAAAAACAGCACGGATAATATTCCACTATACACTGTATAAGGCAATGCAGTGTTTCGATCCAGGTGTGACACCATAAGCCTTTTCAGAAGTAAGAAAATGCTGTGTTTTATCTCAGTGTTACGTAAACAAATTGCAATGCCTGTTTTTTGTTTACAGAATATTGTCTTTTTTGTCATGTACATGTCTGCAGCTTATTCATCCATTGATTTTGTCCAAATAAAGATAACAATGACATTAATATCATAACATATGCACTCAACACCAAAGAAACTACAGCGAGACCTCACTATTGAGGTCACCTTTGAGACTGGGGGGGAAAAGTGACCTGAGTAGGGAGGAGACTGTATTAGTGGGTCTAATTTCCGATACTTTACTGTTACAGATATAATTTGGGACTGTCTTAGAATGACCTTAATTATGAGGTGGCTGTATTAGAGAGGTCAAAGCGAGGTTCGACTGTAATATCGTGATGATAAAGTGTCACTTTTCAACAACCCCCCTCAGTACACTGACATGACAAGAGATGGGATGGTCAAATCAGACTGAAACATGGAACGCTTTCCAAGCGAACGTGTGCACAACATTTACATCACAATGGACGGCCATGTGACAATCTCAATCAAATTCCCGTCAGATTGTGCCCGTGCCAAAGATTCCGTCAGTTGATGTCGAGCCATCAATAACCTGGAAGGCAAGAATGTACGACGCAGAAAAACTCACTTAAACACAGGCTTCTAGTATGGCTCACACAAAGGGATAACATCAGCGCTATCATGCAGACGACAATGCAATACTTCTTCATTCAAGTCGCCTACCGATTCATGTCAGCTTGTCGGGGAAAATTACTTTTGAACCGAATAAAAATTACTTTTGAACCGAATAAAAAATACTTTTGGCTCGAATAATACATTCACTGATGATTTCGAGACTTGACTACAGGAATGCTCTGCTGTTCGGCATCCCAGACGTTCTTATCTCTAAACTGCAGAGAGTGCAGAACTCAGCAACTCGATTGGTAGTCCGCTGCAACAGGTGAGAGCACATCACCCTGGTGCTAAAGAAGCTCCATTGGCTTCCGGTGAAACAGCGTATCGTGTAAAAAATACTGCTGCTTTCGTTCCAAGCCCAACATGGCATTGCACCGTCGTACTTCACCGACTTGCTCGACGCATACCGACCAGCGCATGCGCTATGCTCTGCCAACAACAACGACCTGTGGGTGCCGCCATCCAACAGCTGATACGGCGATCGCTCCTTCTCAGTTTCGGCCCCACGGATGTGGAACACTCTTCCGTTAGAATTAAAGACAGTCACAGCGCTAGCCACATTCAAACGACTTTTAAAAACCCATCTGTTCCGTGTAGCATTCCATGTTTAGTTTAGTTTGTGATCTCATACATGACATTGTGTTTTGAAATAATTTATAATCATTTAACTAACTTATTTATGTCTTATGATGCACATATTATGACACGTTTTAATTAATGCTATATCCTTTTACCACCTAATCTTATTGCCTATGCATTATGCATCACGGTTTTAGCAATTTATTTATTTTATTATCATTTATTTAACTAGCTAGTTTTAATATTCATGTATTAATTTATTTTAGTGCCTCTGAATTGACTTTTGTTTAGATTTATGGCACTTTACAAGTTGACTCATTATTATTATAACCAAACTTTATTTTCCTATTCAGTTGAGATGGTGGATCCACAGGGCAAGTTTGGGTCCGTCTGACGATAATGACAAAGCATTCTCCATCGTCGTCATAAACATCTCAAATGTGCCACTCACTCTTTGGCAAAGAACATTCCGTTTATTTTCAAGAAGTATTTGATAACATCACTCCCATACTGCAGCTCAGAGTTGTTTATAAAAACAAACATGTTACCTGTGAGGAATTAAGTAAGCAAGCATTGCCTAATTTGCCTTATATGTTAATTAATAATAATATTGAATATATGCTAATCACATCGTAACATTTTATAGAAACGCATAAATACAAATCATTTTACATCACTATAGCATGATAAATTAACACACATTTAACACAAGGTTAAGGATGTCAAGGTAACTCAATGGAAACCAATATTAAAATATTTTTTGGCCACCTACACATTTGGCAGAGTTTCTTGACATTTGTAATGTAATCTATGTCAGTGATCAAAAGATTACTTTGTTGGGAGTAATCAATACCTGACAAGTGCTGCAAGCACATCTAGGCCAAATCAGGGCAAAGGATTTTATCATTGAATTAAATCTCGTCCATTCAATGGTATGCCATATCTCGTAGCAGGAATAAAGGGAAATGTCAAATCAGCACAAAAACTGTTATATCTATAGCACTGTAGCTTTGCAACGCACAGTCCATAGCACTGCTCAGAGAACTTTACACTTCACTCCCTGGCAGAGATGGGCAACGTTTCACGAACATTCTCCTTAACAGTGACCTTTTATACTGAAAATTTTCTACACAAGGGCACGCCACCGGGACACTTTTGATGGTGTGTCACAGAAATAGTGTCCTTCATAATATGGCAGTAGATAGGATTCTATTTAACGATGGATTTTCCTTGTGAAGACATTTTCTTAAGGATTCGAACTCGGAATCTCTTTTGTTGTCACGAAAATAAACTGTTTTCTTTTAAATACATCACTATACAGCATTAAACAAAGCAGCTAGTAGCCCCTCCTCACCTGTCGAACCAATTTCATATTTTGTCTTACTCTGACGTTTTGAGAGTGTCCCTGACCCAAGGCACTTTTAAAAATAAAAATTATCCTAGCCACTTACATAAAACCACATACATTATATGACCCATCACGGAAAGGTTACTGAGGATGGATATTCGGAGAAAAAGGTGTGGCATCGAATACAAATAGGAGTAAATACATGGAGGAAAAGAGAGAGAGGGTCATGGAGGACAATATATATTAAAATGGATGACTGGCAGGAGGAAGAACAGTACAGGAGCTAGACCTCACCCTGTACAAGGGAAACAGGAGGAAGAACAGTCCAGGAGCTAGACCTCACCCTGTACAAGGGAACCAGGAGGAAGAACAGTACAGGAGCTAGACCTCACCCCTGTACAAGGGAACCAGGAGGAAGAACAGTACAGGAGCTAGACCTCACCCTGTACAAGGTAACCAGGAGGAAGAACAGTACAGGAGCTAAACCTCACCACTGTACAAGTGAACCAGGGTGAAGAACAGTACAGGAGCTAGTCCTCACCACTGTACAAGGGAAGCAGGAGGAAGAACAGTACAGGAGCTAGTCCTCACCACTGTACAAGGGAACCAGGAGGAAGAACAGTACAGGAGCTAGGCCTCACCACTGTACAAGGGAAGCAGGAGGAAGAACAGTACAGGAGCTAGTCCTCACCACTGTACAGGGGAACCAGGAGGAAGAACAGTACAGGAGCTAGGCCTCACCACTGTACAAGGGAAGCAGGAGGAAGAACAGTACAAGAGCTAGACCTCACCCTGTACAAGGGAACCAGGAGGAAGAACAGTACAGGAGCTAGACCTCACCCCTGTACAAGGGAACCAGGAGGAAGAACAGTACAGGAGCTAGACCTCACCCTGTACAAGGTAACCAGGAGGAAGAACAGTACAGGAGCTAAACCTCACCACTGTACAAGTGAACCAGGGTGAAGAACAGTACAGGAGCTAGTCCTCACCACTGTACAAGGGAAGCAGGAGGAAGAACAGTACAGGAGCTAGTCCTCACCACTGTACAAGGGAACCAGGAGGAAGAACAGTACAGGAGCTAGGCCTCACCACTGTACAAGGGAAGCAGGAGGAAGAACAGTACAGGAGCTAGTCCTCACCACTGTACAGGGGAACCAGGAGGAAGAACAGTACAGGAGCTAGGCCTCACCACTGTACAAGGGAAGCAGGAGGAAGAACAGTACAAGAGCTAGACCTCACCCCTATACAAGGGAACCAGGAGGAAGAACAGTACAGGAGCTAGACCTCACCCCTGTACAAGGGAACCAGGAGGAAGAACAGTACAGGAGCTAGACCTCACCACTGTACAAGGGAACCAGGAGGAAGAACAGTACAGGAGCTAGACCTCACCACTGTACAAGGGAACCAGGAGGAAGAACAGTACAGGAGCTAGACCTCACCCCTGTACAAGGGAACCAGGAGGAAGAACAGTACAGGAGCTAGACCTCACCACTGTACAAGGGAACCAGGAGGAAGAACAGTACAGGAGCTAGACCTCACCCCTGTACAAGGGAACCAGGAGGAAGAACAGTACAGGAGCTAGACCTCACCCTGTACAAGGTAACCAGGAGGAAGAACAGTACAGGAACTAAACCTCACCACTGTACAAGTGAACCAGGTTGAAGAACAGTACAGGAGCTAGTCCTCACCACTGTACAAGGGAAGCAGGAGGAAGAACAGTACAGGAGCTAGTCCTCACCACTGTACAAGGGAACCAGGAGGAAGAACAGTACAGGAGCTAGGCCTCACCACTGTACAAGGGAAGCAGGAGGAAGAACAGTACAGGAGCTAGTCCTCACCACTGTACAGGGGAACCAGGAGGAAGAACAGTACAGGAGCTAGGCCTCACCACTGTACAAGGGAAGCAGGAGGAAGAACAGTACAAGAGCTAGACCTCACCCCTATACAAGGGAACCAGGAGGAAGAACAGTACAGGAGCTAGACCTCACCCCTGTACAAGGGAACCAGGAGGAAGAACAGTACAGGAGCTAGACCTCACCCCTGTACAAGGAACCAGGAGGAAGAACAGTACAGGAGCTAGACCTCACCCCTGTACAAGGGAACCAGGAGGAAGAACAGTACAGGAGCTAGACCTCACCCCTGTACAGTACAGGAGGACCTCACCAGGAGGAAGAACAGTACAGGAGCTAGACCTCACCCCTGTACAAGGGAACCAGGAGGAAGAACAGTACAGGAGCTAGACCTCACCCCTATACAAGGGAACCAGGAGGAAGAACAGTACAGGAGCTAGACCTCACCCCTGTACAAGGGAACCAGGAGGAAGAACAGTACAGGAGCTAGACCTCACCACTGTACAAGTGAACCAGGAGGAAGAACAGAACAGGAGCTAGACCTCACCACTGTACAAGGGAACCAGGAGGAAGAACAGTACAGGAGCTAGACCTCACCCCTGTACAAGGGAACCAGGAGGAAGAACAGTACAGGAGCTAGACCTCAAACCTGCATAAGAGAACCACAAGGGAGAATATATGTTATGTTCAATAACATATACACCCAGAGAATATGCCTTGGGCAATCAACTACCACACAAACAATCGACATCTGATCATCAATTTTTATTTACCGACAAAATGACTGATTGCTTGAAAGCAAACCTTGCATCAGAGCAAACAAACAACCTATTGACTTCTGACATGGATAGTTTATTTCTGAATGACCTTGGATACAATAGCAATGTTTTAATGTGCTGTGACTAGTTCCACAAAACAAGGTGATTTCACATTAAATGTGTCCCCCTCAATTTGATTTGCTAATTAGTCAAACTTAAAATTAATTTAATTCAACATATCTTGTAACAACTGCAACATACTAACTCATCTTTGTATTTATAATTTGTTTTAAATTTTCAGTGAAAATGTTAAAACTATTCACATAATACACATTTAGCCACCAGCAAACCTGTTTCACAAACAGGTTAAACTAACTGAGGAGATAATTTGAAGTGTTTGACGTAAGTGAACCTCGTTCTTATGCCATGCGCTCCACTAAAAGAAACCCAAATAATATAATCTCTAATTTATACTAATTTTTATGTGCTATAATTTTAACCACAACTTCCAGATCTGGAGTTCTTTAGACCTAAAAAAATAGTACAATGGCTTTTATGTGGTTTTATAAGTCCAACTATTTTCACAACTCTTCCTATGTACAATGTAGCCTAACACAGTTCTTCAGAAATGACTTTTTCAAGAATAGTAGCTCTAAAATGAACAGTAAAATGTGGAATTTTCCTCCTCAGATACCCTAAATTATTCAGTTATTCCCATGACTGACTTCAATAGCAAACTGTGGGGACACAACTCTCAGTGTAGATCACTGCGGGCATTAAGCAGTGATTTATATCTGCGACCCTTGCATAAACTGTCTGCAAGGCCAGAACCTACGACCCTTTACCTGCCAGATCAATGTCTTCCATGAACAAAGGTGAGGCAATTAATTGCACATTAGTCAACCGGACTGAGTTCTATAAATACCATTTCTCTATTCTCGCACTGGTCATCAGTAGCCTCTAGTTGGTGTCCGAAAGTCAACAACACACAGAACGATGATATGTCCACCCGATAGAGCAGCTATAGAACTTAAGTAATCAATCTTATTGTAAATTGCAATGTATGATATGTTCACTGCATTCTGAAATCCAAATCCACAAAAGTTGTGGATCTTTAAGAATGTTAACCGATAAGAATTTTTCACACGGGATTATATAATATTGTTACACTAGATTAGCTGAAGTGTATTTGGTGGCCGGGATAGAAAGTCGGAAGTATTACTAAAAATCCATCAGTTGCCTATAGTGACAAGAAAAGGCAATAACATAGTTTTCAGAATTGTTTTCAAATTTCCTCTTTAATACAATGTGTGTGCTCGTCTTACTTTAAATAACTCAGTCAACAACATATAACAAGTTGTTATTTTTCTCCTCTTGTTTCCCTGTTTGTCGGGGTAATGCTAGCCTCAATACTATTCATCGACTTCTGTTTTTTTATACTTTTTCTTCCCCTCTGATCTTGCACTGCTGTCTCCACCAACCGTGTCCTCTCCCAATCCCTCTGAGTCGCTCTACGATAGATGGCGCGACATCAGGATGCTAGCAAAAAACAGATCTGAGTGAGTGCTTTGACCGCCTCATGCGTCTACAGACATGGGAGTTGACAAGTCTAAGTTTACAGTTGTATGTCAGACCCACCTGCGGCTGGATGTTGGAGATCTTGCTCCAGGAAAACTCAAACTCGTTGAGAGGGACCTTCGCTTGCTTCAGGTAACGTAGGAAGCCAAGCTCCTCAGGGCGTAGGATGAGTAGGGCGTGACCCCGCCCCCCCTCCCCACGGGCCGTCCGCCCCACACGGTGGATGTACTCCTGCAGAACACACCAAAATATGTACATGTAACACATATACACACGTGTACATAGGTACCCATAACACATATGCAGATAACACATTTACATATAACACATGTACACATACATAACACATATATATGCATAACACATATATATGCATAACACACGTACACACAACATAAGAATACTTAGCACATGTACATATAACATGTAAAACATGTACACATAATACATGTATGTACATATATATATATATAACCACAAATAACCACAGTAACAGTACAGTAGAAACGAACACGCAGTTTTTTAATGGAATATTCCGCACAAAACAGTTTTCCAATCTTTAATGCAAAGTTCATAGATATTGATTTATAGGAAAAACATTCAAAACTCAGTTTAATTTATATAGATGCTATCAAAGAGTTACACACAGATTCATGTTCATAGCTAGACATTGACGGATGCGCTTGCTTGGTTTACCAGGCCCTCATGTTGGGGTTTAATTTTTTTGGTGAAACATGTGGTTTCCATGCTGAATGATGCAGAGAATCCTCAAATACACAGTGGAGAATATCAGAACATTAATAATGCCCTCAAGGGCACACCAGCAATGGGTGGCTACAGATTTGCTCATATTAGACCAAAAAATTGGTTGGGGTAGAGTTAAAATGCATATTGTCCAGTGGGATGTTCTCTTCACACAATCTGTGGCAGATATGACACATTCACTGTGAACCGGATTCATGTGAGCACCACACCAAACTCCCTCAAGTCCAAGAAGCAAGTACAGAACTTTTAATGATGAAGTAATAATAAAACGTTATTTTGATACCATCATGATTAAATCTGGTGCCGCTGCCCCGTTCACGGGTGTGTACAAACATGTCAAATTCTAAATAGCTTCAAATTAATTCAGGTAAAACTTGGTAGTTCTAAATGACAAAATAATAATAATACATTGTAGAATGTTAAAAACAATGCAAAATGTCCACATATACCAATTATTTAAAGGAAATATTTACACGTAAACTACATTTGTAAACAAATATTTTTTAAATACGTGAAATAGAAAAACGCTAATACCATCAATATTACAATAATAATTTAATAATAATTTTATTTATTACAATAATAATAATTTAATAATACATTTTATTTATTGACTTTTTCAAACGGAGACAACTAATAACCTTACAACACCACCACAGGTGTATCTAATAGACATCAATTTACTGCTTACTTTCTATTTGAGTTGATAACGCACCGCCATTGTAACAGTTTAACCACACACACAGGAAACAATAGCATTGTCCCACAATGCACCAATACGACCACATCACTTTCAGTCTTTGTCTGGTTCCAAACACTAGGTAGAACTTGTGTAAACATAATAAATTTACGGGATTACCATTGTGTGACGCATCAGCATATGATATACATAACCGTGCGAGTGAATTGGTGGTCACTGTGTCGACTAATTCACCAGCAACATATTCCTTGTTACCCAGCTCAGCAATGCAGACAACCACCGTAGCAATACTTATCGTTAGTGTCACGACAAAGGCTTCATAAACCAGGGCCTGATCAAAATTCATGCGTCGTTGTGTTGCCGCGTTCACGCATTGCTAGATTACTGTGTACATACTTGAGCAAATATTCAAACAGCGATCAATTCACACTGCTGGTTGGTGAAATGACATTTGCATTGCCATCAATCGGCTGGTCGGTGAGAAATTGTGAGAGATTGTTACAAATCATTCCTTCAGATGTACGGCCTATAGGAAGTGTTCGCTGATTGCCAGAAACCTGCAACTTGTCTACAAATCTATAAACAAACTGGTTATTGTTTGCAAAAATATATAAGCTTAGTTAGACTTATGTAACTTGATCAAACAGATGAAGTCAATTCTTGTAACACTTTCCCCTTTTAAGTGTTGAAGAAGTTTGTACGAATTCACACACTACATTCTTGCCTTTACTCACATAAATGCAAAAAATGGTATCAATGCATTGTAATTGCTTATATTTGACAAATAGTGACCCATTAAAATGCAGTAAAGCCATTGTATATTCACAAATCACCTTCAGGTACACTTGACAGGATGGTTTCATCCAGTGTAAATTACTAAGTTAAATCATAACCAGGGCCAACAGTTGGGGTGCTTCTTAGGCGTTCTATTTTTTACCACCAAAAGTGGGCAAGTGGTCAGCTCCAGCAATGAGGGTTTCTCCCCCCTGACTATACCCTATGTGAAGGGGCGTTTGTTTGGGGTGGCACCCGCAGTAAAATTCCAACATGTAGTCATCTGATTATGTATTGTCGACCTCGCTTGAAGTTCACCAAAACGCACAAAAAGTTGTTTGTCGTGGCCAGGTAAGATATGACATCAGACATGTTATATGCTGCCACAGGAATGGAGCGGTATCAACGTGAATGAACAACAGTTTCTTATAACACAGCACATGATACAATCACACAAACAAAGAGATAACAGGAACATGACCGAGTCTTGGGCATTGCAGTGGAATCTCAGTATTAAGGTCACACTTGGGACTGTGACCTTAATAGTGAGGTGACTGTATTAGTGGGACTATTTCCTAAACTTGACTCTTACGGAAATAATTTGGACTGTCAGAGGGTGACCATAGTTGCAAGGTGGCTACAGTACCGAAGTGATGGTAAAGCGAGGTGCGACTGCTATTTAAACTTACGATTTTCAGTTCTGATGCAGCAGCTATCCAAGCCCAGTAAATACAGCTGCTACGTGACTAATGTCATTACCTGAATACCTGGGATACTCAGATCATTTCATAGATTCCACCTGAAAGTGTGTTAATGCAAGCGCTTCAACTTATGAATCATCCTGGTAAAATGCAGCAGGGATGGGATTCATCGTCAAATCACAATAATAGTGAGCAGACATTCTTGAGGCCGTCTGTGGTTCCAGAATAACAACTGTAATGACCTATTAGACTCAGCTCTTTTATTCACTGCTACCATTGTCACAACACAGCAACCCATCACAGGGGGAATGGCATCGACCTTTGACCCTCCCAACCACCCCCATTACTCAACCCATCCCGACAAACCAACAGAATAGATACTAGAGCCAAGAGCAGATAATTGTGCGATGAATTACGTGCAGCCAAACCACAGATTGATGTTGGATAAACTGGAGTGTTAACTCATTATAATACCCGAGTAGGTACAGTCGAACCTCACTTTACATCACCTCAGTAATACAGCCACCTTGTAATTAAGGCCATCTTAACGCAGTCACAAATGATTTTCATAACAATAAAGTATAGGAAATTAGTTCCACTAATATGGTCACCTCGCTATTTGGGTCACTTTTGTCCAGTCCCAAGGGTGACCTTAATATGGAGGTTCCACTGTATTTCTTCTGTCTTAAAAAATGTACAATTAACACAAACTAATGTTAATGCAAAACAAAGTAGATTTGTGTAGTGACGGAATCTTTTGCTTCACTCAATTTACGTCTTATTTTATTACCTTAAATGAGCTGAACTTGCTCGTGAATTTGCAGATTTTAGGAAACAAAAAAGTAGAATGTTTGTTAATAACGTTACTAATAACTCAGATTTAATCAATTCTTGCAAAGAATAGTTATTTAATATTGATTGAAACTGCATTTCCACCCTCGATGTTCGCCGGTCTCTTGGTCTAATATTAATTTTATTTACCTCTATTTTAATACAGATTTTAATTTTGCAAGGATGTTGATTGTTAAACCTGAAATAAAGGTATTCATATTCATTCGTAAATGTCTATAACACACAACGTACATGTAGCTGACCACATTGACATTACCCATGTGAGAAGACTATAGCATTCAATGTCAACCTTTAATAGACATTAGTACCTGAAAGCCCCAAGCTGCACAATGGCAAACAGTTTGTCCTATACCAGATACCCCAAGCTGTACTGGTATATGACAGCCTGCTCACCATACCATTTGTCCTATACCATCTGGTATAGGACAAACTGTTCACCATATCATCTGGTATACGACAAACAGCTCAACATACCATCTGATATAGGACAAACAGCTCACCATACCATCTGGTATATAATGCAAAAAACAACAAATCCCACAATTCAGTTGGCAACCAAATCATACCAATCAGGTTTCAATTCATAGAAATTAAATTAGATTCATTCACAGTTGTGCCAAGAAGGAAATAGTATAATCATTAGATTACTCATAGTCTGACTGAAAGTGTCCCTTGCAAGTAAATGTATCATCTCCATAAGACTAAGCTCTCCGCTTTAAAGCAGGAGACAATTTTGATCTAGCAGGTACACTCTGACTTGGATAGTACTGTATTGACCTAAAGTACTTTGTTGACCTTGAGAATATTATGTTAACATAGAGGGTACCCTGTTTATCTTGAGAGTATTATACTGACACAACTTTTAGAGCAAGCGATCACTTCACCCCATAATGTGAAGCAACTACAGTTACTTCACTGCTATTCAGAAGTTAACATTCTGATATATGTGACTTATTTAACCTTGTCTGTCATGAGAGCAGCCACCCTTCAATTAATAAACAAGTAACTAGGGTCAATACTTTGAGGTCATCATATATGGCATCACTGTGTAGTCAAATCGTGGTTGAGTATCTGTTTTGTACCAATAAAATGTCAGCAATAACCACCAGATCAGACAACTATTGTAATATAATTATAGGGTACCAAATCAGTATTTTACTGTGACAAATAGGGAGGGGTCATTATTAATTTTCCCACCAGCAACATTATTTATATATTAATGCACTTCATAAATGTGTGTTTAGAGGGAGGGAGGGAGGGGGGGAGAAACAGAGAGAGAGAGAGGAAGAGGGTAGTAACTCATGGCATTCAAAGAGAAATCAGGATGTAGTTTAGGCACATGCAAGGCCACATTTAAAGACATGATGTTGGCCAGGTGAAAGCTGTTTACAGATACAACCATCACTTGATTGATGAGATTCTGATAATGGAATGATTTGGCACATACCTTTGGGTCATCGGGCGGGTCATACTGGACGATCCAGTCGACCTGCGGAATGTCAAGCCCCCTGGCGGCAACGTCTGTACACAGAAGGATTCCTTCCTTTGCGTTGCAGAACTGGAAGAATGTCTGTGTCCGCTTCATTTGCTTCTGTTTGCCCTGAAATACAACAAAATATATTAAATGTTTTCAGCGAGAACATAAAGCGAACCTTGCTCGGTTACCCGGAATCATCCTCTCGTGTTTCTGGTGGTAATTGTTACTTGGGAGTTGTTGAAATAGGTCTTGGTCACGTGGGAAACAAGAGAATGCGCTGAACATCAAAATGCAATTGCCGTTATCTGTACTTCCTCTCAAAAAACCAATGCCAATATTTAAAGGGTGCTTATAATATCAATGTCTTGGATACAATTTGGATGTTTCATTGGCGCAACATTCAAGTTATGAATACTGTTTCAGGCTTATTAGACACAAATTGGAGGACAGTACACATTCAACAATTGTACAATATAAAATAAACAATCCATCATATTTTCATGATTTCCCCCCTCAAAATGTACAAATAATTTGGTTGTTTCATAGAATACAGAACTGAATCTAAGTATGATGGTAATTTTAATAACGTGAAATGCTTTCGCACTGAAGAATTCTGGATTTTGTTTTATCAGGACAAATCTGCATGGTTTTAAGATAGTGTATCTAAGTTAGTAAATGCATTATTATTACATGCACACTTACAAAAAACAACTGTGGCTTGTGTGCAGGTTAAACACAAGTGTAAATAACAATTCTGATGTGTGCGATCTATGACTAGGTTAAACAGAAGGGAACATAATTCCAATGTACCAATTCAAGCCCAGTTGAAAAATATCTTATTCATATACACATGCCGTGGTACAAGAATAGATACAATGCAGAGAGCTGTAAATCCGTTGTTCTCAACAAAGGTATGACATTCTACGCCAGTGATCTACACAGTAATACAAACCAACACAGTTAGGCAAATATAGGCTTCAGTGAATAACACAACTAAAAGCCAGTCTCAATAAGATAGGACCAGAAATTACCCACATCTTGTTTTCCCTAAATCTTATTCCTATTATCCTCACACATTAGTTGGTTTGCATGCTTCAAATTTATCTTCCTTCTATAAGGAATGATTACGACGTAATAGATTTACAATCCTCAGCTGTCAGCATAACAGATTCCAGGAATTTGTAGATTTCTCTATGATGTGAAGACAGAGAGCTCTTGCAAGGTAGCCTCACTCAAATATTCCATGCAGCTGGCACACGTGCGCTCTCCAGGAAAAGCTGACAACATCACTCATGTGCCTAGAAATGCCAGGATGTGACGGATGTTGGCATATGAGAGATGAGCAAGATAACATAAATTGACAAATGAAACCATCTGTGCGCGCATCAAGGGGGAATATAGTTATACTGTCCAGCACAGTGTTTGATCAATATCAGAGTGGGTCAGGAATGGTGGAGTAAAATACACACCCAAAACTAGAGAGTAAGAAACTAACTAATATTATAGATCTCTGGCACACAGATTCAATGAACTGAATTTAAGTGACTGTATTCACTGATTTACTCTATAAATAAACAAATTATGTGTGTGTGTGTGTGTGTGTATATGCGCGTGTGCGCAAGCGTGCATGCGTGTATGTGTTAGCGTAAACATGAGGTTTAGTTAGACCCTATCACATTAAATATAGGGACAGAAACCAATCCCAATAGAGTATTCCCTGTTAATGTTTGTCTTTACAAAACGTTTTCTGGCAGTAAACCATCAAGACAATATTTTGTATGATTTATGTTGCGATGGTAGCCATAATTAAAGTAATAACACACAGACAGACATATATTTAATTACAATTAATCAGTCCCACTGTATTACACAGACAGACACGACTTATCATAACATGGCACTTCCTCTTGCTGTTCTTAAGTCTGGTTATAGACATGGGTCATCCAGTGGTCAGAGCATACAGTTATATAAGCCGACAACCAGATTAGGTAAATCTGGCAGAAGGGTTTATTTTGTGAATGCCAGTGCAGCAATATTAACTACAGGATGCAATGACGAAAATAAACAAGTCATGTTGATCACTTCCAGGTTATAGTACTGTTCGGTCTGTTCCGTATGGTGTAAGTCTGTAAGAAAATGCGTGTATGACATTGACTTTTTATAACTCTTTAATTTTCACTGTCCACACCAGTGATTTAATATCTACATTGTAATTATTCAATTTTTAAAAGTGCCTCCAAGTTTCAATTTTGCTAGTATCCATTCAAATTAATTTTATGAAAAAGCAAATCTACATAGTACCCAGGTCGGCAGTACGACAAGCTAGCGATAGCTCATTCTTACTACATGTACTTGTTGTATGTTGTTTTGGTAAAATCATCGCACAAACTATTAACTTAAATGTAATTCTGAATCAAGAATCAATCTGAGTGATACTCAATTGGCTTTGGCAAGTTGCCAGGTGTAGTAATCACAGTCAATTCTTTCGACCATTTAAAAAAGTACTTTTTATTAAACTGATTCTGGATACTGTCTATTCACATATCACATATTTTAATATCAAAGAATTATCTATGATAGGCCAAACCAGTTGGAGAACCAGCACTAACTGATGTATAATTTACATATGTAGGTTTTTTAAAAGTATTCATTCAACTGTTTTAGTAATCAATTTACTGACCAGTTATCAATCAAACAATTGATTAATAAATCATAAAATCACAAAGATGTCATATTGTGATGCTTCCAGGGTCGTGTTTGTGTACGACAAGCCAAGGGCAATAAAACTTTGATCATACTAAACTGACCATTGGAGAGTAGCCAGCCTGATGCAAGGTTTATCACCTGTCTGTCCGCTGCACTGATGTATGCCCACTAGTCAATCACTGGTCAGCAACAAACAGACCTCAGCAGTGCTCTTACTGGACACTAAGTACTGACCACTAATTATTTGCTATTGGCCTCACCCTCTGGCTGATCCCATCACCTAAGTCTTGTTGACCAGTGTCCAAGACAGGACGTACAAAATCAACAACAAATATGCGCTGGTGTCCATGTTGTCATTAATCTCAATTCTGCCAAAGAAGTTTCACCTTTTTAGATCTTCTCTTCTCTTTCTTCCATTAATGACCACCGGTCAAGCAGATGACCATTATTGTCATATCATAAATGAGAACGTACTGTGAAATTGTAACCAACTGTGATGAGTTGCAAATGTTCACACCTAAAGGCATATTTTGGCAATAGGGACTTATGAGCATAATTTAAAAGGACATTTCATTTTTACATTTATATTAGCATCATGTGTGTACGAAAATATGTTGTGATGTTATGTGTGGTTGAACTGACCCATCAGAAGAATTAAAGTTTTGAGACAGACATCATTAAAGTTATGTATTTACAGTTCAAATCGCACACCACTCAATCCTCACAAGAATGAGACACTTTTTCAAGATAACAATTCCAAATTGTACTAGTCAAACTGGTAGTAAATTGTTTCTAACGACACCAAAAAACCTGATACGTTCACTCCTGCATCTATATTTTCTTGTTTTTTCCTCAGTTTTGTGAATTGTACTTTATAGTCCGAACCATTACAATCTCTCACAGATACAATGAATCAACTTGTGTCACTTTCCCCCACTAATATGATTCATTGTTGTTAAAATTACTGGTATGATTTGAAAGGAGAGAAAAGGGTGTTTCCAATGGCAACAAAGGTGTGGTGCCAGCTCAAGTGTGTGCAAAGTAATTCAGTTGTTAACTTATACTAGAAACTGCTCGTACATACGGACAAAAAAACAGATCTGGGAAAAGATGCTCTTAAACCGTGAGAACCGACATGTTCGCCTGAAGGTACTCTACTTAAATGCATATTTTGAGCACTTTTAGGCAGTTGTCAGGAAATATTTTTACAGAATAGATAGTTTATATACATCTATTTCTAACAAGTACATGTAAAATCTCCAAATCAACCAGATGACACCACGGCTTCCTTTTTGTTCCACTCACTGGAGGGTTACATGTGTTCTGCATGAACTTGAGTTACTACTGAAAAATACCAAACTAGTTCAACGTCTAAAAGATTGCAAGGTACACTATACATAAAGCCAAGCTAACTCAGGCCTTTAGTCCTAACTTTCAACTGAACGTTGTAACAGATTGTTTGAATGTTATTTTGAAACAACTCAATTTGAATATTAACAAACACATTTTAGAAGAACGTGTAGGTAACAATTTACGACTACGGATGCAAAAAAATAAACTGCCATCTAGTGGCAAACAATAGAAGCCATCACTCAGTCACGGTGAAAGCGAGCAAAGCAAGTGTTTGAAACGTTACAAATCAGTTTTAAAATGTCGCTGCATCAACCATATTTACACGATTGAACTATTTCATGAAACACAACCAAGCAGAATAACATAACTGGGTTGTTCCGACTCATTTCACCGGTAATTTAGACATCTTCCTGAGCAGATGGTCACCAAGTCTATGCCAACATTCCACTTGCAAACACACTGCCTTGTAGCAAAGGTTACTACACATTTCAAACTTGAGCTATATATTTTCACGTATTGTTTGGAGCATGCAGATGAAGTGGGAATGAGGAATGTAGGGAACCATGCTTGTGTTCTACTGGGTATTTCTCATCACGAAGCATGGGCTGTTGACAGCATGACATGAAACAAAGGGTAGCTCCAAGTTAATAATCTAGTTGAATCTATCAGAGACGCAGGTGAGAATACTGCCATAACTACGGCAACTAACCGACGTATTTGTTGGAAAATCAATGTCACCTGAAGATTGTCATCCACCGGGTTATACCATTCATGTTATCGTATTAGAAACTATTTGATAGGTTAGATCTTTTGCAAAATTAATGTAAAATAATATGTATGTGAAAAAACTAATTATAGAGGTGGCTTAACAGCAGTTATATTAATATAATCAAAAGTGGATCAATTACCAAGACGAGTGAGACAGTTTGAAAAAAAATTGCATAATGACAAAATTCTTCATTGTTCATTGTATAATGGAACAAAGCCACACTTTTCTGTTCAAACTTGTCTACCTGCATGGACAGGGTGTACATCAAGGGTGATTACATGAGCTAACAACTTGCAATTATGTAAATCTGTGAAGCATGCCATTCACTATCAAAACAAGCCATTGGTTTAGTAACTTCCTTCCTTTCCTAAGGCTAAGATAAAGGATAGCTGGCTACATAGAACTGCTGTTGTTTGCAACATCCTATGTGGCCCCTGGGTACAAAACATTGCATAAAGAATCATTAGTTGGTATCTCTAAAAGCATGTTCAGCCATATCTCAATGTTTACCTTTAAACAGAGCAAACAAATTAACATATACAAATCACAACCTCGTCAAATAATTTGATAACAATTCTCTTTGATTTTGTGATACATGATTCATTATGGTGTACTGTGTAAAATAAAGGGCTCTATGATTTCCAGATATTATGTGATTTAATAACAATTATAATCGACCTTGAAACTTAACAGGAAGAAGTATATATACATATATATATTTATGCAAGCACCAACACAAGTCATGAATAGTGATGAAAGAAGGCCAAATGAATGACGTTTATTAGAGATTAAGTTAAAGAGAGAGAAATGTGGGCTCTACATCCCAAGGCCAGGCCTGTGACTGAGCCCATACTAGTCTCCTGTACCTCTGGATGACAGAGCCCACATTTTGGCATATACAACATTTGCAGTATTGTTATAGATATATAAAACAACAGCATTACTACTGTAATCACAGTAGACCTTATGCACTGTACCGTACTAACCAAGCACACCATTCATTCACACTAACTATAATCCCAACTACCTGCTGAAGAGTTACATCGTATCAAGATTTAGCCTAAACCTATAAGTGGGGCCATTACGCCCAACTTACTAAAATCACCGGTGGAAGAGAAGCGAGCTGTCTCGGCATCAAAATCCCATGAACACATTGTCCACCTGCACTAAGAAAATGGGGAAAGCGTTGAGATCTGCTATCAACCCCTCTTCCACCAACGATGTACATGCTGTGTCCCTAACGCTATCAAAAATTGGGAAGGATGGGAGGGCCAAAATTTGTTATGTGACCACTCCGTCTGCTTTCACAAAACAAAGTGACCAAGAGCTCGTTGAAATCTGCGACCACGCGCCGCTACCGCGCGGTGATTGGTTCCTTGTGCCAAGAACGCCAAAGACAAAGGGGTAATTAACATAATAATTAGCATCAGACATTAGGCCAATCATCACTCGTCCTGCATTGTTGCCAGCACAAAAATACATACGCAGCGCGGTGCCGCGGCCGCATATTCTCATTTATGCAAGCACCAACACAAGTCATGAATAGTGATGAAAGAAGACCAAATGAATGACGTTTATTAGAGATTAAGTTAAAGACACAGAAATGTGGGCTCTACTACCACAGACAACAAAATGGAGTTTACCGTGGAAAACATTTTTGGCGATGTGATATTAATGTTACGGAATTGGCCCCCGGTCATACAAGGGGACCCTGTAGCCCCATAAACTGTGCCCCCTTCACGGGCAACAATTTACCTGCAAACTCCTGTTTTATTTACGATCACGCAAACTTCACATCTAGTGCTATTTGTTCAGATTTCAGAACGATCGAGCTATAAACCAACGTTAACAATCGGGCTGAGGCAGCGAAAGTTCACGAGATGTCAGCACATTTATCAACACATTCAAAGCACAAAACATGCGAAAATATATTAGGATCTAAACTGCTGTTTGCTTGACTGGTGGTCTTAAGGCAGGCACAGAACAGCAAAAGTGTTAAATGTGATTTCCAAGTCAAAGGTAATGGGCCCAAAGGTTTAGACACATTATTTAGTGCAACACACACAACGCAATCCCAATGTTTTTAGAACAGGATTGTGCAAGAACTGAATCATGAAAGAATGAAGAAAGTATGTGAACTCTTTGCAGAAATATTCACATCTGAATTTTAATACAAATCAGAAAGAAATCAGCTGTTTTATAATACTGTTGCGTATTCTTCATATCAACAATACATTGACAAAATTAATAAAAAAACAGACAAAGAAAATTTTTTCTGATGTCTGTTTAAAAAAAACTGTTTTTCTGAGACTTGTATTCTTTGTTTATACACTGTAATCAAGCAGCATACATTTTAATTGAAGAGGAAGTGATCCCGGGGGCTACGTTGCAGCACTGACATTTTGCAGGCAAATGTAGTTCCTGTTTCCACACTGGAGGGCACCACACATTTTGATATGCAAACATGTACACGGAGCGTTTCCATGAAAACGCAAAAATGTGGGTCTAATTTCAGTGGCATGATTCACAGGTCTAATGACAGAGACACGTTTCTCTTGGCTAGAGACGGCCCAATCCAAGGTCAAGTGTTTGGTTTAGCTGACATATCAAAATCATGAAAAATATACGGGACTGGAGTAAATCAAGCACACGCTGAAGACGTAAATTTCTCCCCACAGAATGCCTTGGAATTCTTCAGTGGCAAACACGCCAACTACAGGATGTCAGAAACCCAGGTACCCTGACAAAAATATTCACCCAAAAGAACCAATATTTCTGCAGGTTTTCCTTTTACTTTAAGATGGACATACGCAGCTTTTCATCATGGCATTTTATGTTCCATCTTTTTCCTATTGGTGCCACAATTTCATGTTGCAAAAAGTGATACTTCTCTCAGCCACTCTCACATTACATAAGGTGCTTGGTAGAAAAGCAGAAGCCAAAAAGTTGTTGGCCTCCATTTCAGAGTGCAATGAAGATATGTTGGAATGTGCTAAAGAAGTGTGCAGCAGTTAGTTACCCCTGTCGTGCCACCATGGTAAACCAACAAAGGGCATCCTAAAAGCCAGGTATAAATTATTTCTGTTTCCCAAATTGAATGGCTGCCATCGCTTGACTTTTTACATCCCACTATTGGCCCAGTGCAATGCCATAGGTCTTCTTCAAAGACTATAGATCTCAGCGCCAACACACAATTACGCACCATTTTCACTGTTTTATACAGGCAACTGGGAAAAAAGACCCAGCCAACACTGTCATACAATACCTCTATCAAAACATATATTTTTTCAAAATTGCACAGGTCTGCTGTACTCCCACAATGGTGCGTGTGTGTGTGTGTGTGTGTGTGTGTGTGCGTGTGTGTGTGTGTATGCACGAGCATGTGTGCATGCTTTCTTATATTTTTATGCAGTCTGCCATTAATGATTTGTGACTAGAGCCTTGCAAAACTTGTCACACATTAACATTGTACCAAGTCCAGAAATAGTATGTGCTGATTGGGGTGTTCTGCATTCTAAAACTTCCCTAGGGTTAGGGGTTTTGGAAAAAAGGTGGAACATCATCAGGAATTAGTGATCTACTGTTCAAGTGCAGAACAAATTATCCGGTAATGCATGAATGTGTTTACCACATCATCTTCCCTTGGATGATTAACTATTTAATTACATATTCCGCCATGTGACACTCAATTCATGCAAGATCTTTTTAGCACCCCTTGAGATAAAACAAAACAATGTTTGCTTACAGCTTGACTACACAGTAATTAGTTTAAGCCATGTCTAATAAGCATCGAGACAATGTGTGTCAAAAGCAGAAGCCATGACGTAATTTTATCCAGCTTCTAGAATCGCACGTATTTGTACCACGCCTGGTTCTAGGCACCTTTCAGCACTCTGAGAATCCCAAAGATCTTCGAGTAGTTAATGTTGTGGCCACTGACAAAGGTGTTAACATCTAGAGACTTGGGAAGACCTTGATCTTCCCTATGCAGCTAACTCATCTTGTGAACATGGCATCCGATTACATGTACGGAAATCAAAAACATCTGTTTTCCAATAAAACAGTGATTGCACCAATTTTTACAAGATACTACTCTTGTCGTAAGAAAATCTATTAAAAAATAGAAATTTTCCTATCAGAATACTAGAGAACACCTGCGTCATTAATCCTACAAAAAAACATGATGTTGTACAGTAAAACCTCACTTTAAGGTCACCTCAGTAATACAGCCACCTCGTAATTAAGGTCACCGTGACAGTCTGTAATAATTTGTTTGTAACAGTAAAGTATAATAATAATATAATAATAATAAGATAACTTCTATTGCACCTAAATCCTTGAACACCAAGCTCAGAGGCACAAAGAATATATATATAAAGTATAGGAAATAAGTCTCGTTAATACAGTCACATCACTATTATTCAGGTCACTTTTGCACAGTCTGGAGGGTGATCCTAATAATGAGGTTCCATTGTGTAAAATATTGACAAGTTCCCTATCTGGTTATGATACAATACAGTGATCCATCTGTTCAGGGGATCAGTGAAAGGTCCTATATTTTGTTACCATACTCAGACCAACCTTCAAACATGACCTGCTAGTCTTAGAAATGGTACCTAAGTAACATTTTAGTAACCACGCCTCTTTTAGAGTCTTCTAAAAGCCCAATTCACGGTGTTGCCATTATAATTGAGGGTTTCAGCACAACGCTCCATGACATTCAATAGTGGTTTAAATGTCTGCTTGTCGGATTTGACCTCCATCGTGACAGCTTTTGACCTCTGTCACTGCCAGCCAATGGGAAGATCCATCTCTGCTGTTGTGATGTCTTAGTAGTGTACCATCATTCGACCATTTTACAGATGTTTCACTGGATATATCAGTCTCCTCTGGCCGACTCATGCGTTAAACACAACAATTTAACTCCAACACACAGTTCGATTCAGAGATAACTCCTCTCGTTTGTTGCTGGGTAGTTTTGTTGGCCGACCCCTAAATGTAGCATTATGTTCCCTTCAAGATACAATCTTTTATCTTTCATTCAAATGACAGACTGTGGTGACTCTTCTGAGAGTCATTGTTTGCCCAACATCACTGGTCCGTCTGTGTTCAACCAGAGTCTTTTCTGCCAATTTGATTTCTTGCTGATCTCTACGTATTTATGAAATGTGAAAAGCCAGCCTTATCCATAACCACCTATATCTTACTCATGGTTTATCAACTCTGTAACTTCTTTCTTTCAAACTATGACCACTGTATGACCCCCCCAAAAGTGGAGAAACCTCACTTTTAAGGTCACCCTTGGGACAGGGTCAAAGCGACCAGAATGGAGAGGTGACTGTATTAGCAAGACTAACTTCCTACACTCCACTGCTACAGAAATAATTTGGGACTGGTTAGGATAACCTTAATTGTGAGGTGGCTGTATTACTGAGGTGACTGGTAATGTGAGTTTCAACAGTATAGAGGTATATCATGTAAGAGCGTAGCTTATATAATTTACCGTAACGTTTCTAACTCTGTCCATCCCGAACACATACGTTACCAAATCAAATCCAGTCACATGTCAGTGATGTCACAGAATAATAAAATCAGTCGACTCAATGAACAAAACGCAAACGCATCAACAGACAAGATTCCTCACCAAAACAGGAATAAAACAGAAGACAGGACCAAGGAGCTTCCTAAAATTGCGTGTATCTCTCCGGAAATGGAATGTGGTTTCTGGGAGTTCCTTGAACATAATGTGCCATGTGCACAGATTCATACTCTTCGGGTGTAAAAAAAGGATGACAACAGCAGCTACTTTATGATAATGTCGTCTTCCGACCAAACAGTTTTTAATTCCGTGGTTCAAGATTGGTTTGTAAATCAAAATAACGACAATCCACTGCTTTTCATTACGAAATGAGACAGCGAATTACTCAGAGCCAGGTACAGGGAGCATTCTGTGCACAGAATATGGATGTTACATTGTGCAAACAAACTGGCTGCCCCACTAATGTATGATGAGCATGGCTCACTTTCAAAGGCCCCGTTCAGCCAAGCATAGCCATGCCCCTGAGGCAGACTTTTATACAGTACTTACTCAGCGACAATTACCAAACTTAGCCAAAGACAATTTAAACTGAAGCCATTTGTGGTCTTTAGTATACTGAACACAGATGGAAGCTGTCATTAATTTTAAGGCATCCTTTGAAGAGAATTCATGCAAGTTGTATGCAATATGATATAGGTTAGATAACGTCGAGTCAACTGAATATACTTTTCACAACAGACATGTGATTTAAAGCACGATAAGAGGTCATATGCAGGTAAATGCTGCAGCGTTTAGATTTGACAGGAGAATTTACAATCTCGGAACAAAACTGGGCGTAGTGGGTACGGGAGAGTGAACCAAACCATTTTGTGCTACCAGATCAAAAGTGAAGTTTGGAATGATGATTCTATACTTCACACCCCCTGTAGTTTCCACTATATATATATATGTATATGTGTGTGTACTACCAGGTATACAAAATACACAACCACACACACATGCACGCACATATGCAGCAGCATGCATGCACACACATGCACGCACACACATGCACGCATGCATGCACACACATGCACGCACACACCACCACCACCACACACACACACACTCACTTTGCACAAGTACAAACGTTGTTTCCACCCTACTAGATAGACAGGAACCACCCAGTCAATATTAATGACTGTCCCTTGGGCAATATTTCCTATGTACCAACACTGAACAACTACTGAGACATGTCAACATTTTCTGCTACCTCTGTTTCTACCCAAATTGATAACATCTACGCCCATGGTGCTAGGATATGTCCCAGACTGGTGACCCATGTGTCAAACAGGAATCTGAGTGGACAATAATTGCATCGCTGCATCTATATAACCTGCAGCAGGACTGGGCGGTCAGGCTATCTGGACATACAAAGTGATTGCTATCTCCACACCAAAACAAGCATTCACTGAAGCCATCAAAGCATTTAATGTACAGTGATGTTATGAATGGAAGCCAAGCCTTCCGTTTGTGATCAAATTCCAAGGCCTTCATAAAGAAAGTATTTTCTGAACCAACTTTTAATGTTATTATTCTACGCCTCATGCTAGTGATTTCTCTGTGAGACTTTCACTGTGAAACAGCAATCTTTAAGACCCACTTTATACTGTTTCCTATCCTTGAATCACATTACATTTACACCCCCCCACACATCTATGGCAGCACTAGTGTTGTGTATCGCAGGTCTGGGGTAATATTAATATGTACTAGTAACGATTACAAATATTGAAGTAATAGTAATAGGTTGAACAAAAATTCAATGTAATAGTAATATGAAGCAATGTAATAGTAATTGACCTATTACGTTTCTATTACTATTGGATATTTAAACCAAATTTCAACTGCATAACAATTCCATTTGATTAGGTTGTAGATTCCTCTAGTTTCTCCAGGGTTTGTGGTTGCTCCGCAATAATTGACTGTCCACCAAGCACCAAGCAGCAGTAGAGCAATGTAGTTTAATTAGACTAATATAATCCACCAAATTATGGTTTTTGACTATTGCTTTTGTCTTTCATTCCAGTACAGTATTTAACTATAAAAGGGAACATATATATATATATATGTTCTATCCTTAGTCAATGTAGTTAGTAGATTGTATTAAATATGGTATATACTATGTAGATATATGTTGTTGTAAATATTTATGATTTGTTATACTTTATAATACTTCCCTAACTATGTTGATGATGATGATGAAAGTACTTGACATTCTCAAATATTATTTCAAATCCTTTGGGCATGGGTATCAATAAATAAATGGCAAGTTATATTATGTCTTGTTTAACTTCTCGAGTCTGTATTTATGCATACAGTGCATTATACCATAAACTGTTCCGATGAAAAATGTAATAGTAATTGCTTCAAATGTAATAGTAATAGGAAGAATTCTGTAATAGTAATAGATTACATTGCAACATAACTGCCCCCCGGCCTGGTGTATCGTATGGTTTTATGTGGCATATGGTCTACGTATGTACTGTTTGTGTTAAACAGTACACAGTATGATGTACATTGTTATGCCAAGATGTATTTTGGTTCCCGAGTCATTCCCTAGAGGCGCTCTGTACACGGCATACACAAAACAGTCTTGTAGCTCTAACAGTGGCGCCCTACTGTGGATTAGGCACAATTTGTATGATGTGCTCTTCTGGACATGCTCAGAAGTGGAATTTTTCAGCGTGAAGATTGCAAAGTGTCAAATGTTTTGTCTTTTTGATCAAATTATGTGACTTGAATGCCTGTCTGACTTAATAAAAACACTGGTGCACTGCCACACAGCACTAGAAATCACTAAGCAGGGCCTTAGCCAGAGACACATCTGCCCGTCTTCAAGACTGGCAGATCACTGGCCAAAACGGGTAATTACAACTAAGATGGGTGGAATTTAGAGGAGAAGTGGGTGGCAAACAACGAAGAGGAAGACCAAAGCCGAGATGGAATGACAGCAAGAAAAAAAGAGACCTTAATTGCGCAGGCGTGAACAGCCACAAATGGAAGGTGATTGCAGACAACAGACAGAGATGGAGGAAAATAACAAGAAAAGGAGAAGAGTGATGTGGACCCCACCCCGCAAGGGAGCAAAAGGGAGAAGAAGACCAGTGGAATTTAGAGGGGGGCCAGCTGGCCACTAGATTAACTAATAGTTCCAAGTCTAGGAGGCCCACATTAATGACTATGATTATGACAATGTTCTCGTAGTGGGATAAACTGAACGGATCTGTATTAATTAAATATATGGCTCAAATGACATTAGTCTGTCATTTATAAAACTAAACTGGCCAATAATAGCTGTGATTGATGGGAATAGCTTCCACGCAAGCCATTCACGTGCTAACAGGCACACTTTAGAATAATTCAAGACTGGCAAAAAATTATTTCTGGCTAAAGGCCTGGCACTAAGTCATTGCAGGTTTGACTCAACATTGCTGCCTTGGAGTCCATCCATCATGGCATACCAGCAGGAAGAGAAAACAGTTTCATCACTTCCACAGCTGAAAACCAATCACCTGCAGTGTGCAAGTCACAGAAAAGGCCCCTTTAGCTTGATTAATGTTGAAACACTGCACTGACATAATAATTCCACTGTGGTCTATGTGTTTTACTAGTCTATCTGTTCATGGTATTTTACCGGAATCTATGATATATGTTGTACTTGTGCCCATTGTTAAAAATAGAAGTGCTAGCATATGTAGCAGGAGTAATTGTACGCCTATTGTTCTCGCCAGTAGTGTCCATAGTTTTTGACAAAAATCATTTATGACCATATTGCCTACAGCTTAACTACATGTAATAATCAGTTTGGCCTCAAGGTATATATGTGTGTATATATGCCTTCAAAGAGGCTGTACTAAAGTATCGTAGCCTGAACATGTTTTTTTGATGCTTCCAAAGCATCTGATCGTGTAAATCATTATGTTCTGTTTGAGAAACTTGTAAAACAGAATATATCCATGTACATACCGGGGATAGTTAGAATTTTAGTATTTCGGTATACTACTCAAAAATGTATGTACGTTGGAAGAACATCATGTCTGACAGCTTTTCTGTTAGTAATGGGGTACGCCAAGGAGGAATTCTTTCTGTATCTTTTTTTGTGTTTACATGGATGATCTCAGTAAAAAACTAAACAATGTTAATGCTGGATGTATAATAGGGATGTCGTTAATTAATCATTTGATGTATGCTGACGATTTAGTGCTCTTGGCTCCCTCATCTACAGGTTTATCAATGTTGTTATCTGTCTGTTCAGAATATGGAATAGAACACGGTATTAAAAATAATAGTGCCATAAGTAATGTTATAATTTTTTGCTGTAAGAGGTTCAAGGATACACGCCTCCAAAAACTTGTATTGAATGGTGAAACATTACCAAGAGTTAGCAAATGTAAATATCTTGGTCATATTATCAGGGAAGATCTCAGTGACAATGACAATATGGCAAGGCAGTACAGACGAATATATGCTCAGGGTAATGCCTTAATCCGAAAATTCTATATGTGTACAGAAGCGGTAAAGTCAGGGTTGGCACATTTTTCTTACCCTGGTAAATACCAGGTGGGAAATAACTGTAAATACTGTCTTGGGAAAACCCTCAACTATTGGTAAAACCAGGATAAATGGGAACAATTATTATAGTATTATATTCGAAGCTGTATTGCAATAAAAGCTACTGTATCACCACCAGAATGATACTGGACAAACATAAGGTAGTTTGACAGAAAACTGCAACAAATAAATAAAGTTGCCTTTTCTGCATATATTGCATAACCCACGGCACTGCTGTTGGCTACAGTTGCCCACTGACCCTGGTAGCCTTTGTTCATCAGTAGCCCCCCTCCCCACTCTGGCAGGGGAGCACTTCTGCTGCCCATCTGCATATATTGCACAACAGTTGCCCATGGTCCCATGGACCCTTTCTATGATGCAGGGCTTCCTGTTCTTTCAAACTGATCTTCCATGACCAATCACTTTTTAATGGATATGGGTGTTACTGTGTGTTATTGATTAGCATTTCTGGTTTTCCCAGAAACGTGCCAACCCTGTGTAAAGTGCACTCTGTTCAGATCATATTGTACTTCATTATATACGTGTCACTTATGGTGGAGCTATAGAACAGAATCAATTAGAACACAGTATGTAGCATAGAATAATGTCTTTAGATTGTTGTGCTGTGAACCTAGAGATTGTAGTGCTAGTTATATGTTTGTATCACGAGGATTACCCACCTGCAAAATGTTGATCAGGAAAAATATGTATAGTTTTATGATGTGTGTAGCTAAATCGGGCGATGCAATATTACAGAATATTATGAACAGTGATACATTACACACATCACCAGTGTGTCGTCACTGGCAAAAGTTGTTATATATTTACAGTTATTAGTCATAGTCTATTAGTTTATTAGTCTATATTTTATACAGATGTCGTATTCCGGAATAAAGTTATTGAATTGAACTACCTTGTGTTGAGAGTTGACATTTACTGGCAACAAAAGTGAGCCATAGCATGAAAAATGCTGCCACTTAGGGATCAACCGCAACACAACTTGGGAGGTCATTGGTTTCTCATAAGACATAAGTAGCATACATTCCGGCGGTGTGGGTGGACTTACAAGCTGTAAAAATGTGATGCAAGTGCAACACTGCGCCATGCAACATTTAGCATGAAAATATTCTACACATCTACCACCGTCTGACGCACGATTGAAGGAAGACAACGCATGACTGAAACGCGTTACTTGAAGCACACAGCTAGCAGTGCATTGGGTTGTGTTTTTACAATTCCAAACAACAGTTCGATTATATGAGAGGTGCTGAATCAACAATTATCACGCCAGTGATACGACATCAGTGGATTTTGGAGGATGTCTTCTGTCGATGGTGAATTGGCACTGAAAGTCAAACCTTGATGCTTTGCTGTCTGTGTATTTGAGGAGATCATAATGTACACTTACATGGATGCACATGACAGGAAGGTCTGTGTATTTGAGGAGATCATAATGTATACTTACATGGATGCACATGACAGGGAGGTCTGTGTATTTGAGGAGATCATAATGTACACTTACATGGATGCACAGGACAGGGAGGTCTGTGTATTTGAGGAGATCATAATGTACACTTACATGGATGTACATGACGGGGAGGTGTGTGTATTTGAGGAGATCATAATGTACACTTACATGGATGCACATGACAGGGGGGTCTGTGTATTTGAAGAGCTTGTAATGTACACTTACATGGATGCACATGACAGGGAGGTCTGTGTATTTGAGGAGCTTGTAATGTATACTTAAACAGATGCACATGTCAGGGAGGTCTATGTATCTGATGTGCTCATAATGTACATTTACATGGATGCGCATGACAGGGAAGTCTATGTATTTGAGGAGATCGTAATGTACACTTACATGGATGCACATGACAGGGAGGTCTGTGTAGTTGAAGATATCATAATGTACACATACATCGACACACATGACAGGGAGGTCTATGTATTTTAGGAGATCGTAATGTACACTTACATGGATACACATGGCAGGGAGGTCTATGTAGTTGAGGAGTTCGTGGTGGAACTTGACGGAGAGACACGCGTTGAAGAAGACCATCACCTTCTTCTTGCGGTTCTTCTTGAGGAAAGTGAAGAGCAACAGGAAGTGACGCTCCGACGGACACACCACGTACCCCTGTAACCATGGCAACAGATGCACAGTCAGGGAAGAAAGAACTGACGCATCCAGAAACTGACGTCAAATGTATAATTACATGAATTCCACCAAGCATTGCCCCAATAATATGTACATTACATTATTAGGGGGCATCACATCTGCTTTATCAACCTTTTTGCATGCAGTGGTCATGCGAATATCTTTGTCCATTGTTTATTGCAAAGAAAAACATCTGGGGCCAGAATTTCAACAAATTATATGACGGAATGCGCAGCCATTTGGTAAGCTTGAAGGACCTTGTTGCTAGGAAGTAAGTCATGTGACAGATTCATCGATCAGCTTACTTGTGGGAGTGTAAGTAAAACACAATATAATTTATAGGAATTACTTGAAAGGGTGTCCAATTTCTAGATCTGATGACACGATGTGTGCGTAATTGTGGACAATAGGTATTGACATCTGATTTACAAACAAAGGGACACCTCATTCATACTCGATATGATATATGATAATTATTAGAGATGGTTTTAATTACGTTAATCACTAGTAGCTTCTTCTTTGGTTTTAATTATTTAATTATTAAAGATAGATTTAATAATTTAACACTTTAAATCATGTACACCATAGTATGTTATCAGCAGTCATTCTGAGGGTTAAACGAACCTGTTCGAGTCCGTCGACTGTGGCTGCGTCCTTCCTGTCATCCACGCCCACATACAGTGGCGCCTTCTTGAGGGAGATCCTTGCGAGATCCTCGATCTTCCTCGTCTGAGTCGCCGAGAACAACATCGTCTGACGCCGCTCTGAGACACATGCAGCAACAGTCAAAGCACATGTACCAACTGATTATTGTATACCTGCCAACTATCCTGGAATTTCTGGGAATCTACTGGATTTTGGGTGTATCTCCCGGTCTCCCGGAATACTGGCAAATCTCCAGGATTTTCACAGAAAATCTCCAACAGCATCCCCCATCTTCTGACAGCGCGACACCATGGGAGATGTACCGAGTCAATCTGAACTAGTCAATTTCTGGTGAAAAATCTCCAACACCACTCCCTCCCGTTTTTCGATGTCAAGATCCGAGACTGCGCGATGAGACACTGAACCGATGATGAATTTCCGGGAATTAAAAAAAAAGTAGGCAGGTATACTATTGTACTGACTGAACAGGCAAGCAAAGCACTATGACTCAAGTGGTACGTTTCAGTAACAAGTCTTCTTTTTAAAGTTAGACAACCTGGAGATTTCTTTTGTTGTCAGCATTGCTACATGGGTGTGAATTCAAAGTTCACAAAAAACTTTAGAAGCCACTGAAATGTGGTTCTTAAAGACTAACCGAAATGAATTTTTTTATTCCCAATCTGAATGAAATATACTCTAAAAATAGTGTCCTGATATTCAACTAATGTTTTAACCCCCATCGTTATCTTGTTCAAGGCCCCTTTTGGTCGCGCTTTTCTGCATTTTTCTGCACAGTTTGTTGGAGAACTTAGCAGTTGAGGTGACGTAGCACAGCTAGGATTTAGCATGGCGCGCATCTATGCAGGTTGGTGTTTCAGGTCGTACATAAAATTGCAATCGCAGAATTTAAGGGTAGCCGCTGGTCCTAAAATAACTACTGACCATATCTTGGTGAAAACTCATATCTTCATAAAATTTGGGGAATGCATTAGTTGGGTGAAGACAGTTGAACATGTGAAAAATCGCCTAGCAAAGCATAGATAGCAAATACCATTATACTATTGCAATATTGTTTGTTGGAATGTTACTTTGCACAATAAGGTATTTTTTGGCTCTGACTTCACATGTTTTGTGACCATAGTGAAAAGTGCCGATCAGGGGTAGATTTTTTTAAATTCCCTAATTGGTTTACATTACATTGTTCATAAACCCTTAAAATAAAGCTATGACATCCAAAATGCACATGGAGCATTCCACATAATAACTAGTGACAATTTCAATTCTCTATCTCATGTAGTCTTCCAAAATATTTTTTTCCATTGTCACTAATGGTCAAAAATTTCATTTTGAGAAAACGGCCAAAACTAAATATAAATATCATACGTTAAGCAGTATGGGCAGCATACATCATTTGATTATGGGTATATCTAACCAGGATCTTGAAAAATGCTGCGTATTCAGAATGCATAACATGTCTATCTATTGGAAAATGATGAAATCCAAAAATCAAATATAGGACCAGCGACTACCCTTAATATTGTTTTATATCACCATAAAGATAATAATCTTACCTATGAATGTACTGGATACACACAGGAATTTTGTTTACTTTTTGAGTTACTGCTGTTAGAACATTGCTAATACTCAAACTTGCAATGGGATTTTAAAATGTTTGATATCACAGCAAAGATAATAGTCATATCTACAAATCTTCCCATGATTTAATTTTAGTACTTGAGTTATTGCCGTTTGAACATCGCAAATGTTTAGCGGATATAATGCAAGGTTGAGCATTCAATTCCTGTGTACATCCAGCAACAAACTTGTAGGTAAGATTATTATCTTTACGGTGACATCAAAAAATATTAGATTCTGCAATTGCAATTTCAAACAGTCTGAAATAACAAGCCGCACCGCCGCTTGCCGTGCTAAAGGATAGGGCACACTCAGCGGCATTGCCTGTGGTGACATCAGCAACATTTGATGGGCTGGTTGCTTTGTAACACGCAAATGACCACATTTGAATGGGCTTAGTGACATGAGTTCGCAACGAATAGACTTCATATTTGTCACATTACAAGAATAATAAGATGGAATAAAATGAAAAGCTATCAAGTCATCCTTAGGACAGACAAATCAAAAAGAAAGATTATTAACAAAATTAGAACACAACAAGCAAGACATATAGGCCATAAAATAACAGAAAGTTAGAACATATAGAAACAACAGTCAGCATGTCAGTCATGGTCAGCACGGGACAGGATACAAAATGTAATGCTTATGTAGTTATTTAGACAAATTACTTTTTAAATAATATCTGTACGTTTTCTCTGCCAGGATGGTCAATAGGGAATCACAGAGGCACACGTGATGGATATAGGAGGATACAACAGTAACTAAAACCAATAGAGTGAAATACAAAGTAAATGATATTACTTTATAATTTACAGCATTTAATCTTCAATTATTTTAACGCTATTGTGAAGCGCTCTGATTGCTAATCTTTTAATTAAAAAGCGCTATGTAAAACACCGGTATTATTATCATCAAGAAATGGCTATTTACTTGGCAGTAACTTGATGATCTGTCTCATCTCCTCCTCAAAGCCGATGTCGAGGATACGATCGGCCTCGTCAATGATCAGACACTGCAGGTTCTTGTACATGAAGGCTGGCGTGTTCTGGAGACAATACACATTCATCAAGGGACACGGTTAGGAGTTACACTGGCCACACAATAAAAACATTAATAATAATACAGTTCTTACATTGGACCCCATCCAAATAATTGTGGCACTGTACAATGGTTATTACAAATAAATTAATAATATAAAACCATACCTATGTTCAAACATTAATGTGTTACAATAAGCTATCATTACTACTAAATAAAATCAACTATATTGTCTAAAAATAAATTACCATAAATAAATAAACACATGTATACAAGCTATCACAATAATACCAATAGATTAATTACAATAATACAGATAGATTAATTATAATAATAAATTTAAATAAATGTTTGAATAATTAATTACAATCATCAAATGTTAAATAAATTCTAAAAAGATGCGTCATGTGTTACTTGTTACTATGAGGGCCACATTTTTTCGAAGACAGCAACAGGGCAAACAAATTCTACTTGTAGGGACTGTATTCTAACATTCTTATAAGCTAATTACCATAACACATCTTGAACAACAAAATCAATTAGTAGAAAATCAAAACGACTATGTGACTATAAACTGTTTTAATTAATTCTTCACAAAGCAACACAGAATTTTTGTAAGGAAAATGCTAATTTGAAGCACATCTTACATATTTTTTTAATAACTGGCAATCTGTTTGCTTTTCTGGGCCAAGAAAGTCCAAAAAGCATATTATGAAAGGTTTCAGGGCAAAAACATGATATATCCATTTTTGGTCAATAACTAATTTATGTGCTTCATCCTAGGAGCATATATGAAAACGTACATTATATAGGAATATTTTAAGAATACAACAACATAGAGACAGATAGCTAAGGCCAAAGTCTTTGAACATTACAATTTAAAAATTTCACTTCGTCCAAAAAATTAATGCGAATTACCGCATATCGCATTTTGCCATAAAATCCTTCATATGTTTAAAAAAGAGAAAGAGAGAACCAACAAATAAGGAAAGAATATGGAAATGATTCAGACATGTACTGAGGAAGAACGACAATAACCAGACAGTGGGTCACCCAAAAACAACATGGCAAACCACTGTGGAAAAAGAACGAGACCAACTGAGCTGGACAACTTGGAGCAAAGCAAGACATGTAGCCATTAACAGGATGAGATGGCTGAGTCGCACAGCAGCCGTACGGACCATAAGGCCCAACAAGGACAGGTAAGGTAATGATGTTTGATGACTGCCAAAGCACTACTAAAATCACCCAACCTTTGATGACATCATACAAGGTAAGAAAGGAGATTTTATTGTGACAGTTGGACTGGTTAGTAGAGTTGACCAGACGCTTTACCTGCAAGTGGTCAAGCAGACGTCCGGGCGTGGCAACGATGATGTTGATGCCGCGAGCGAGTTTGTTCGCCTCCTCATTGCGGTTGGTTCCCCCCATCAGGAGCCCGTACGTGTGGTTATGGTGAACTAGGAGCTCCTTGAGCACCCCAAATGTCTGCATGGCCAGTTCCCGGGTCGGGGTGATCACCATCGCCCCCGTGCCTGGGGGGTAACAGGGGCGTTATTTTTATTGCATCATTCATTGTTATTGATTAGTATTATTACTCGTGTAATACTGCAAACTTGATGTTGATGACTACGTGGTGTTTTTATTCACACAATCTGTTTGAAACATATCCAAGATGTTAATTTCCTTGTAGAGGCTTTCGTTGACATACCACGCAAACTACATCAGTACATCTGATGTCTAATTATGTCACCGTACATGTGAGGGAGATCATACTTGCCCTCATCTCGATTAATCTGCTTCAGTCTTTCGTATCCAAATGGCTTCATTATGTGTTATGTTCCAATGTCCAAATCTCATATATACATTATGTACTATCCGCGGAATATCATAACAATTCTGAGGTCAGATATATCTAACAGGATTGATCGAATGAAAAATAGAGTTGAGTAAGAAACAAATACATTTCTGAAATGTCTTACCATTGCGAGGCATAAACTTGAGTTTGTAGAGAAGTTCTATGGCAGGCATGAGGAAGGCCAGAGTCTTCCCACTTCCTGTCCTAGCTGCTCCCATCAAGTCCCTGCAAGCAATAGACAGTAACTGACTCTTTGGTGTGTGTATGTGTGTATGTGTCTGTCTGTGTGCGCATGCGTATGTCAAAATATTCAATAACAACTTTTTATGTTAATAAAAAATCAATTCGGTTGTTAATTCTGGTATAATGAGGGACCTTATCAGGTATAACATAAAACTTGATTTGTTATGAAGTATGAAAATGTCACTTATGACTTTGTATTTGTCATGGGACGAATTGCATACGCTAAGAATTGCGGTAGATATTGATATAAGATTCTAAAAAACAGTCACCTGACGTGTAACTCTGAGATACAACACTGAAAATAAGAAAAAACCCTCATTCTTTCCCTACTAAGGACACACACCTTCCTTCGAGTAGATAGGGTACGGTCTTGGCCTGGATCTCAGTCATGTGTGTGAAGCCCATGTCAGCCACCGCCTTGAGGGTTGGTTCACACACCTTCTCTTCAAGGGACTTGAATGAGGTGTCTGTGAGGATACCCATGCCCACCGAGGTCCCCGGCACTGGTAACAGTACAAGTAACACTTACAGCATACAAGGGCGGGGTCCAATAATTATTCATTTCATTTGTTATTTCAATTATAATTCCAACATTTTCAAACCAATTACAGGATGCATTAACTGGACCAGCAAGGGTTAATTAATAATTTGATTAAGGATTTAAAGCTATAAGTACGCTCTCAAATGGCTTAACTTCGTCTTTCAATCAGTATCAAAATACCAATTTAGAAAGCACATTTACCGTGCCGAACAATATTGCGATTCACTAATTCATATGCGGTTGACGAATTAATTTTTTGGCTCACCAGTACAGGCAGTAGCTTTGTGTTCATCGCAGTGAAAAGCTAATATTTGTTACGCATACTGATCTTGCCTGCTAAGCTGCATTAAAACGTATTTAACCCATTCTTAAATTAAGCAATGCGTATTTGTGAATTCCAATTGCACTTTACAAGCCGCCTGGCGCGAAATCCAGGCGAAACCGCAATAACCATGAGCATGAATGGAAACGATTCGTTTGATGTTGGTGCGAAACAAACAATACCTCGCTCCACATTTACTGTTCCTAAAGTTAAAATTGACCATAATTATAGTCAAAGAAACTTATACCTTTGACAAGTGCAGAATAAACAATGGCAACATATCGACGCGCCTAACACTTGATTCGTTGCAGTTATAAGTCAACGTTAAATTACTGTTCACCAACTAGACTTTCAAAATACAAATGTAGTGGACAAAGACGGGGATAACTTCACACAAAACAATTGACAGTTATTATCGTGTTGATATAGTTTTCTGGCGGCAGAAATTCGGGGTCCACGACCGACTGTCGTTATAACCGAATCCGCGTTATAACGGGGCGCAACTGTAAATGGTTTGTAGTTTGACGTTGTTAACAGGCCGCTTACATTTTGACTCGACGTCTTCGTTCATTTCTGCAGTAGTAGTTTCATCTTCCTCTGTTGTCTCTTCTTTTCCTTCTTCAGCTTCTGATGTATCCTGTTCAGAATCTTCCTGTATTTTAGTTTTCTTTGCCTTCACTAAAACAGAAGATGGCGTTACCGTCCTACATGCCATGTTCAGTAACAAGCATTAGATAAATACTGTTAGTCTGTTTGTTTTATTTGATTATGCAATAGGTCACTCACTTATTATCAAACATGTGGATATATTTATATCAAATTGCACGACAGTTGCACACAGGATGGTGGTGTAGTAGTGCAAGTGATTGGATACGATTATTTGTGCTACTGTGCCACTATCTTGTATGGTTACAATGAAATGTAGACCACAAAGGTACCATTTGATATTAATTTCACTTCTAATAATTTTAGCAAATACAGAGTCATGGACTATGTTCTCTATTGTCACAGTTGGTTGTCAATTGAAATGTCAATCGGTTATTGTGTATGCATTAACATAAACAATAGCTTCATTGACATCGCTAGGGCAAATTTGAACAAGGTGAATATGGTATAATGTAACAAAGAAAACAAACTATCTGTGAGTACCTTCATCCTCGTTCTCTATACTTCTCTTCTTCTTTTTCAGTGGCTTCTTTGCCATCTTTCCTGGAGATTCTACTTCATTTGTTTCATTTTCTTTTCTTACACCTGTCATAATACAGACATGTCACATAAGATTTTCCCTCGAGCATGCTTGTAGCTGTAAAGATGTTTGTACTGATATGATTCAGATGAGCAGTACACAGAATAAACCTACAACACAATATCTTGGAGTAATTGCCTATAAAGTTAAAATTAAATATGAACCATTACACATACAATTAATTGTTATATCTTTATGTTAATGCAATTCTAGTCAATCCAGATTATACCCTACCATTCTGGAGCATCTTCTTCTTTTTCTTCTTTTCACTCTTCAGTGCCGATTTAGTCTTTTTCATAGATTGTGGTGTATCATTTGCTGGCTTTGGTGTACCTAATTAACAAATAAGCAAGCAAAATGTGTCACATACACTGAACACATCCAGTAACAGGGATTTTTTATTTACATTATTCAACATCAACATTCACCTTCCTAGAATATATCAATAATTCAACTACTATTCACAAGTTATACTATTTGTGTCTGATGGAAAATTTCGACATTTAATGAGCAATATTTAACATCTTTTAAGCAAATTTTTTTTAGTACCATGTCGACAGTTGCAATGACGTCAACGAGTGTGTGTGTGGTGTGTGTGAGTGTGTGTGGTGTGTGTGTGGTGTGCATGTGTGTGTGTTACGTACGTTTAGTTTCCACATTTTCAGCTATTTCCTCAGAACTCTCATCTTCGTCCATCATGTCAGGCATTTCTTCATCATACGAGGACCAATCCTCAGAATCTTCTTGTTCCTTCACTTTCCTCGCCACCACTACAACAGTAAACAAAGTTGACAGACCTATTGCAATAGTGAGATTTTAAGGCAAGTCATTACATGATGAGAAATGATCAAACCTGCCCTGTTTTGTCCTGGGAGAAGATAAGAGTTCTGCACATACCATGTCGAACATTCTTCACCAATCTCTCAAAACAAAATATAATAATATAGAGTACAAGTTATTTAGCTATTACATCATTCTGCACATGCAAGTGCTCTGCTAAATGGCAGTGATAAGATTACTATGAATGGAAAAACAACATTTGCAATGGATTACCAAGGTAATAAATTTGGTAATCCATGCAATTGTGACAATATAAAATTGTAACACTTGTATTGACATTATGGAAACTGCAACCACATTATGGAGATAAAAATGTATGTGAATACAAATTAAACAGGTTAGAGAAAAAAATAGATAAACAGTAGATTGCCACTGCTAAAAATAATATTACATAAAGCAGTGATGTGGGGAAAGTTTCAGTGGCCAGTAATATGCAGTGAATAAATTTTTTGAGGACATGTTTTGGTGGGCAAAATTACATCAAGTAAATCTAGTGTCCCCAGATAATGGGTTATCTTTTAAATGGAGCCCTGATGGTATTTAATTTACTTTTTGAAATAGCTATGACTGAACCAACTCCACCATAACATTGAGAGGAGTGTTTTCTTATATCAAGCATATTTGACATAAGAAAACACCCCTTCCCTCAACGCATCTTCCAAGACTGGAACAACCTCTCTCAACAAACAATAAATGTTAAAACCATCCTTGCCTTAAAAAAAAAACACCTACACAACGATTTGAAGATGGAGATTTAAATTTTTTTAAATAAAAAAATCACAAGCCACATTCTCAAAAAACAAAAGATACATAAAGGATGGTGTATATACAAGGCTTACTTTTAACCCAAAAATCAAGACAAGAGGCAAGTTATAACTTCTTCTTCTTCTATGTTATGACCACCTTCATTAGGTTGAAGATTTTGTCATTTGTTACAACTCCTACCATTTGGCTGTCCCTTCATTTTCTTCTTCTTTATTTCACTATTCTGCTGTGATGTCATACCTTGTGGCGTTCCTTTCGCCCCTGGTGTTGCCATACTTGGCAAGCCTGGGTGAAGCACAACAACCACACATGGAAACACAATGTACTGTTATTCACTACACACATATAATTTACTGATTTTACTTCATGCAGGTTTCTCAAATGAACCAAAAACTGAACAAGTTTAGACAAATCTAGCATTATGAAACCCATATTAAGTTTTAACAAATTTTATGCAAAAAAGTCATAAATTTTAATGCAGTAGTAAAGCAAATCTGAAATGATTAACCAGTGTTTCCCCTGGTATATGACAAGCGAGGTGGGCCGCCTCGCTGTTTTTCTGTGCCGCCTCGCCCAAAATTTGCCAAAATTTCCGCCTTGTAGCTATTATGTATGCCAATTTCTTCGTTCTTTCGCGACATATTCAGCGCTGGTGAGCGGCGTGAAATGACACCACAAAGTCACTTACATTCCTGCAAAATCACGGATTTGTAGCAACATCGTTTAGTCATCTTAACGATAACGTCGCTCAGAGCGGTTAGGATTTAACTCCATTGGACAACGTGAAAGATATCGTTTGTCAGTTGTCCAATCACGGAATATTCCTGCGGTATCTCCGGTGTCTTCAATGGTGACACCTCGCGGAGTTTTGACATACTAGAAATCTTTACAGTCATGTAAAATGGTGTCCAAACGGTAACTTGCGTTTTGGTTTATGACGGTGGTGGGAGTGAAAACCGTGCAGGCTGATGGCACTACGTCACTAGTCGGCGCTTGTGTCGAATCCGGACTCTTTTGAAGCTCAAATAAAAACTGTGCATCATATTCACTAGTCGGCACTTGTATCGAATCCGGACCCTGTTGAAGCTCAAATAGCGACCCAGTTTGCGTTAGTCTGTTACCGCACAGCGTGCATAAAATGAGAGCTATTATGCTATAGCAGCATATGTTTATACAAACCAGGGCGCTATTTACGCCTCATATGGGCGTAAGATGCAATATTCTTAAAGGTAAATATGCCTAGGATAATGTTGAATGATGGAACTATCTCACTGAGGTATCAAAGTTAAGCAAAACTCAAGTCATAACGGCAAAAACAATTCAAGGTGGGTCTGGATTCGACGCAAATGCTCACAGGCACAGTGTCAGTGACAAGTCTGTTCAACTAATGTTCTATGCTGTTTTTTTAAACAAAATAAGGAATGTGATTCGTAGGATATCTTTGTGCTAAATATATCATACATATTCCGACATAGTTGTGCAAATAAACGTTTGGGAAAGTTGATTTGAATGAAGTATTTACTTATAAACCACCGAAGTTCACATCTCATAAAAGAAGCCTACTGCCCAAAACCGTGTATACTAATGGGCTATCAATAACTTGGGTTAGACAATGATATGTTTGCACAAAAATTGGATATACTAAACAACTTATCCTGTTTTATAAAAAGGACACAATTTTAGAAACGTTCTTGCAATTAATAGAAACATACTTTTGTGGCATTCCAGAAATGAATGTTTAATTAATTGCATAGCATGCTAGCAGCAAATAAAATATAATCTTTGGAACATAAACCTCCAATTTACCATAATATTATGATATTATAATCATTTAAAGGTAATGATGAAAGAGTCTTCAGATGATACCCCTGGGGGCGCGCGATAGTGTAGTGGTTAGCATATCCGCCTGACATGCCGGCGCCCTGAGTTCAATACCCGGACCAGGCAGGTATGGTATATTTGGTGTAAAAACCTGGCTCTCAACATTGGGGACTGTGTATCCCTCGTAACTCGGAGATCACGTTAATGTCGGTCCCGTCTCAATTTGGGAGATAAAAGAACCACTGGGGACGACGAGTGCTGGAAACAACTAGGAAACTAGGTTGCTTCCCAGAGAAGTCAAGATGGTGTTCGACTGAACAGATCTGCCAGGGAGTAAAGTGTAAAGCGTTTTCAGCAGTCCTGCGCTTTATAAGAACTTACCTTTTACTTTTTACTGACTTTGTCAGCGTGGTAACAAGGCCAAGGGTTAGTGCAAAAAAAACATAACCACAGCAAAGTACCAGTGGTCAAGTGGAAACCACACCTCTACTGAGTACCAGTGGTAAAATGGAAACCACACCTCAACACGATGAAACAATCATGATTACTGACTTTTATCAATCATGATTACCACATTTACAAGTATACCTCAGAATGCACCATTTTAAAGCTAGTTTTTTTTTAATCTGCCACCTCGCCCATCATTTTACCCAGGGGAAACACTGTTAACTACAACAAAAAACTTCAGAAGCATGCTGAACTTTGTGAAAGTATCAATATTGTCTTAGTTATAACTTACATAATTAAATGTACTTACCTGCTTGCATAATGTGTTGCTTAAACTTCTTTTTCATATTTTTCTTGCCCGGTGTAGTCGAGAGAGACTGATTTGGCGAAGCGTTCGCCATCATAGAAAACAATTCTGCAAAGCGAAAAGACCAATCTCAATATGTATAATCGACAGACCGCCTCAATCAGCTAACTAAAGGTGAGAAGAATCTCTGCTCTTCCAACTCTTGATGTGTCTGATGCAGTGATGGAATTATAGTCGGAATGCCCCACTGCCTCGATTACATTGTCCTTTGATGTGTAGAAGTCATGTAGTAATAGCTTAATAGGCATCCTGCTCATGCATTGAGCAGATCTTTTATGTTGGTTGTTTTGGATGTGTGCCCACATTAATTGGCTAGCTACTCTGGCATTGTTTTATTGAGCATGTCGGTTTGTTTGAATAACGGCATTGTACCAAAAAGATTGTACAACGTACATTGAAATAAAGCTTTTGACATCAAAGAAATCGAATTTATGTTGGTTTGGACAGCGGGTTGAATACGGGGAGGGACTACATATATATATACCTTTATTATGTTATGGTTGATATCGTAAATGTATTATATATATATATATATATGTATATATATAATACATACAATATTAAATACAATAATAAAGGTATGTATATACTATTTTCGATTTATATATTTATGCAAGAAACAACACGGAGACCAATGTAGATATGAAAAGGCCAAATGTATGACGTTTATTAGGGGGGTCCAGTGTGTAAGCCCTTTTTGGCACACTGTGACGGTTTAAGTGAACGAAATGTGGACTCTACAACCCAATGCCAGGCCTGTGACTGAGCCCATGCTAGTCTCCTGAACATCAGGCTGCTAGAGAGCCCACATTTCCACATATAACGCAGCAGCAGCGATATTCCTAGAACAAATGGGAAAAACATGTACAACTGATTTAACTAACAAGTGCCTTTGCAAATTGCCACACTGAATACCAGACTACCTGCTGCTGACTATACTAATGGTAAAACTATAACCCCATAGGTGGGGGCAATACGCCGCACTTCACTCTGATAGATACAATATGTTGATCCTAAATCGAAAGTGGAAAGAAGCATGCGGTCCCTTGCAATAAAACCCCATGAACACATCCGGTGCAAACCCTATGCTCACATTCATCTATAAAATTGGGGAAAGCATCGGGCCATACAACCGCTTTCCACTAACGATGTACAAGTAAACTACACATTACATTTGGACGGAGAGTTGGGAGGAGGGTGGGTCGAAATTGGCAAAACGTCTGGTCCTGTATGCTTTCGCAAGATGGAGTGCGGATTAGACCAAAAACGGCACAGGGTCGCGGCCCTGTGCGCGCTGATTGGGCGGATAAATTAGCCAATCAGCAGCCTCTGTGCCGTTATCTTGCACAAAGTCCAGTATACAAATCGGCTGTGCCTGATGTGCATACCATCATTTATGCAAGAAACAACACGGAGACCAATGTAGATATGAAAAGGCCAAATGTATGACGTTTATTAGGGGGGTCCAGTGTGTAAGCCCTTTTTGGCACACTGTGACGGTTTAAGTGAACGAAATGTGGACTCTACACAATAAAGGTATGTATATACTATTTTCGATTTATATATATATCGTAGTTATGTGTTTTATGTTTTAGTGCATGTTCACATTTTTGTATTATTTATTATAATTTAAAAAAAAATATTTGTCTATTTTAATTTATCCTTTGTACATATGTTGTATGATGTAAATGATGCATGAATGGCTTGGCCATCAAAAATAGTGTAAACGAAGTACGTTACTGAGTGAAAATAGAAATTATTAATTAATCAATACACGGAGTGAGACTCTAATAAAACAATTACTATATTATAGTTACTATATTGTTTCACGGAAGTTTTCGTTTTAATTTTCTATAAATAATTGAAGGTTATATCTTCTTATACAAGTGTAGACATTCATTATTAAATTACACTAAAATGATGACCTTTGACTTTTAATGTGACAGGCTGACAACAACAACAGTGACAATAGTGGCATGTGTGTTGTCAAGAATATTTAGAGGGTTGTGTAATTGGCTTCTCTACTCCTGCTTTGTTTTATTGAGCAGACTGTTGCAAGTTGTCTGTTCTTTGATTTGGAAGCCATAGCAATTGGCTTAATACCCTTGTATTGTTTCATGGAACATATCTTTTGTTTGAATAAAGGCATTGTACAAAGTGTGTTGAAACAACACTTCCAACATTAGCAGCATCTAGCTGAAGTTGGGTTCCGTTTGACTTTGATGACATGAAGGCCTACCTGGGTAATCCAGTTCTTACTAAGTCCTCCTTGAATGATTTGAATAGAAGTTAGGAATTGAGCAGATCTTGCGTGTCAGATTTGTGTTAGTATATTGTCTTACATTACATTCTGAATAACAAGAAAATATATATATAGACAAGACAGACAGATAGAATTGTGTAAATCATACATACAAACATAATCAAACAAGTGTAACAGACGGTGAAATGACATTCAATTCCGTGCTGACAGTGAAGCCAACCAAGGCTGTAACCAGTTCATTAATTTAAACTAGTATAAAATAAGTACTTATTTAGTGAACTGGTCAACCTCAGAATAACTGTATAAACAACGTAATAATAATTCCATGGGTAGCGTGTGAATTAAGCTGTTATAATAGATCAGATATGTAAGATGTAACATTAATAATAGTAACTAATGTTCAATTGAGTAGCGTAGTACAAATATTTCTCTAAGAATGTGTGTAGTGTAGTCAGGGTTTTTGTAAACACTGAATATCACACCTGTTGACGACCCCTTTGTGATGTGAATTTGTGAAGATTGGTCAACGCTACACATGCTTTTGAGTGTCTGTGCTTTCTTCTCAATTTCCTTCATCTCCGTTCACGTCACGCGGACGATAGCAGGTATTCGATTGGTGCATTCGTTACCAATGAGGAGATGGCTAGATTGTCTTTGAAAACAATACATCAGTGTTCTTATGTTTTGCGAACGAATCAGCTCAAACAAATGCAACGATCTAGTAATAATAATAACATTATTAGTATATATGTATACATCATGGAGTTCTTTATAAAAACGAACTATTCTACATATTTACCAAGTTCCGTTCTTTTATCACCTAATTCACAATAAGTTGTATATTTTTAAACTATGACACCAACTAATAACAGTATAATGTAGTTAAAATTTCAAGCAAAGTCCATGTATAAATATATCACTACCCTTATATATATATATATAGTAATATACGCAAAGTCATGTGGGCGATACTTAAAGAAGTTATTATACTAGCCGACTTGCCCGGGGAAAAACCAACAAACCAACCATAATGTTTAATAATATATAGATACCATAACATAAGAGGTGCATTGCGCCAAACAATTGCGACCAGGCAATTGGGGCATTGCGACCACGCGGTTGGAGCATTGCGACTAGGCTGTTGGTGCATTGCGACTGGTGCATTCAGGCAGAGGTGCATTGCGACCATTACCCCAGTTATGGGGTTTACGTTTTCTAATTGTCTGCATGCTGTCCGTCCGTCGTGTATGGTGAACGATAATGGGGAAACTGCGCATTAAAGGTGTTTCGATTAAACCATACCAATGTAATTGCCAAGCCATTATGGCACATATCTACCATTACCATTCGATGTATTGCTACATATGTGTTACAGCAGTGATGTTGTCTTTTAGATGTTTTGTGAACAATTCTGCCAACACTTACCAACACGAACCACGTGCGAGTTGCATCATGGGAAGATCATTTCAAAAGTCCGATTTTTAGTGTGTAAATCTCCTAAATTGTCCAAACGACAGCAATGTGTACTTTGTTATTATGGATGCAATACCATATGACATTTTCAGAACATTTTTTATGTTGATGGATATTTCTCGCATATGTTCACGCACTCGCTAGTTGTCAAGCTGTAGCGTCAAAATGGCGACCACGAGCGAAAGTTGCGTCGTTAGCGAAGGCAAGTTGAAGTGTTTCTGTTGTCGAATCCCCTTTGTACTTAATTAAATTAATGTAATATACACAACGGATTTAACACTTGCTCATGTTGTCGTAATTATAAACCTGACATAGAAATACCATTTGTTATCTCTTTGTGACAATTTATTTGCATCATGACAGCTGTCAGAGTGACAGAGACCCCGAGCCGAGGGCCAAGACTGAGTCGGTCGTTTGGTTTCGCTGCAATGAACTGGGTTCAGACGTTGGTCGTATGTTTGTTTGGCGCATTTGTTGGATCTGCGCAATCTGCAGATTGCATATCCGAGATTGCATAATGATCGAGGAGCTACCTCACTCCAACATAAGTCCCCTTAGCCTAGGCTTAGGTCTTAGGTGATTTACTCCAAACAGCCCAAACTTGAGCTAACGCAGGAGTTGTATGGTGCTTGTTTGTGCGCATGCGTTGTGGGTAGTTTGTTTGTTTTATAGGCACTTTAGATGATTGGGTGTAGTAAAAGGGAGGTTCATGATCGCTGTTTGAAACGCTATGGGGCTTTCTAGTTCAGGAATCGGTGGTGGAATCATATTCCAGATTCGAACTGCTCGAGGGTAGAAAGAGAACACTGCTGCATTGATGCGGCACCTAGGGGCTATGTAGTGGCCACAGTTTTTTGACTGTTAGTAGACCTGGTGGGGGTGTGATGTTGATTATGTTATTTAATATTTTGTAAAATGTCATGGCTTGTTTGATAATGCGTCATCGTTCAAGAGTTGACCATCAAAGGGTGGCTATTAGGTCTGCTGCGTTTGTTTGGCGTCTGTGGTCATTTCTGACAAATCTGGCAGCACAGTGTTGTACTCTTTCAAGGTGTTTAATTTGGGTGGCAGTGTGTGAGTTCCATATGGGAGAGGCATACTCGAGTTTTGGTCGGATTAGCATGTTATAGGCTGTTTCTTTTACTTCAGGTTTGCATGGTCCGAAGGTTCGTTTGATCATGCCTAGGACTTTTGAAGATTTGGAAGCTATGTCAGTGATATGGTTAGCTCAGGTTAGTTCAGAATCTAATTTTATTCCAAGTTATGTGTGACTAGAGGCGGTAGAGAGTGGTATGCCAAAGAGTGAATATGAATGTAGTCTGTGTTTGGTTTTGTTTGTTATTGGGAGATGCACACATTTAGATATGTTAAATTCCATCTGCCATTTATTAGACCATGTTTGGAGTTTGATCAAGTCAGATTGGAGAGTTTCGTGGTCAGTTGCGGATGTGATTTTGCGATATATAATGCTGTCGCCTGCAAAGAGACGTACGGAAGATTGGACATTTTCGGTTATGTCGTTTATGTAGAAATAGGACAGGTCTTAGGACTGAGCCCTGTGGTACACCAGATGTAACATTTGTTCTGTCCAACAGGGCTCCATTGACTGAGACTCTCTGTTTGCGATTGGATAGAAACGATTTTATCCAGTTTTGTGTGTTTACAGTTATTCCATAGAAAGCTAATTTGGATAGGAGGCGTTTATGGGGGACTTTGTCGAAGGCTTTGGTGAAATCGAGTAGGATGGCATCTATTTGTGTCTTATTGTCCATAGCAGTCATCCAGTCGTGGACTGTCTCGATGAGTTGGGATTCACAGGACAGACCTGGCTGGAATCCATGTTGGAAGTGGAGGATGATGTTGTGTTTGTGAAAGTGTTTCCACATGTTGCTTAGAATGATGTGCTCAATAACTTTGCAGAGGATGCATGTTAACGAAATTGGTCTATAATTAGCAGGGTCTGATTTGTAGCTTTTTTGTGTATTGGTGTTACTAGTGCTTGGAGCCAGTCATCTGGGAGTTTGCAAGTGTTGTATGATTGCTGGAAAATGTGTGTGATGATGGGGGCAATTTCCACTGCAGTCTCTTTAAGGACTCTGGCTGGGAGTTCGTCGGGGCCTGTAGCTTTATTTTGGTTTAGGTTTTTCAGTTGCTTAATTACTCCGTCTATCCCGATTTCGAGGGAGGGCATATCGGGATAGATGGATGGAGCTAGTTGGGGGATGGGGTACATTTCTTGAGTAAACACGGAACTAAATTGGTTGTTAAGTGTATTTGCTTTGTCGTGATCATTTGTGATTGGTTGGTCGTTTGCTTGCAGTGTAGGGATGCCAATGTATTCTCATTTGTTTGCTTTAATGAATGACCAGAGTTGTTTTGGGTTTGTTTTTAGGCTGTCTCCAATGTGATTGTTTAGATAGTCTGAGTAGGATTTGGTTGCAGCTTTAGTGGCTTGTTTTCGGAGTTGCCTAAACCTTTTCCAGTCACTATTACGTCCAGTTTGTTTTGCTTTTTTATGGCTTTTGTTGTGTTTTCTTTGCATTCTTATTATTTCACATGTTATCAAGGGAGGTGGGTTTTTGCTTTGGTGTTGCGGCTGGGAATATTATTGTTGACTAATGAAGTAAGATTATTCCGGAAAAAGTTCCAATTTGTGTTGACATGTGTTGAATTTGGGTTCGTGTCAAAGTATGTTGTTGTTAGTTGTTTTATGTCATCTTTAAGCTTATCCCAGTTTGCAGATTTATATTGGAACACTTTGTGTGGTGGTTAACTGTTACGGATTGGATTTAGGTTTACGTTAAAGGTCACAGCTTCATGATCATTCATGCCGGGAGTGGTGCGAGTGTTAGCAATTATCGATGGATTAGAAGTGAGTATGAGGTCAAGGATATTGCCGGAATCAACTTGTGTGGGTTCGTTGACCATGTTTTGTAATCCAAATTCTCTAATTATTTCTAGCAGTTTGTTATGCTTGCTAGCAGTTCTGTTGTCAGTGGTTTGCTGCTTGCCCCAGTTAATATCAGGAAGGTTGAAGTCACCTGCTATAACTACATTATAAGAATTTTTTTGTGATCTGTACAGTTTTGTTAGGGATTCGTGGAGCGCTTCAAGGGATTGAAGGTGGTCACTGGGGGTCGGTAGTAGGATGCAAAGTATATGGATTTGTTTCATGTGAAATGAATTTTTGTCCATACTATTTCACAGCTTGAGTTTAGTTTTGTAAGTGGTTCTGCTACAATGTAATCGCGGAAGGCTATGAGAACTCCACCACCATGGGTGTTTCTGTCCTTTCGGATGGCGCTATAGTTAGGTGGTAGGAACGAATAGGTAGGGTAGTTTTCGTCTATTTTGGTTTCGACTAGGAATATGATGTCAGGATTATTTGACTGAATAGTTGTTTTTAATTGGGTTGTCTTTGCAATGCTTTTGACACTGTTGGTCTTGATTAGAATTCCGCTAAGTGTGTTACGTTTGGTTTTCTTACGACGTTCAGGGGTTGATGCATTTTGAGGGTTTGGTCCAAAGGTTGGGTCCCAGGTTTGGGATGTACGACTCGTGTTTGTTTGAGAGATCTGTGTGTGGGGGTCAATGTTTTGGTTATTTTGGTCTGTGTCACTAAGGCTGTTATATCGATTGTGAGAACAATCCAATAAGTGGTCTTGGAAGAAGGAATGACTGTAGTTAGGATGGTCGCATTTCATGCAGTGCCAGGAACAGGAACTGTTATAGAGGAGATTATATTGATCTGGACTTATGTCACAACATTTAATGTATACCCATTGGTTGCACCGGTCGCAGCAGACTGCTCGGTGATTTGAAGCAACAGGCTTTTTACAAGATCCACAGGGGTGTCTGACTGGGCCGGGGTTTGTTTGGATGTCCCCACAGAGGATTAGTAGGACAAGATAACATGTTTTGTGTCCCGATGTAGGGATTGCATAAGCCAGTTTGGTGTGGTACTTGTTACGGGAGTCTCTGGTGAAAGCTAGTGCCAGTCTAATACTTGTGTCAGTCCAACAAGACCTGTCTTATGTTAACAGACCATTTGGATCATCCATGAATCGGGTATGGTCCAGGTGTATCGGGAATTTGGGTACGAATGCAATAATGATACTAATCAGAACTACCATTGGTGTGCCCATTTTGGGTGGCACCATCATAAGAGCAGCTATTGCACAAGCTGCTTTGCTTGTACAGTTATGTTAATGCAGTAAAACAAAAGCAAAAACAAGAGATTATATTCCACTATAGATGTGGGTATTGTTTTTATGATTAAGTTATATATCACAGCTAATATAAAATCACAGTAGTATGATCACAGTAGATGTAAAAGACAGTAGTAAAATTTGCCAGTTAGTAGACAGTTTATTGTATTGTATATTGTGTTTGCTGACAGCGTACAATCCGGATTTGTAACAGTATAATACGTAAAGCTTTGTGTGAATGGACTGATTTTGGGTTGTTTTAGGGGCGATTTGGTTTTGGTGCGCTTTGTGTAAGTTGTTTACTGATTTGCCATCTTGTTTTGAACTTGTTGTTATGGAAGCTAAGGCTAAACGTTTGTCAAATCATGTCTTAGCATATATCATCATGGGATTATATTCCGGTATATCTATAATATTATTTCACACAGTTAACAGTAATAAAAATGTTTAGAAATCGTGAAAATAATCGATAATAACGAAGCGGAAAAATCGGAATGGACTACACCTGACACATGCACAGACCTCCAATAATTGGAGGGGACTTCAATCTACCAGATGAACTGGACCGACTGGTTGACAACAAATACTAACACTAAAGCAATGCATGAGAAATTCATTGACTTCTTACTTGACAACTCGCTTTCACAACTAGTTACCAGCATCACAAGGACTTCCAGTTCCGGAACAAGGCGCATACATAGCAACACTAGCGGCACTAAATCTCATCATAAACTAACAAATTCAAAGCTCTTTAGTAAATACTTAAACCCCCAACACAATTCAAACCCCATGCTGTTATTAATACCAGAAAATAGAAAACTTCTTAACCTTAGGATCGTAACTATAACGCAACTCATATTCCAAATTTTCCTGCCACAACTAAAAGTAAACAAAAGAAAGCAACCTAAGCAACGCTTAACATACAAACTTAGTTAAAGCCACTACAATTATGTAGACAAACATTATAAATGATGTAGGCATAAACATTATTAATTAGTTAGACATAAACACATTTCTTCAACCATCCTGCACAAATCTTCACTTTATAGTAATCTGGCTCATTCATCAAGGCAACTCATTAAACCCAGAGTTGCCCTGGGCATCATTCTATAACTACTCAACATCTTCTCCCAACACTGCCTTGATCCCTTGCACAACTAAAAAATACTAAATAAATAATATAATAAGGGATACAAAACTAAAGTAGGTCATGGCAACCTGCAAAAAAAACCAAGAACAAAAAGTAAAACTGATTTTCAGTGGACAACTGTTGATGATGAAGTTTGGACATGCACAGGGTGTAAACAAAACTTCAAAGGACCAAACCATAAACTGCTAGAGTGCGAATTCTGCAAGAAACATTTCTGTATTGAATGTGTGGACATAAATGATAAAGAATATAAACTAATGACAGACAAATAGCAAATACATTGGTTTTGTCCACCCTGTGACTCAAAAGTAATGAACAATCTCAAAAATGAAAAGAGCTGTGAGGAGAGGTGCAAGCTATTCCTAACGAAAGTGGAAGAAAGAATAAATGAAATAGAAAAAGAATTTGGATCCAAAGTCGTCGAGAAAAGTGAGAGAAATTATCTCAGAATCCAAGGTAGAAGAAAAGAGCCCAACACAAGCCCAAACAAAGTTAACCATTAAACCAACTGAAGTGAAAAAAGTGGTACAACTACAAGTAAAGGAGCAAAACATTGAAACAAAAGAAAGCGAAAAAAGACTAAACAATGTAATCATCTTCAACCTGCCAGAAACAACATCACAACTAAAAACCACAAGACAACAACATGACAAAGAACAGATCCTAGAAGTCTACACAGAAATAGACAATAATTTTATAGACACTGACATCACAGAAATCCGGCGGCTCGGGGAAGCCAAAGAAAATGCTAACAGCCCCAGACCAGTAATGATTACAGTAACGCACATTGACAAAAAACGCACCCTTCTTCAAAAGTTCCATCACATCAAGGACAGTGATAAGTTCAAAAATATAAAAATTGACCACAACAAAACCAAACAAGAAAGAGAAGAATCTAAAAAGCTCTATGAAGAAGCAAAGAGACAGGAAGCAGCAGATGAGTCGGGGGAATACCTGTACAGAGTGAGGGGTCCACCATGGGAAAGAAGAATAAAAAAGATAAGGAAAAGCCAATAAAGAGTACACATCCATCTAGAACAACAGATGGGAAAACGAACGTAAACAAATATAATCTTAATGAGATAGGCAGCATTCAGTGTTTTTATACCAATGCTGACCAATTAAGGAACAAACAAAATGAATTTGAACAAAGAATCAAAGAACTAAAACCCCACATAATAGCAATTAATGAAGTAAAACCCAAAAACCCTAAATGTTCTGTAACAACACCAGAATTTTCCTTAGAAGGTTACATGTTATTCTCAAAAAATTTAGAAAATACTGAAGGAAGAGGTATTATAATATATGTGCTAAATTCCCTGCATGCAGAGTATATAAACCTAGTCACAACTTTCAAAGAATGCTTATTTATAGAAATGAAATTAAAGAATAAAAACAAACTTCTTTTTGGATGCATATACAGAAACGATGGAGGACCTGAAGAAAATAATGTAGAACTTCTAAATATGATCAGATCAATATCACAACATAAATACTTTCACATTGTAATTACTGGAGATTTCAACCTCCCTGAGATAAATAAATAAGTAAATATTTTATGGCAACAAATAATGTCAAACATGCTCTTGTCACCACAGACAAACAACAAGATTTAGGAGTAATTATTGATTCAAAACTTTCATTTGATGATCACATCAACCAAGTGGTTAATAAAGTAACCAGAATGACAAAAGTAATCAGAAGAACTTTTCAATTCTTAGATACATACACTTTCTTGCCACTATACAAGACTATGGTTAGATCCCACCTAGATTATGCAATAGCAGTATGGTATCCATTTAAGACGAAACATAAAATAGCCATAGAAAATGTCCAGAGAAGAGCCACAAAAGAACTACCTGGTATGAGGGACTTATCATATATTGAAAGACTAAGATTACTTAAGTTACCCACATTAACATAGCATAGATTAAGAGGAGATATGATTGAAGTGTATAAAATAATGCATAACATATATGACAACAAATCTGCACCAAACCTTCCTAAATGGGAGGATGTGGCATCACGATCCAGTAACAGAGGACACTCCCTTAAACTGTTCAACCAAAGAGCAAAACTAAACATAAGAAAAAATGCATTCCCGCTTAGAGTGGTTGAACCATGGAACAGTTTACCTGATTCAGTAATACAAGCAAAATCAATAAACTCATTTAAAAACCGCCTTGATAAATTCAACCCAGGAGATATTACACTAACATTAAACACTGGAAAACACAAACTCTTAATACTAGACCCCGAAGAAGAAGATCTGATCATTGAGGAACCGAGAGGATCCTGCGATCAGAACAGTCCTAAGGTATCCTAAGGTATCACAAGACCTGTCTCAAATAGCATCCTGTACCTTCTGGTTACATCAAATCGTAATCTCATAGACAACGTACGGGTGCTTCCAGGCATTTCTGACCATTGCATTGTACTGTTTGATATCAACATGAAACCTAAGTTACAAAAGAAACCACAAAGAAAGATATACCTCTATGACAGAATTGACCCCAAACACTGCAATCCAAAGTGCATGATTTCGTCAACAACTTCTTAGCCTCAAACCCTGATGAACATTCAGTTGACACAAACTGGGAAACAATTAGAAATGGACTGGACAAAATTGTGGATGACAATGTTCCATCAAAACTCACTAAGGGAAAACTAAGTCTGCCTTGGATAACATCTGAAATCAAGCATAAGATGAGAAAACGTGACAAATTGTTCTCAAAAGCCCATAAAACAAACACCCCATCAGATTGGAAAGCCTATCATGAATATCACAACTATGTTACCAAATGTATCCACTCAGCACACCACGATTATGTCAACAACATAATAGGCAAGAATATGACTGAAAACCTAAAATCTTTCTGGTCATACGTAAAACTAACTCGCACAGAAAACCTGGGAATCCCAACACTTTCAAAGCATATTTAATAAGCAGATACATACACAAATGTACAGTAAAGAAGTAACATCTCCATACGCCTCCATTCCTCATTGACACATTACAACTGCCAGCATAGCCAAACAATTATCTCACCTAAGCCCATGAAAAGCATGCGGTCCTGATGAAATGTCACCTCGTTTCCTTAAGATTGTTGCAAATGAACTAGCTCCAGCTCTTAGATGTCTATTCCAACAATCTTATAACCAAGCAACAGTCCCAAAACAGTGGCACCAAGCATTGGTTACAGCAATTCATAAGGGCGGTCCAAAATCAGACGCCTCCAACTACCGACCCATATCCTTGACCTGCTTGTGCTGTAAAATCATGGAACACATAATCCTAAGTCATGTCACCAAAAATCTTAACACTAATAACATTCTTATTAATGAACAACATGGATTCAGGAACTGCCTCTCTACTGTAACATAACTCATAAACTCAACTAATGACTGGTCGGAAACACGAAATCAAAAAGGTCAGACAGATGTAATATTACTAGACTTCAGTAAAGCGTTTGATAAAGTTGCTCATCACCACCTATCAGATAAATTAAACTACTATGGCATCCGAAACAACACTCTTGGCTGGATCAATAGCTTCTTATCCCACTGTAAACAATCTGTTTCAGTCAATGGCACACATTCTTCCTGGGCTAATGTCACTTCCGGAGTCCCTCAGGGATCTGTCCTGGGGCCAGTCCTATTCCTTCTATACATAAACGACACCAAGGAACAAATAAATTCAACAATTAAACTCTTTACAAACGACAGCATCCTATACAGAGAAATAAATAACACAAAAGATCAACATATATTACAAAATGATTTAGAAACTCTCACAACGTGGTCTAAGAAGTGGTCAATGAACTTCAATGTTAAGAAATGTGCAGTCCTCACCATCACACGCAAACGAAACCCCAAACTATATCAATATTCATTACTGGGAAAATCACTAAACCATGTTCAAAACCACGACTACCTTGGAGTCACAATATCACATGACCTAAGATGGAACGACCACTGCACCAAAATAACCACCAAAGCCAGCCGCACACTTGGACTCATAAGAAGAACACTGTCACCTTGTTCAAATTGAATATGCCAGTGAAGTCTGGAATCCCAACACAGCAACTGAAATTAATCGCATAGAACAAATCCAAAGAAATGCTGCAAGATTCATCTTCTCCGACTACCGAAAAGAAACACATAAACAAACTCAACTTGGACTCGCTCCACATACGTCGCCTCAATCAACAAGCGTCAACAAAATCCACTATCACATGGTCAACATCAGCCCTCCGCCATGTTTCCAGCATGCAACGCATATCTCTAACAGAATCGACTATCCACTTAAATATACCAACACAATTATTCCAACCATCAATGCATTTAAATATGCATTCTACCCCAGAGCAGTAGCCATATGGAACAGACTACCACCATCTGCTGTTCTACACATCACGCCATCATTGCCTGCCTTCCTGTGTGTCGCCATGCCCAGCCATCAGGGAAATGCAACCCTTGCATGGCGTCCACATCCTCTAAAGCTACAAACTTATGTGTATAGTGCACCACTTGTTTTTATCTGCGCTTTTGTTTGTTTTTCGTTGGTTTTCATTATTTTTCTTTCTTTATTTTGAACATCCTTCTACACGATTTGTTCCCTTTTTGTTCGACTGCCCTGATGTTACGCACCGCACGAATCCCAGTTTAGCTGTGAACAGCTGTAAAGGGATTACTACATCAAGCATCAAGCAAACAGTTATTATTGAATAGGCTTTGTCCCACATGAATTAAAAGCACAGGTGGCACAATCGCAATCAATGATAATAGGAATAATAGAGGTAAAACGAAAACATTGTAGATTCAGTGTTGTGCCATACATGTGAACTTCACCTTGAAGGATATGAAATGTTTTCTAACTTAGAGAAGAATGGAAAGGGGTATGCATGTATGTGCACAATTCACTTAAACCCATAGAATGTAACATAAATGATGTTACATCTTTTGAGGAGTGTGTTTGGGTGGAGATAAAACTAGCAGGAAAAGACAAAAAAAGATAAACTACTTGTTGGATGTATATACCGCAGCCCCAACAGCAGTGACACCAACAACGAGAACCTATGCGAACTTATACACAAGTTAGACGACATGATCGCGTCCCACGTATTAATGATGGGAGACTTCGGTTACCCAAATATTAACTGGATGGATGTTGCAAATATTGATGAGAGAGCTTGCAGAACAGAGAAACAGTTCTTAGAAAGCACAAGAGACACATTCCTAATACAACGCATCATGGAACCGATACGCTGCAGATTAATCCAAGTCCCACATCTATTAGACTTGATCTTTTCTAATGAACAGGAAATGGTAAACCACTACAATGTCAAGGATCCTCTCGGAAAGAGTGACCACTGTTTGATCACATTTACATACCAATATCAAACATCAGTTCCATGTCAAAGCAGTGAAATGTTCATGTATGAGACGGGAACTATGAACAATTACGAGAAATGTTGCGAGATGACTGGGAAACCAAATTTGAGAAACTAGATTCAGAGGATAGCTGGGAAATGCTTATAAGTAGGCTAGAACAGGCAGAGCATGAGTGTATCCCCAAGAAGAAATCAAGGGAATCAGGAAAGTATAAGTCATTATGGATAAACAAGAAAACAATGGAGAAAGTGAGCTTTGCATACTTACTTGCACGCATACTATATATGACCTGGACTTGTACAAAGGAACATGGAGAATTCTTTAAAGTTGTATAAAAACAGGAATACATGTTTTAGCGAGAGCGTAATTGATGTATGGAACACCTTACCCAAAGCCATTGTCACAGCTCCAACTGTCAACGCACTGAAGAATCGACTCGATATATTATGGATGCACCAGCCTGTCAAATTCGATTATAAAGCAATAGTGGTACATAGGCAAATTTGCCTGAAGACCGAAGAAGATGTATGTAGGCTGTATGTAGGCTGTATGTAGGCTGTATGTAGGATGTATTTAGGATGTATGTAGGATGTATGTTGGCTGTATGTAGGATGTATGTAGGATGTATGTAGGATGTATGTAGGATGTATGTAGGCTGTATGTAGGCTGTATGTAGGCTGTATGTAGGCTGTATGTAGGCTGTATGTAGGATGTATGTAGGATGTATGTTGGCTGTATGTAGGATGTATGTAGGATGTATGTAGGATGTATGTAGGATGTATGTAGGATGTATGTAGGCTGTATGTAGGCTGTATGTAGGCTGTATGTAGGCTGTATGTAGGCTGTATGTAGGATGTATGTAGGATGTATGTTGGCTGTATGTAGGATGTATGTAGGATGTATGTAGGATGTATGTAGGATGTATGTAGGATGTATGTAGGCTGTATGTAGGCTGTATGTAGGCTGTATGTATGCTGTATGTACGCTGTATGTAGGCTGTATGTAGGATGTATGTAGGATGTATGTAGGCTGTATGTAGGCTGTACGTAGGCTGTATGTAGGCTGTATGTACGCTGTATGTAGGCTGTATGTAGGATGTATGTAGGCTGTATGTAGGCTGTATGTAGGCTGTATGTAGGCTGTATGTAGGATGTATGTAGGATGTATGTAATCAACAAAAAATTAGATAGCCTTGCACCATACACATATTTTGTTCTGATGATTAATGATGTTGATCACATCGTTCTGCAGCAAGTGGATTGTATATGATTTTGATTTTGCTTCCATTTACAAAAGCTTACAAAAATCTCTCCTTCCACGGGTGCAGTATGGATTTGTCAATTTGATCTCTATAATATGAACACATCAGTGCAGTTCAGAAAAAATCAGCCAGTACAATCGGCACGGAAACAAGGAAGGCAAATGGGTCAGCTGCCCCTCGGGAATTTTGCAGATGGTAGACATATATGGTTTTGCCCCCCTAGTAAATTCAAATTCAAGCCTAAAAAAATTGGGGGGGTGAAAATCTAGGTTTTTGGAGAGCCTGAATTTTGAACATCGCCGCTAAAATATTCAACAACAACACCCCTACCCCCGTATTCTGATGTCATGATCTGACAGTGGAGTGAGTAGTGCTGAAGCTCCGACTCAGCCCGTATTAGTTTTGTTCCAGCTCCAGTGACCACAATAAGCAACATACAACATGTTTGATTCAGTAAACATTGTATATAGTCACACTAGTATTATCTTTATTGATGCTATGTCTGCAGATGTACCACCACCATTGGAGGATATGTCAGAATTACTGCGCACTGTTGGCGGTATGAGAGACTGCGTGAAACCAAAGTATGCAGTCAAAAGGTCAACTGGTGCAGTATCAGATACACAGCCATCTACAGTGTCAAAGATGGAAGACAAAGCAAGACAGATACAGAAACAGGCTTGGGTGTGTTTCTATCATCTGTGGTTTCCTGTTAAATATAAATGTGCTTTCTAATATCGGTGTTTGTGCAGCATTATTTTATAATGTGTGTGTATGCATGCGTGCACGTGTGCATGTGCATGCACTGGTGTATTGTTTACACATTGTTTGATTGAATTGTTTATTTTTTAGTATTTGGTTTGCATTTAATTTGAGCAATATCAAGCCAGTTGTTAAGTGTGATGATTTAGCAAGTTTTGCCACATTTGCAAGAATATCCATTGACAAAACATAAAAGGTGGCATGATCACAGTTACTCTAAATAATACAACAATAATTATGTCATAATTCCATAAATCATAAACACATTTTTGTTTCAGGAGAATACTGGCAAGCAAGAAAAAAAACACCAATCTGAGACAAAGCAAACGGGGTCAGACACATTTTGTGGCTTCAAGAAAGGTTTTCTTTTGCCAAAACCAAAAGCAGACAAATCAACTACAAAAGAAGAAAAAAGCATTGCTTCAAAACCTAGGGACTCGACAAATATATCGGAGCCTGATATTCCATTTATAAAGCCCAAAAGTCCTTCATCTGAAGACAGTCAGTATCGCATTCCAGAAGTGCAACAAGCTATGGACGCAAGTTGTGCTTTCCTTGAAAATAAAGGTATGTACTTAACCATAGTTTAGATGTGAGATTTGTGTATTGTCTTCCATTCTAGAAAATAGTTCTTGTCAGAAATATAAATTAATTTTCATTGAAAAATATCGGACATTAAAGATTGGGAAAATGTATACATTTATATCAAATTTAATCTTTGTGAACTGCATGTAACTAACCATATGATATGGTGGCAGAGTAATACTATCAACTGTAACCATATGATATGGTGGCAGAGTAATACTATCAACTGTAACCATATGATATGGTGGCAGAGTAATACTATCAACTGTAACCATATGATATGGTGGCAGAGTAATACTATCAACTGTAACCATATGATATGGTGGCAGAGTAATACTATCAACTGTAACCATATGATATGGTGGCAGAGTAATACTATCAACTGTAACCATATGATATGGTGGCAGAGTAATACTATCAACTGTAACCATATGATATGGTGGCAGAGTAATACTATCAACTGTAACCATATGATATGGTGGCAGAGTAATACTATCAACTGTAACCATATGATATGGTGGCAGAGTAATACTATCAACTGTAACCATATGATATGGTGGCAGAGTAATACTATCAACTGAATAACACATTGTAGAAGGCCTATCTGGTAGAATACACTGGTCTAATAATTTTGAGTTTCCTCCAGGTGTGTTAAGTTCAGTTTTACTTTTAGGTCAAAACATTGTTTCCAATATTAGTTTTAACTGGTAAGATAAATTTTTAGAAATTATGAGCACCTATTTTGTTATTTGTTGATACCAAATGTCAAGAGGACTTCTTTGAGATGTGTTATTTGAATGTTTTTGTATTAAAATACCTTGATGTTCTTCTTATCATGTTTGTCTTGTCAATTTCAATCAAGCAGTTTTTTGTCTCATAATATCTCACAAATTTGACGGCTTCCTTTCAGGTTTACATTTCACTTCAAGATTAGGTTTCAAGGTTTTTAGTATTTTGTGACTGTGTTACAGAATGGGTGACAGACGACCTCTTGAAACAGATCCAGGGCAATGAAGTTCTCGCAAAAAAGTTGGAAAATCCTGGTTTTGCCCAAGCCCTGAATGAATTTCAGGCAAATCCGCAGGCAGCTATGATGAAGTATGGCAGCAACCCAGAGATGCAAGCTTTCTTAATGGAGTTCTGCAAGGTGTTAGGTTGGCTTACTTGATTAAATATATATGTATATATATATATATGTGCTAACTTTGGAGCATTGTAACAGAATCTCCTCTCAGGTGCTGGTGTCCAATCACATCTTCCTATGTTCATATGCTTCCTTGAACCGGCTACCTCTGATCTACAAACTAGCAATATAAAAGTCATCATCAGAACGAGGGACCACCAAGTATTTTGGATAGAAATGTAATTTCGGATGTTTCAGATGATTTTCAGCGATGGGAAGTTTATACAAGTTTTGGGTGCACCTTCAGAAAAAATGTGCTTCCCTAGATTAAGTTTTGTTTTTACAAACAACAAGATATTAGGAGAAAACATGTTAGAATATACAATTTAAGAAAGCCCTGCATACAACAAAACTTAAAATCTGTGACAAAGTTTAATAGACACTTGTAGGAATCTACTTGATTTGGAATATTTGTAAACTATTTATTACTTCACCAAAACGGTGCACTACATATGATAATGGGTACATGAAAGATGTTGAATTCTGTATTGTGTCTGCTGTAATATTGCTCTATGTATATGTGTGAATCTGCACATCTCGTACCCATGGGACACAATTTCTTAACATTATTGATCCTAAATAAACACTCAATCAAAGCATCTTACTTCAGGTGATAAACCCTGCTTTTGTAGGTGATCACTTTACAAATCTAGGAGACATGCAGTCGACACAGACAGCAAAGGCTGGCGGCACACAGTCCACAGACATCCGTATCCGGAGCAGCAACGGTCCATCACAAATGACCTCTGCAGATGAGGAGAAGATGCAGAGGATACTGGCCAAGCCAGAGGTCAGAGAAGCGCTCATGGATGCTGACATACAGCGACTCTTGGAGGTGCTGAGGACAAATCCAGATGCAGCGCAGAGGTGGGTCATTTGTGGTCCTCCACTGTGAACAGGGTATTGAATCACACAGGCTTATACTGCACACGAGGTAGGTAATTTGTGGTCCTCCACTGTGAACTGGATCACACAGGCTTATACTGCACACAAAGTGGGTCATTTGAGCCCCTTCACTGTGAACTGGGTATTGAATCACACAGGCCTATACTGCACACGAAGTGGGTCATTTGTGCTCCTCCACTGTGAACTGGGTATTGAATCACACAGGCCTATACTGCACACGAGGTAGGTCATTTGTGCACCTCCACTGTGAACTGGGTATTGGATCACACAGGCTTATACTGCACACGAAGTGGGTCATTTGTGCTCCTCCACTGTGAACTGGGTATTGAATCACACAGGCCTATACTGCACACGAAGTGGGTCATTTGTGCTCCTCCACTGTGAACTGGGTATTGAATCACACAGGCCTATACTGCACACAAAGTGGGTCATTTGTGCCCCTTCACTGTGAACTGGGTATTGAATCACACAGGCCTATACTGCACACGAAGTGGGTCATTTGTGCTCCTCCACTGTGAACTGGGTATTGAATCACACAGGCCTATACTGCACACGAAGTGGGTCATTTGTGCCCCTTCACTGTGAACTGGGTATTGAATCACACAGGCCTATACTGCACACGAAGTGGGTCATTTGTGCCCCTCCACTGTGAACTGGGTATTGAATCACACAGGCCTATACTGCACACGAAGTGGGTCATTTGTGCTCGTCAACTGTGAACTGGGTATTGAATCACACAGGCCTATACTGCACACGAAGTGGGTCATTTGTGCCCCTTCACTGTGAACTGGGTATTGAATCACACAGGCCTATACTGCGCACGAAGTGGATCGTTTGTGCCCCTTCACTGTGAACTGGGTATTGAATCACACAGGCCTATACTGCACACGAGGTAGGTCATTTGTGCATCTCCACTGTGAACTGGGTATTGAATCACACAGGCCTATACTGCACACGAAGTGGGTCATTTGTGCTCCTCCACTGTGAACTGGGTATTGAATCACACAGGCCTATACTGTGCACGAAGTGGGTCATTTGTGCTCCTCCACTGTGAACTGGGTATTGAATCACACAGGCCTATACTGCGCACGAGGTAGGTCATTTGTGCACCTCCACTGTGAACTGGGTACTGAATCACACAGGCCTATACTGCACACGAGGTAGGTCATTTGTGCACCTCCACTGTGAACTGGGTATTGAATCACACAGGCCTATACTGCACACAAAGTGGATCATTTGTGCTCCTCCACTGTGAACTGGGTATTGAATCACACAGGCCTATACTGCGCACGAAGTAGGTCATTTGTGCCCCTTCACTGTGAACTGGGTATTGAATCACACAGGCCTATACTGCACACGAGGTAGGTCATTTGTGCACCTCCACTGTGATCTGGGTATTGAATCACACAGGCCTATACTGCACATGAAGTGGGTCATTTGCGCCCATTCACTGTGAACTGGGTATTGAATCACACAGGCCTATACAGCACACGAGGTAGGTCATTTGTGCACCTCCACTGTGAACTGGGTATTGAATCACACAGGCTTATACTGCACATGAGTTGGGTCATTTGTGCACCTCCACTGTGAACTGGGTATTGAATCACACAGGCCTATACTGCACACGAGGTGGGTCATTTGTGCTCCTTCACTGTGAACTGGATATTGGATCACGCAGGCCTATACTGCACACGAGGTGGGTCATTTGTGCTCCTTCACTGTGAACTGGGTATTGGATCACACAGGCATATACTGCGCACGGGCCAAAAGTGGCTTTCTAGCTATCCCATAAATTTTTTGATTTTGGCAGAAATTAATACCTTGTAATTCCATCTTTCAATGTCCAGTTTATTTTTCTTGACAAAAAAAAAAAACGAATAAAATACATGCATTTATGAACCAATATATTAAGGAGGAATATGAGTCGAACTGATCTAGTTTTTTCTAAACATCGCTTTTTAAGTTTTCTTCAGCTTTACCAATAAATAAAAAACTGGGGTATCATTTTACAACTCATGATCTGTGGAATCCAAAAAGGTAGAAAGTTCAAAATTTTGCGACTTAATTAATACCCACTTGCATGTGGCAGATCACAGGTTTAAGTATTCAAGCTAAAAGTATTGCAGTGCTAACTGAAACAGAACATATGGTGTTCAAGAACCACATTTGAGGTATTTGTTATGTCCATTTTGTGTGCATTTTGAGATCAGTCGCATTTATGTTGAATGGTCTTTTCCTTGAATATCTGGGGGTGAGGCTGGCCTTGATAATCATCCTCAGTTTCTTTTTCTTCCCCCTCTGATCGTTCTCCACTCCTCTCAATCCCTCCCAATCTCTCTTTACACAATCCTCCCATCGTTCTTCCTCCTCTGATCTTGCACTGCTGTCTCCACCAACTGTCCATTCTCTCTCTCTCTCTCTCTCACTCCTCTCCCAGTCCCTCCCCATCTCTCTTTACGCAGTCTTTGTCATCGTAATTTCCTTTTCCCCTCCACTCTCCGAGCATCTGCTTTCTTTGACAACTACTCTTCTCCCATTCGCTTGATGTGTCCAGCCCACTTTAGCCAACTTTTCAAACACTTCTTAAAACACTCTTTCACACCATTGACCAACCTCATTCCTATATTTCACACCCCCTTTTTATCCTATATTTCTTCTTAATGTATAAATTTCCTGTAGTATAGACATGTATCTCTTAACAAAGTGGCTTCACCAGTACAACTCATGTCCTAGTCAGACAGTATCACTGTAGACCTACAGAACGTGTTGTTTCCCTTCACTCGACTGATCGATGCTTCTGTTTTTCTTATCCATGCTGCCCCTCCTCTATCATATTGGCTCGAGTAAAATTAGGAGCCACTGTATATGTATATATATAACTCTGGTTCTGAACTAGGAATGTTATAAGCTGTAATACCACTGTTGCGTTGTTGCAATGATCTGGCTAAATGTCTATTTCAGGTCAGTGTTGGGGTGGTTACATCAAACAAGCATCTGATTGCTGTTACTCTTTGAATGTATTAGTAAGGTTACTTAGAAAATAACTATACTTTATTATGGTTACTTTTGTTATGTAATTGTGATAGTTTTGTTAGTTAACAGCCGTTTCAGTACATGGTTCACAACTTCATGGTTGTTACCATATTTAGAATAACATTACCAACTGCTGGAATAGATGCTAACAAATATAATGGTTTGTAATGCAATTGAACCATATTAGTCTGCTTGCATTGTAGTAAGGATAAGGATTACATAAATATGCAAAACAAAATTGTAATTATGATTACTTTGGTAATGTAATCAAATATGATTACGGTTTGGATCTTGCTCCCAGCACCGAAGTTGCTTCTCGGTTGGGTGTGTGAGAGATGGCGAGCAGGCAGAGTATATAATATCATTGGATTCACTGGGTACTATATGAATGTACATACTTTGCCTTTTTGATCAATGTAATTGAGTGTGATTCTAACACTACTAAAAACGATTGCCGAGTACAATTCTTGCCATCTCTGTTCCAGGTTTCTTGCCACATGCAACATAGAACTGAGGGGAAAAGTGAAAATTCTCGTGGACAATGGATTACTTCAGTTTCAAATGTGACAATCGCCCATCAAAAACGTGGGCCAATTTGACAGCATTTAGTAGGGAGGAGAAGGGAGACAGTGACATATCAAGACAGTTTATTAGTTCAACATTGCTTTGAACGAATTACAAGCATCTTCTGCTGTGAGTCACAACAGGACTAATGTTTATCTAAGTGAAACTTCACCTATAAAATAATGATTTATTGCAATGTACACATTGGCAAACATGCTAATGTTTAGCTGCAGAATGTCACACACAAATGTCGTGGCTCAATTCATTTAGTTGTTCCCATATGGCCATGTTGGTTTTGTGCTTTGACATCAAAACAAATACCTTGTCATGTCAGACTACTAACGTGAAGCTTCACAGGCAGAATTGAAACATTCCGCCATTCATACAAACATTGCAGAAGAATAAATATTAACTGAACAACATTTGTAATAAACTACTACAACCTTTATAACTGTGACATCGATGATGTGTCCACATGCGTGCAACTGCGCAGATGCATGTTTTATGGTCCGAAAACACCAAATGAAATGGACAATGTATATCGTAACGAACAACATGTTCGGCAATGTTCAACATCTTCAAGACAACTAACATAAAACACAGTGACACACCAAGGTGACACAGAACAAGAGGTCTGTCCGTCACCAAGAGTACATGTCACTTGCTAATGATCTCCTTGTGAATGTGATGAATATGGTAGAGAGTGAGATATGGAGTCGACAGCACCAACTGCTTATCTTTTCTCTGCTTTCAGCTTTGGTGGTTTTAATGAGCCCGATTTCTTCTTTGATCCTTTCTTCCAGTCCCGCCAGCTATTCACGCGACCTGTCCGACTCTCCTACAACACAACATTCTGTGTAACGTACAGGAACAACAACATGTCCATGTTAAAGTTATACCACAGTCTATCAGAAACTAGCTTGTAGTCCAATTCGCATACATGTTCATGCACAAAAACAACAGAACAAGATATATGGAATAATACAAACCCACATAAATAGTAGGACAAAAGGCATGCTGGACATTGCTCATATCACCCTTTCCACGGAAAAAAATAATTTTAAAAGTTATAGTATTAGCACATAAGGTACTGTAATTTTACATGTCATGCATGCTATTAAAACGGTAAAGGTAGGCTCTTATAGTGCTTGGTATCCGGTTCTTATGACCAGTCAAGGCACTTTACATTCCCCGTGGAAAATTTGTTCACTACAACTCTAAATCAACTTCTGTGGGAAGTATTCAGCCACCATGCCCTAACTAAATAAAAGCGATGTCTCTATACAAGTCCACTACTAACAGCAGTAAGGTTCATTAAACAAACTGACAAGATAGGATTTGAACTCAAAACCTATCCGTTGAGTCTGAAATTCGGAAGGTAGAACACACGTATCACACGTTGTGGACACTTGCCTCGTAGTTCTTCTTCCACTCGTTCTGCTTCTTCTTGTTCTCCTCCTCCTGTACCTCCTCCTCCGCCTTCCGCTTCCTGAAACACAGCACACTTAGACACACCACCAATGCACTCAGACACACCACCAATGCACTCAGACACACCAATGCACTCAGACGCACCACCAATGCACTCGGACACACCACCAATGCACTCAGGCACACCACCAATGCACTCAGACACACCACCAATGCACTCGGACACACCACCAATGATGCACTGTGCATTAAAGGTTGACACGAACAGCAAACAATGTCTTAACCAAGTAAATAACATGCTAACATGATGTCACTAAGATTGGTTTAGAGGGAAAGGAAAGCAATTGCGTGGGCCTATACATCTAAGAGTTGCAATCCAACCATTTGCAACTACAATCAACAATATCGCGCCTGTGGTTTATTCAGAATTTATTTTCAAAGTGGGAGAGTCTACCATACTTCCAGATAGCTGACACAGTTTGATGTTAAAAAATTACTATCATAGTGGCACTGTATGACAATGCCTGTGTCAGTTATTTTTGTTGAGGATGTTGAAAAGAAGTTTTGGGACTGGTGACAAACCAAGACTTCACAGACCAAACTTATTTTTATGTTTGGAACGTTTCGCTGGAAATTAAAAAAAAATTATGCAAAATCAAACAGATTGTCTTCAAATATTTATTTAGTACATATATAGAATATACCGGAATGAACCAGACTTTTATATTATAACAATAACTATATAGACTGACGTTAGCATATTAACATATAGATGGCCAATACAAAATTGAGATGACTGATGACAACTACCTTTCATGCATTTCTTTCGCCTCCTTTTCTCGCCGATATCTCTCCAGATCGGCAAATAGCTTGCACGTCTGTACATAGACGGCATGCCTGTACTGTAACAGATGACATCGGTCACAGCGATACATCACTTGTCTGGTGGTACAGTATACAGAAGTCTACACATTCAGAGTAGATGTTACAAAGTCAAATACAGTCCAATTCCGACATGTGCTAATTCTAGCTAATGACAGAAACACATTAAACGTGAGGTCCATATATGGGTCTACCCAGAGTATGAACAAACTGAAAACAAATTTACACGAACAGTGTTTCCAATGTTGACCAACAGTATTTTGCGATATAGTGATGCAAGAATTGGTCATGTAAACACACGCACAAGACCAATCAACAACCAACCCATTCATATAAGTGGGACTAGCAGCAGTTAAGATCTACGTTGTAGTGTCTAGACAAGTTGCCAGTCTAATAATAAATTTTATTTGTATATGCAATGTATCTGGATATAAACCTGTTCAGAGGCACATAAAATACAACACTGGTAAAAAACATTATCACTACAATACAATTAAAAAAGAATAAATATATAATATGGAATTTAAATATACACGTGTAAATAAGCAATTTATGTAAAATAAAATATTGGCTAAATACTGAACTAAATACTACTACATAATTACTTGTTTCTCGTGATCCTCGGGCACTTCAGTCGGTTTCCCTTCTTTCTTTAGCTGCTTTTTCTTCTGTTTCACCTGAAAGTGCAATAACAGGATGATAAATATCTCACAAGGCAGTCACCATGTTGGGTGGTGATGACAGACCCTTCACAGGGTTGGTTGTGGAGTTTACTGCAGCAGTACACAAATGCATCATGTTTTAAGCATGTTGCTAGCTAAATGTTGTGAAAGTTCAGAGATGAAATGTCAAGATTTAAATTTGATTACTAAGTTATATTGTTACATTGCATTGATAATTATGTCTATTACTGTTTTGAAGTTTCTCAGGTTCTGCCAGTGCAGTAGGGATTCCCATTAAACATTATAGTTACTGCCCACATGGAGGCATTCTGTTTGACACTGGGACAATGGCAGGCAGTGAGCGAAGGCTAGCCCAATACACAGGTTTACAGCTGGTCGCCCAACTCAGCAACCCCAGTTATCAAGGCAAAGTCCACTATCCAGTTATAAATAGAAATCAGTTGCTGCAGGAGGCAGCAGTAGAGAAATAGCAGGGAAATTTTGCATTTTGGGGGGCCCTGAGGTGCCCTTAGAATGGTTCAATCAAATACAGATTTCTTGTGTACAGTTGCAGTAACCTAAGATATATCTATGCAAAAAGTTGTTGAACGGTTTCTGAGATATGGCAGCTAACGGCGCACAGCGGATGGAGAGTGATGGCACAAGTCCATTGGACCTTCGGCCCAAAGGACTAAAAATTGAACGGATGGTGTTCGGGTTTGATTACAAAGTCCTATTTATGATTGCAACAATGTTTCTTTTTTACGTGTCATGTATGGAATAAACTGCTCAAAGCGCTTTCATGTGACTTCTGGGCAGATCTGTTAAATCAAAAACCATACTGTCTTCTCTGGGAAGCATCCAACCAAGCTGTAATTACTGCAAAAAAGACCATTCAATTTCATACACCTATGCACATGAACCAGTAAATAAAATGTAAAACTGAACTCACGAGTGCGTCAGTTCTTGTTTTGGCCTCTTCTATTATTTCCTGACAGCGTCTGTAACCCTCTTCGTTTTCCAGTGTTTTCCATGACTTGTTCACAGCTTAAAAAGGAAAGCAAAACGATGATGTTCAGTTCACTATGGATGAACAGTGCAAAATAAATATCAGGTGAATTAACAACAGCCAATAATTTATAAAACATATTCTTGATTTCTCATCAGAACTTTGTAAAAAACATTATTGAGGGATGCAGTTTTTAGTATGATACGAATCTTAGTTGTCATTTAGTGGCTGGATTTAGAGGAAACTTATATTGAAAAAATGATGTTTTGCAGCACCTATTTTATAAACCAGGATAACTTTTTACAGGGCCTAACTGAATTAATGACAGCTTCATAAACGTCACAGATCACCTTCAAAAGCCTTCTCCGCCCGTTCCTGGTCGTTCTGATTTTTGTCAGGATGCACAAGGATTGACATCTGTGAACAATTATAAAACAACAACACTAGTGTAAATATATAAACTACATTATCGGCGATACTTCTTTTCCATTGAATATCCTGTACTGGTTACTTGTTAAAGGAGCATTTTATTACAACAGGCTAACTAATTTATTCACACTAACTGACACCCAATCATGAAGCAACATAGCAAGTGCAGCAGCTACCAACATTATACATTTTTGTTCTTAAATATATAGAGATCAGTGCAGGAGGCTTACAGCAGTAGGGAAATAGTAGGAACATTTTTGCATTTTGGGGGGCTCTGAGGTGCCCCTAGAATTATTCAATAAAATGCAGATTTCTTGTGTATAGTGGCAGTACCCTAAGATACGTCTAAGCAAAATTAGAGAAAAAGTTGCTGAACAGTTTCTGACATATGGCAGCTAACGGCGCACAGTGGACGCGGAGTGATGGCATAAAGGACTAAAAATTAGTACAGACTCTTCCAGCCACATTACTCACATATATTTGGCATTTCAGAACGGACAACGCCCAATGCCATCAAATGTAACCATTACATAGAGACTGCAGACTCCGGATGAATCATTAGTTTTTCATTACAACATGTCATAAATAATTGTCAGCCACATAGTTAGGCCAGAGTTCAAAAATATACACCTTTCTAAAACAGATGAAAAATACACAAAATTAACATTTATTTTACTTACACGTCTATATTTTTGTTTGATTTCATTCAATGTTGCATCGTGGTCGACTTGTAGTACCTAAAACAAGATACAAGGATATACATTACATCAACACCAACATCGACCCACCAAAATAAATTGTTGATTCCAGTCAAAAAGTGAAATCTTATTTTTCAAGGAAGCACCAACAAAATTTGGTGCTTTTATCTGATCTGTCCCCACCAAGTTGCTAAGGTACCTGACTAAGAATCTGTTGCAACAAACTACTATAATGTACATTAAAAAGTCATTATGCTGAGCCACAAATGCATATAGTTGTTATATATATTTATAATCTGAAGCAATTACCAGCCTGCAGATTTGTGGTCACTTTAATGATGGTCAAATACAAAATAAAAACGAAACATTGTTCAAAAAGCACAAAACATTCTAACTTCTAATATATTGCAGAATCCGGTCCTCTGGACTGCTCAAAGCGCATTACTCCCTGGCAGACGTGTTCAATCGAACACCATCTCGACTTCTATGGGAAGCATCCAGCCATGCTGCAATTAATGCGTAAGACTACTCATACACAAACAAATGAGTACTCATTCATACAGCCGAGTGAACTGTATAGTGAACGAATTTGCCCAAGGTTCAACACCGCCGCACAGAATTCAAATCCGGGTACTCTCGGTCGAGAGCCCGAAGCTGTCATGGCACTACACAGAGCACGTACATTAAAAAAGAGAATAATGTAAGCATAGTTGACATACATCATATGGGTTGAGGTTGAAATATGTTGCCCCAGGTCTGGTCAGTCGGTCCAGCTGCTGGGCAGAGGTTAGTGTCGAATCCCTCTTCTCTATCTCCTTCACCTGAATAACATAAAACTGGGCTAAAACAATGTACACAAATCAGTTTTAATATATTTATCCACCATAGCTCCCTTGCGTATCTACCCATCAGTTGACAACCTGAATACTGTGTAGAAATTGATTTTGAGATTCTAGTTATAACTCGCTATTTCCAGCACTCGGCAACATTCTATTGTCTGACTAGTCTGTATATATTGTGGTTAGAATGTTATAGTCTTATGTAGTCTCATTTAACTAGTAAGTTTTTTCAGCCGACCTTTCTATGCTGGCACTGAGGGTAGTCACTGCCAGGGTGCTTGTTGTCTTCAGTGGTTCTTTTATGTCTCAAATTAAGATTGAACAACCCTTTTATCATAATGCAGCTATGAGCATGGTTTCCAAGGATTTAGGTGCAATAGAAGTTACCATATTATTATTATATAGACAAAATGATATCTTATATTAATCAATTGCTATTAAAATAATCCTGTTTGGATTTATTGTACTGCATAGTGCATACCGACACTGTTGTATCTTGTGAACATTGAATCTTAATTTAGTCAGGACATTAGGCCCCTATAAATTAATACGAAATTAATAATATTATAAAGATAGAACTTTGACTAGTACTTTAATTTTGATGATTGAACGGAAAGTTATCCTGTAAAATACTAAAATGGCTGGATAGCAGAGCACTGACTGCATCTCTAATGATACGAGGAGACATACAAACAACATCACGTATCAATACGACATGACATGACCATACAAGGTAATTGTGTTGTAAATGTGACACAATTTTGTACGAAACGCGCTCGCGCCGTGCGAGACGTAACATTGAAATATTCCCCATTATCGCCCGTCATGTATGTTTCTCAACTCAAATGTGAATGCAATGACTGTTTAAAATGAATTAACACGTTGGAATACCTCTGAATAAAACTGGTCGAATCCAACAGAGTCTATGTCAACAGCCGGAGGCGGATCTTCCTTGCTACTTGCTGTAGATTCGGTGGCTGGAACTTCGGGCGCTGAGCTTGAAGCCTCCTCAGAGGAGGTCGCCATCTTGAATGCAGGGAGTATTCATTGAATTGTGATGATGGCGCCAAAATACAATATTGCATTTTTTTGTCAGTTCAGTGTTATAAATAGCGTCAGTCGGTATGTGTCGTCAGGCACATGCAGACCTATGATTTCGTATTAAAATATACTCATTTTCTGTATTCAAAGGCTTTGGGTATAGTAAATCATTGGACATGAAACCTTGGCTTTCATATCAGGCTATCCCCCCTCTTTCCCTGACCCTTTCCGCTCTCTCTCTCTCTCTCTCCCTTTCTCTCCTCCCATCGCTCTCCCTCTCCTCTCTCTCTCTCTCTCTCTCTCCCATCTCTATCTCTCTCCTCTCTCTCCCCCCCCTCTCTCTGCCTCTGCGCCTCTCTGCCATTTAGTTTCCTCAGTAGAAACGGACTAGCAGGTGAATTGAAGGGTCAATTTGGTGAAAGCCATCCTCGCAAGCCAGGACTGTTTGCCATGCAAAACTAGCCCTGGCTGATCCCCTACGCGAAGTGCGGAAGTTAGCCGAGTCAAACTAGTAATTTACTTCGCCAGTCGCGACTGCATGCATCACCCCTGAGAACAGCGCAAATACCCGCCCCCCAATTTGAAGATGGATAAACGACTTCTGGGAATCCCAATATATAATGACCCGTTCGCCCATTAGCACGAACAGCTTCATGAGCGGTATTGTGTATTCGAATAATTGCTTCTACTTCCTAAACATTGCATTTAACACGAGCCACGGTTGGTTGAAATTAGTTTTATTATGACCACCTAGCTGACCTGCCGACATACACTGATCTAGTAAGCGATTTCATAGGCTGAGACTGAGCTTAAATTCAGAGTTTCGCAAAGCGATCAGCCGGGGAGTACTGCTGGCTGGCACTGACGTAATCAGCAGCAGCGACCCCGGCACGCGAGGATAGAGAAAGATGGAATTGATTCCTGCAGGTAATACAAACATGTGTTATCATCCATACAGCATTTACAACACAATAGGTAGGGCCTACTCTAACAGCATTCAGTCACAAATATATTGTTTACATTGTTGGAAAAGTCATATGGTATGCACGTATCTGAAATCATATAAGCGAATGTTAATCTTCTTCTCTGACTGTTCCCGTCATCTGGGGTCGTCGGTATGGCTGGTAATTTTCTTTCTTCACGTCGCCCTGTCCATCACCACATCTGCACTCAGACCCACGATTTCCATGTCTCTTCTGCATGTGTCTTTCCATCTGGTCTTCGGTCGTCCTCTCCTTCTTCCTGGTATCTCTGCATTTAGCACTCTTCTCACTATGTGCTCTTCTTCCCTTCTCATCACATGCCCATACCATTTCAGTCGTTTTTCTTATCTGTTTGGATGCTTGTGTCACTCTCGTTGCTCCTCTAATATATTCGTTTCGGATCTTATCTTTCTTTGTTACTCCACACATCCACCTCAGCATCCTCATCTCATCCCAGGTCTCAGCCCCGTACAGCATTGCTGGGCTGACTACTGTTTTATAGATCTTCCCCTTCAACTTCACTGGCATCCTCCTGTCGCACAACACTCCATTGCATTTCTTCAAATTTCTCCAAGCTGCACCCACTCTCTGTTTGATCTCCGTTTCCATGCCTCCTGTCTTTTCCACGACTGACCCTATATATTTGAAGTGTGTCACTTTTTATAGCTCGTCTCCCAGTATTTTTACAGTTGATCTGTCTATCTCCTCATTCCGTTCGAACATGAAGTCCATGAATTGGGTTTTCGGTCGACTAACACTCATTCCTCTCTCTTCCAGTGCCTTCCTCCACGTCTCCAGGTACCCTGTCATGTCTACCTCCTTTCATTCACACAGCACAATGTCATCTGCGAACATCATTGATTCTGGTGCATCTTTTTTCACCTTCTCCGTCAAGACGTCCATCAATATGAAGAACAGGTATGGACTCAATGCAGATCTTTAATTGGTGCAACCCAACAAAAGTTGCTGCTTTCACCAGCCACACTGCGTACCTTTATCTCACACCCCCGGTACATATCCTGTATCAGTCTGATGTACTTTTCCGGTACATTCCTTTCTCTCACACATCTCCATATCTCCTCCCTTGGTACCCGATCGTATGCTTTCTTCAAGTCGATAAATACCACTCTGATGTCCTTCTGTCCCTACCTGTGTTTCTCTATTGTTTCTTTGAGAATGAAAAGCGCATCTGTGGTACTCCTGCCTGGCATAAACCCAAACTGACTTTCATGTATGTGCATTCTCTCATCCTCTTGTCTATGACTCTCTCCCATAATAATAATAAGGTCTTATATAGCGCTGTATTAGTTCTTAGTTCTGTTCAAAGCGCTTTACAAAAAAGTTCACAATTATATGTCACTTATTTAGGTAGTGAAAGCGATTTTAAAAAGGTGTGTCTTCAGCGCCGTCTTAAACGATGCAATAGTTTCACACTGTCTGACTGACTGTAGGAGATTGTTCCAAAGTACAGGGGCCGCTTTGGAGAACGCACGGTCTCCGAAAGACTTGAGGCGTGTGGTTGCTAATGTCAGCAGACCAGCATAATTCGATCGGAGGGAACGTGTGGGCTGATATTCAACAAGAAGCTCAGAAATGTATTGCGGTGCAAGTACGTGGAGTGCCTTGAAGGTGATCAGGAGAATTTTAAACGTAATTTTTTCTTGGATGGGAAGCCAATAGAGATATTTTAGGACTGGTGTTACGTGCTCGTGTTTCCTTGTTCGTGTGATTAAACGAGCAGTCGTGTTCTGAATGCACTTCAGTCTACGTAGCTAACACTTGTTAGTTCCGAACAGCAGCGAATTACAACCATCCAGTCTAGACGTTATAAACGAATGGATGATTTGTTCGGCAGCTCCTGGCGTAAGAAATTTGATGATTTTACCCACATTTCGGATTTGCAGACCAGAGGATCTACAGATGGCACTGACTTGTTGATCCATTGTAAATCCAGCATCGAACATGACCCCAAGATTTCTGAAACATGTACTGGGGGTCACTTGGGCATCTCCAACATTGATCTTTGTTGTTTTAGGTATCTTTCTGAGCAGCGCCTATGATCCCGTGAACAGAACTTCAGTTTGTTACCATTTAATTGAAGTTTGTTTGCTGTCATCCAACCGTTGATGTCAGCAATGCATGTTTCTAGCTGAGATATGGCAACATATGTGTCGGGGATCTTGAATGTTGTGTAAAGCTGCGTATCGTATCATATGAAAATCCAAGCCATGTTGTCGGATTTTGCAATCCAGTTCACCAGCCGTGTATATGGTGAACAGTGACGGTCCCAAGACTAACCCTGACCAAGGCGGGGGACACCGCATGTCAGCACCGACTCGTTCGAGATGGCTTCTCCAATCTTAATAGCTTGTTTTCTGTTTTCGAGATACGAGGTAAACCAGTTTAGTGCTGTGCCCGAAAGGCCGATCTTCTTAGACAGACGTGACACAAGCACCTTGTGGTCAATCGTGTCAAAAGCAGCAGACAAGTCAAGGAGGACTAGACACGAGACACACCGATTATCCGCAGATAAGAGTAAGTCGTTCTGGATTCTCAGCAGTGCAATCTCTGTACTGTGGCCCTTTCTGTATGCTGACTGATTCACTTCAAATAGGTTGGGCTGTGCCATGTGACGTGACAAACGTGACGACACCATCTTCTCAATTACTTTGGACAGGAAACTGAGATTATATATCGGTCGGTAGCTTGTAAAACATTCGGTATCCAGGGATGGCTTCTTAAGAAGCGGAGTCACAAGTGCAGCTTTCAAGTTAGCAGTGGCCAGCGATATGTTCACAATCCTGGTAATGACAGGAACAAGTGCATCAAGGCAATTCTTCAGCAACCGTGTCGGCAGAGGATCGAGAGCACAGGATCGAGGAGCGGATGATGTAATGATGTTTCTGACCTCATCCTCAGAGGTTGGCGACAGCCTGTCCAACGGATGACTTCCATCATGTTCATAAGTAGTGATCTGGGCATCACGTTGTGCTCCCGCTCGGCGATCTAGTGCACAGCGAAAGCTTGAAGTTTTCTCTTGGAAGTAATTTCGGAAAACTTCAGCCAGAGCTTCTGGAGAGGCATGTGTTGGCAGTGGCGGGTCCACCCGAGTGTGCATCAATGTTTGCACAATGCTATGAAGTTTCTTTTGGTTTGATCCAGCCTCAACAACCTTGTTGGAATATTATCGATGTTTGGCTTGACGAAGACAGCTATTTGCGACCGTGCACTGGTATCTGAACATCTGGCGATGAATTTCAAGTCCGGATTTCCGGCGCAGACGTTCATATTTTCGACGTGTCTGTATCTCCTTGCGTAACTCTTTGTTGTACCATTTCACGTCGGGTCGCACCGTGATCGTCTTCTGCCTTACGGGAGCATGTTTATCCAACAAGCCGCGCAAGACCGAGTCATACTGGCGAACGAGTCAATCCAAGTCATCAGCTGGAGTAGTGTACAGCTCTGATTGAGAAATGTCTGCCTGCATGTCACACGCACTTACATTGCGGTATAATCTGTTGCTGACCCGTTTCTTAAGAGCACAAGGTTTACAACCTTGTATCTTGAATGTCACTGCCGAGTGGTCGGATATACCCGGATTCTCAACCACGATATCACCAATGATGTCTGCTTCGGATCGCGTGATTTTTAGGTCTAGAGTGTGACCATGTGAATGTGTCTTTTCCATCACATGCTGATACAGACCATGAAATTCTAGGGTGTTGTGAAAGCGTACAGTCTTTGTATCATCCAACGAATCAACGTGTATATTGAAATCTCCAACAATCACCAAGTTGTCGAAGCCCATGCAGAAACACTGCAGACAATCTGAGAATTCGTCCATGAATATCGATGCGCTCAGACCATTACGGGCAGACGGTGGAGGACTATAGATAACACATACCCGGAAACAGTATGATCTATACATCAGCTGAAGACACATCACTTCAAACGATCTGTATGTCTTTGTGGCAAGTTGCCTCATTTCGAAAGATGCACGGTAGATGGACACCAACACCTCCTCCAGTTCTGTCACTACGCGGTTTGTGGTCAAATTTGTAGCCGTTTGGTGACAACGAATTTATCTCTGTCCGACTAGCATCACCCGGGCTCAGCCAGGTTTCTGTCAGTGCTAGAATATCAAGTTCGTTATCATCAAGCAACTTGACAAGTTGATCCACTTTAGATTTCACGGACCGGGTATTTAGTAGACATGCAGTTATTGTAGGTCTCATACACTTAGTTACACGTGGATATGTGTGAATGTCCACTGCAACCAGATTTTGTAGGCAGGCTTTGTGTCTCACAGTAAACAGGGGCGGGGGCGAGGATTAGTCAGTACAGCAGTAAGTCTTTTCTTGGACCTGCCAGCCCTACAGCCCCTACGAGTCCGACGACGATGGTTCAAGCGTTGCAATACAATTGTCCAGTGCTGGGTAAAGTCGGGTGACAGAGGCACATATAATCAGCAGTAATTCAGTCCTATTGTATGTGATCATGCTGTAGGAATGGTTGTTCACAATGTTCTTGTTGTCAACGTCAAGCCTGGTCGACCAGCAATGTTGCAACACAGGTGCAGTTCAACTAGACAGGTGCACACAATGTAAAAGTTACTAAAATAATTTTTTTTAAACGTTTGCTAAAACTGTATAGTCCAGCATCATCGTTAGACTTTCATAAAACCAACTGTATAAACTTCGCCGCTGTGTCCTGGATAAAAACTTCATGAAAATTGAAATATTCCAGAGCTTGTTACGGTGCAGCCACATCCCACAAACATACTCAAAGGTGTGCATCAGGAGTTTGATCCCTCGGTAGTTCTTACACTCCTGAATGTCACCTTTTCCCTTGAAGATTGGGACCAGTATGCTCTGTCGCCAAACCGATGGCATGTGTTCTGAAGTCATGACACAGTTGAATAGTGTGCATAGTAACTTTACACCAAAGTTGCCCATACATTTCCAAGCTTCAGCTGGTATTTCATCTGCTCTTACTGTCTTCCCACTTTTCATCCCTCTGAGTGCTTTCTCTGTTTCTTCGTCACTGATACTCCTTACCATTCGTTGATTCACATCCCACTCCTCGGTTTCTACTCTCGGGTTTTCCTCGTTCATCAGCCAGTTAAAGTATTGGCCCCATCTTTCTTCGATGTCATCGTCTTTTATCAATACTTCTCCCGTTGCACTTTTGACTGTACGTATCAGGCCTATGTCCTTTCCTGCACGGTCCCTAGCTGCTGCTATTCTATATATGTCTTTTTGACCTGCACTTGTTTCTAGGTTGTCGTAAATCTCTCTGCTGCTTCTTCTCTCACTGTTGCCACCACCTTCTTAGCTGTTGCTTTCGTTCTCTTGTACTCTGCCCTGTCTATCTCTGCTCCTGTTCGTTTCCATTTCTTTAGTCTGTCTTTCTTTTCCTTAACTGCATTCTCAGTGTCAACATTCCACCACCAGCTTTCTACTCCGGGCCACTTCTTCCCCGTCGACCTCCCACATATTTCCTCCCCACACTTCCTGATCTGTTCCGCAGTTTCTTCCCACCATTCTTCCACGTTCTCTCGCAACTTGGTACAGCTTGCATCTCACCATATATGTGCTCCCATAATTCCTCCTTTTCCTCTTCTGTGCATTACGTTTGTGGTGCATAGCAACTGATAACATTCCATACTTCTTCTTCGATTTCTAGTTTCACTCTCATCACTCTATCGCACGGTCGCTCCACTGCTAGTACTCGGTCTTTCAGATCTTCACATAGTACAATTCCTACTCCATTCTTCGTCCCAACTTCTCCATGGTAGTACATTTTGTATCCGGCACCGATCTTCCTTGCTTTGCTCCCTTTCCATTTTGTTTCCTGTACGCATTGTACTATTTCTCCACTTCTTCCTGTCATGCTCCCAACATTCAGTGTTGCTAGTTTAATCTTCCTCATTCTCCTTCGTGTTTGGACTAACTTCCTTAGCCGCCTTTGTCCTTCGGACGGTAGCCCTTGTCCATTTAACGCTGAGCTCGGGCGGGGGTCTCGCGCGTCACTTACAGGGTACGCCCTAGCACGGGCATTCACTCTATTTAATCCAGCCATATTTAGGGGTTTGGCTTACGTTTTTATAGCCGGATGCCCTTCCTGCCGCCAACCTGTTATAAGCGGTGGGCCTAGCCTCTAGCACCAATGTACCATCAACCTGTGAGACAGCAGGTGGTTTGAATATAAACGAATGTTAATGTTAAAAAAAAAAGATATATGTTCTGTTGATATCATCGGACAGCAATATAGTACAATATATACTTGTTGCGAAACTGTCTGAACAGAAGTAGCCAACAACGATAGTTATAAATTGTTTAATATATATAAATGATGTGTAGCAATTCAACAATTATCCTATAGATTATTTATAATGATCCAGCTTTCGGCACTTTACCATGCATTATTAAAAAAGACAGAACGTATACTTGCTGTGCAAATTGAAAACTGTTGTAAGTGGTATGTTGAATTGTTTCATAGTCTCCAGTAATAGTTTGGGTGGAAGTAAAAGACCAAGGTCATCCAGTAACGTTTTAAATAGGTTTAAGCTATTTAACGGAATCAGTGTATGTGAACAACCAGTAGTGTTTGGATCTTGAACACCAGCGGGGTTTGAACCACGCCACACATATAACACTGAAACACTACTATCATAAACAGCACAGTTCAACAGAATGTTTAGACAAACAACTGACATACATGTAGTATGTTTGCATACTCTAACAACAGTCAGTCAATGTACTGTTTACATTGTTGGAAATGTCATGTGGTACATACGCATATGTTAATGTTTCACAAAAGAGATAATATCTTCTGTTTATATCATCTGACAGAAATATAAAACGATATAGACGTGTTACGAAACTCTCTGGACAAACATATAACGTATACACTGGACCCATTCTGCCTATGATACAAAGCTAACTGTACCAATGATCGGCTCGGGACATCAATCTCGGTTGCTCCTAACAACATGTCTCTGGACAGAAGTATCACAGCCTGATCTCTCACAGCTGACCCAGCCCACGTGGTAGTACTCGCAGGGGTTAGTTATATCGGGACCCAAGCCATACGGCGTTCCCATGACAGTTGTGGTCATTCATGCTACGTGATATAACCCTATATGTTGAGCATGTCAAGCTGCAATTAATATAGAAAATGTACCTGCTTTTATATCCTGGCAGACACAGCCAGGGGAAATTGTGGTGTGAACTTCAACTTTAATTAATCTTGTATATCTATATCTAATAAAGTTATTTATTCAGTAGAATGGTATTAAAACTTCAGTTATATGTTATGTTACATGATATGATGCATTAAACGTGTTAATATGCGTAAATATAATTACTAATCCATTATATGTATTCTGATCTAAGCAAGTTCATGGATAGCTATGTCCTACGGCGGAAGTGGCCACTCCCAAGAGGGCGCACATAATGCCGGCGCCGATTGATTGTTTATTTGAGATCAACAATGTTCAGATATTTTCATGATGTGTGCAACACATGTGTAAATATATACGTAATAATATGTAAATAATATTACGAATCTATTATAATTACTCTGATCTATGCGGATTCCGGGATAGTTATGCTCTGCGACGGAAGGGGCGATTCCAAGAATGGCGCACACTATGCCGGTGTCGATTTTTTTTATTTGAGATCAACTCTGTTAAGAAATTGTAATCAAGTGTGCAATACATAGGTGCATATATACCCAATAACATGACAGTCAATACAGTAAACAATACAACTTTTTCATATGCACATTTTCATATGATCTACATAATATTGTTGGAAAATAAAATCGGCATGATAATGTGCAGTAAATGCTACAATGATCCAGTGACCTCGAAGTTAGTCCTTGGAGCTTTCTTGAATGGTATTTTACATGTTAAGGTCACAGTGTTTTCAAGTATGTCCCAGCCCCAGGTACTGATAGTCTACAATATTTAACAAGGGATTTAATAGTGGTGACACCAATTCCAAGTGGCGTTGGTTTGTTATCTAGGACAACATAATTGTCTAAATGATTATATTATCTCGTATGTTTTATTGTAAATGCCTCTTATGATTAATTTACTTTTTCGCGTGCACATGTACCAACCGCCCGTCGTAAAATGCACGCTTCTGTCAGATGCACCAGCTCGGTGTGGTGTTACTACTGATTTAGTACAACATGTAAAAAGACACGAATACTAGAAAAAGAAAGAAGACATGTATAGATAGAAAATGGCTGTATTCAACGAAGTCCCGGCTGTAGAGGTAGGAGCGCGATAGCATAACACTACATCTCCCTTTCGAGTCCTTTAAGGATACGAAGGCAACTCTACTCTATATAATGATAGATGGTAGACAACCACATATCACAAACATGTCTCAAGGGATTATTCTGCCCTTTAGTGAGACGTGCCCCGGACTGATCTAAAGTTCAGAGATCGAGTCTCCGTGGTGGAACGGATGTCCGCCCCGATCGCGTCACAAGATTTAACAAGACAAGATTGCCATCCAGAAAATTACTCTGGATGGCAGGTGGACAAGGAAGCCTTTTGGCTTATCGAGAGTCCAATACTTTTTATCTACATGTATCCCGCCTTTTTTAGGTGTGTGTCGATTTTATTTTTAAACATATTCACGCTACTAGCACCAACACAATCAGGAGATAATCTGTTCCATTCATTTACAGTCCTTTGTGAGAATGAGAACTTTCTTATATCTAATCTACACTGCTCCTTTACTAATGTAGCTTCATGTCCTCTGGTCCTTCTATCTTTCTTAACTGAGAAAAAAATGTTTCTATCAATATTTTCATAACCATTCAATATTTTAAACACTTCTATGTGATCTCCTCTCAATCTCCTGGTCTCTAGTGTTATTAAACCACATTCTGTTAGGCGTATTTCGTAACTAAGATCCCTCAGATTTGGTATAATTTTAGTCGCTCTCCTCTGTACTCTTTCTAGCATATCTATGTCCTTCTTGCGATATGGCCTCCATGCTTGTATACAATATTCTAAATGAGGCCTCACTATTGTTTTGTACAGCGGTACTATTAATTCTTTTTTCTTATACGCTATATTTCGCCTAATTAATCCAAGCTGTCACGGTCGTCACAGGTGGAGCCGCAGAAGTGCGCACCACGCTTGGTGAAGCCTGTCTCGGCTGCGATGCCGAACGTTGCTGCCTCTCGTGTGAAGACGAACGTGGCCGCGTCTCGTCGTCGTTCGTGCTCGATTCAGCGGTCTCCGTAGTCGCTCGCTCAGCACAAACGGGTTGTTCGTTCGGCGTCGGCACAAGATGCCGCCGATTTCTACGCAGACAAGATGTTGGCGTCTGAACCAGGTACGAGCGAGGTGAGTCTACCTGGCCTACCACTGTACCCCCTGTTCTCGTGTCCTGCACCCACACTGGATCGCCGACAAGTAGGGGAGCCAGAGGTCGCGCACGGTGATGACGATCGTACGCCTCGGTAGCTCGTCGTTTTAGACTCACTCGTCGTTCCTGTAGCTGTCTAGATTCCTGCCAGCGAGGTTGCAGTGTCGACGCTAACACTGGGATCGAAGTACGTAGCTGCGTATCCATCAGCAGCTCTGCTGGCGAATAGCCGCATTCAAGTGCTGTCGTACGATACGCCAACAAGGCGCCGTACGGATCCGTTGATTTTCGCAGTAAGTTCTTTACCGTCTGAACCGCGCGTTCTGACTTTCCGTTACTCTGTGGGAAACGAGGGCTGCTGGTGATGTATACAAACCCTGCTCTCTCCGCGAAACGCGCAAACTCGTGTGCCGCATACTGCGGGCCGTTATCAGAAACAACCGTCTCCGGGACGCCATGCCGCGCGAAGACTGACCGCAGGTGTAGAATCACACCAGACGCGCCCTTGTCGTCTAGCCTTGCTATCTCAACAAAACTCGAGTAATAGTCAACCACAAGTAGATACGTCGCCTTCTTGAAATAAAACATGTCGGTGCCGACTTTCTGCCAAGGTCGCAGATTCGGCTCTGACGCAATCGTCGCCTCGACTGTGTTGCTACGCTCCATCGCACACGTAGTACAGTTCTTGACAAGCTCCTCAAGCTGCCTGCTGAGTCCGGGCCACCAGACCGATGACTGGGCCCGCGAGCGACACTTGACCATACCTTTATGGCCCTCGTGTGGCTTGTCTAACATAGTCAACCGCATCGACGCCGGTATGACGAGCCGTATCACTTTCAGTACCAGACCGTGTTGAATTGTCAGTTCACTCTGGACTTGTCAATAATGTCGCAAATACGATGGCAACGATGGATGGCTTGGCCAACCCTCTAGGCAATATCGCTCACCACCAGGCTCGCCTGCGCTGATACTTCGTCTGTGAATCGCTACTCCGCCACCGTCAGTGGTCGCACTAGTGGAGCACGCGACAACGCATCTGCAGTGTAGAGGTTCTTGCCGGACACATGACTGATCCTGTACGCGTACCGCATCAGTCGTATACGGAATCGCTGTATGCGTGGTGAAAATTCATCTAGTTTCTTCTTGGTGCTAAGAAATGACACCTAAGGTCGGTGGTCGGTCTCGACATGGAACTGCATTCCGTACAGGTAGTCCGTAAATCTCTCCAGATCCCACGTAGCCGCCAGAGCCTCCTCAATCTGTGAGTAGCGTTGTTCCGTTGGCGTCATCGCCATCGACGCGTACGCCACGGGTCGCATCGCGCCGTCGTCACTCTGCAGTAGCATCGCCCCCAGACCAAATGATGACGTATCCTCGGACACGGAGGGAGTATAACAGTATTTAGGGAGTATAGTATAACATTATGTAATGTTTTTCCCTTGTTGTGCTCATTATGTTATTATATAGGATTTGTCTTAATTTGATTTGTATTGTAATGAGTTACAATAAATTTGATTTGATTTGACACTGTCGTCGCTCTGCGTGGGTCGTACAGAGCCAGCACTGGAGTGTTGCTCAAGTCTCTCTTCACGGCATCAAACGCTCGCTGTTGCCTCTCACCCCATGTCCACAGATTCGGTTTCATAAGTAGATCACGTAGTGGCTGAGTTGTAATCGACAAGTTGGCAGAAAACTTGCCTAGCTAGTTAGCCATACCCAGAAAGCGTCGGACGTCGCTCACGTTGCTGGGTTGCTGCATCTCAGTGATGGCTCGCACCTTCGCAGGATCCCCCATGACCCCATCAGCTGACACAATGTCACCAAGATACGAGATGCTCGACTTGACAAAGTCGCATTTATTCAAGTTCAAAGTCATACTGTTGTCCTCGAGACGATGGAAGACAGCCCTCACCTTCGCGTCGTGCTCTTCTACCGAACTGCCGAAGAAATATAGAACACCAGGTTCATCATCGAAAATGCCACTCATACGCTTCTGGTAGTACTCGGAAGCCGAAGTGATTCCGAAAGGCAGCCTCTTGATGCAATATCTTCCGACAGAAGTAATGAATGTCGTCAATTCTTGCGAAGACTGGGCTAGTGGGATCTGCCAGGAGACTGAGTTGGCATCCCACTTAGTGAGGACCTTCGCGCCCGCCAGCGTACCGAGTGTCTGATCGGCCGAAGGAAGGTCGTGTTTCTCCATCCTTACGCTCTCGTTCAACTTCGTTAGGTCGACACAAATGCGGACTTTGTGTGTCTCCCTCTGCCCCTCAACGTCCGAAGACAGCCTTCGGTTTCGCCACCACAATCATGCCAGCACACCAGTCCGTCGGGCTTTCGATCCTGATGACGTCAAGATTTTCCATTCTCTGAAGTTCTTTCCTGACTACCCCAAGCAACGGTATCGAGACTTGTCTCGGTGTAGTCAACGCGAACGGCTTCGCCTCAGACCGTAGCTTGATTTCGTACTCGCTATTCATCTTGCCTAGGCCTCCAAATAGCGTCGAATTGTCGCGTCTGTAGACGTCTGCTGTATCGACCGAGTCAACAGCAACACGTCTGACAAGATCAAGAGACTTGCACACTCTCCGACTGAGCAGTGACCTCGTCTGGCCACTGACGACGTACACGTCTTCGTGAGTGACGACACCGTTTCGTGACAGCTTGCCACTGAACTTGCCCATGGTTTGTAGGACGCCGTCGTTCGCGCCTACAAGTGTTCTAGTCGACCCGTCGAGTCGCGGACTACCTGCTTTCTTGTAGTCGTTGGCAGAGATCACAGTAATGTCGGCCCCAGTATCCAACTCGAAGCAAACGTTCGTGCGAAGGCGAGTGTCCATTGCCTCCAAAACAATGGTGGACGTCCACGGTTGGTCGTCGCCCTTCGTCACTTCGCCGAGAAAAGCGAGCTCCGACTCAGCGTGCTTACTGACTACGTCTACAGATCTCGCTGACCTGCATACATCCCCAAAACGTCCATCTTTCTTACACTTGATGCATGCTGCCTCACGCGCTGGGCACACTTCTGATGAGCCGGAGATCTCCCACAACAGTCACACTTCCGGGTCGAAGTTGACCGAGGCTGAGCTTTCATTTTCTCTTTCGACTGGCTGGGTTTGTACGACTTCCTCGTCCGCACAAAGTCAACATTGCCGCCTGTCTTCGCCGCAAAATTGTTTCTCAACAAGGCATGCTCTTTCTTTGCAGCCTCGTTCTGGCGTGCCATGTCGATTGTCTTCTTCAGTGTCAAGTCCACGTCCATCTGCAGTTTCAACGACAACGCCGCATCAGTGATACCAACGACGATACGATCCATGATCATTTCATCGTTGAGCGCGCCGTACCCGCAATGCTCCGCCAGGCAGAACAACGCAGTAATGAAACTGTCAACCGTCTCGCCCTCCTCTTGGGAACGTCGGTTGAACTTAGCCCGCTCGAAAATCGCATTGCGTCGAACTACGAAGTGCGCATCAAACTTGCTTTTGACGACCGCATACACACTCCTCGTCACCCATCGCGTAGATAAGTGTGTTGACTTGAACTGTCTCGGCTTTCTCGTCCAGGGCTGACGCTGAACGAAAGCGCTCAAACCGTCGAATTCATTTAGCCTTTATGCCATTCGTTAGGTTTGGCGAAGCAGAAAGCATCAGGCGGGGCGATTTGGAATGTTTGGGCCATGATAAGCAAAAATAACGTACCTCGCGGCAGATGTATGCAAACTTACTTATGCAACAACATCACCGTATTCATCTTAAAATTCTGACACCATCATGTCGTGTTACTACTGATTTAGTATAACACATAAAATTACACGAATACTAGATAAAGAAAGAAGACATGTGTAGATAGAAAATGGCTGTATTCAATGAAGTCCCGGATGTAGAGGTAGGAACGCGATAGCATAACACTACACTCGGCAGGGCTGATCAATACGTTATATAAAATGCTTGATTCCAGTGAGATCGTGTTTAGCCACTACATTAGAACACAGCACTGGGCAAGCTACATTCTACAAATCCTTGCTGGCAAGTGATCAGAAATATGTAATTGTTGAAGACAGCGTGTCACATTCGGTGGCGCGTCGAATGATCACCGGTGGAACGTGACCATGAATGGAATGACTGCCGCCTATTTATCAAAGAATGGTTTTGTCGTTCGTGTCAAATGCTGCACATATCCATTTGACGCACTCATAATCTTGGGTGTTTGTCAACGTCGATAATAATGTGTTCAAATCCTCATCCAGCAGCGCTGTTTCAGTGTTGCAGTTCTTATGCCATTATTTGATTGCGACGAAATGCTGGTTGGGCAATTATAAATATAACAGGCGGACAGACCGACTCACGCTGAGAACTAGAAGTTGTCACATGTGGTCTCCCCAAAATTAGGACAAATATACTGTCATTGATTCCTAATTGCAGTGCTTATTATAGTGGGGAGCCAATGTTTTCCCGTATGCATGGAATGTATATTTATGGCAACCTTTATAAATGCATTCCCATATGTCTAAACAATCAGAAAACTGATGTTGCCATTTTTTCTGTTGAACTTTAATCACCTTGAACAAAGGTCAAATGTGTATTTTACTAACTTCCTCCGACAAGCGAGTGAAAGTGACCATTTGAAGCATACAATCATTGTGACATTCAGACGCATTATTCATGGTCATTTTGAGACATTTTGCCTATTTATGTGCGTACATGGGTTGATTTTCTGGCCAAAATGTTATTGTGAAACTCACTGACATTAATTCTGGTCATTTGGAACAATTGTGTATTTCTTTATTGGAGCAAACATTGATTTCCTGGCAAAAACATTTCACCACCCAATAAGATCGTGAGCACATTTTTTCCTACAAATGCTCATCAAGACAGCATTGTAAAGATGTAGTCAAATTAATTTGGTATATTTTGTTAAAGTGACACCGGTAGACACTACTAATGGTTATTTGGAGCCAGTTTGCACCTCTTCATATATGCTGAGGTTGATTTTCTGACAAAAATGTACCTCCACCCTTAAAGCTACGAGTGCCATGTTTGTCCCCAAAATACACAATTAGATATGACTGTAAAGTCTTAGTTTAATTAAAATGGTATTTGGTAATGCTATTATAACGTTTACCTATAGCCATTACTTGTTTAACGTTTACCTATAGCCATAAAGCTATTTTATACCGTGTGAATGCAAGCTTTGGTTTTCCGGCCAAAACAGTATCCCACTCTGGAAAGGCGTGCCTTTTTCCAGAAAATAGTCATTAAGACACCATTGTATAGCTGTAGCTAATGTGATAGCAGTAGACAATAGTCCTGGTCATTTTGAGCCATTTTGCATGTATTTGTTTGCGCACATGTTGATTTCCTAGAAAAAACACAACTCTACCCTGTAAAGTCGAGAATGCCGTTTTTGTACCAAAATACACTTCAAGATATGACTGTAGAATCTTAGTCTATTTAAATTTGTGTGTTGCTATTGTGAAACCTATTTATATACCATATAATATATATACATTACTACTGGTATTCTTACATCAAGTTTTAGTTTGTAAACACCCCTGAATATCTGCTTTCTAGAGATATATGGTGTATAAATAAATTTTATTTTATTTTATTTTGGTCATACTAAGCTTTTTTGTACCTTCCTGTTGGTTCAATATTTGACTTTCTGGTCAAAACCGTATCCCCACACGTACTGTAATTATAAGGCAATTGCGAGTACATATTGTGTCAACTAGATAACGTGTAAGATACAATGTTAACCCTTGGGAATGGGCATTTAGAAGTAATGGTGCGACGTCGGATGCAAGTTTGAGCAGTTATACCACCGAGACCGGCCGGTCTCGATAGTATAACTGTACCCGGGAGATATCCCCTTATGAAGGTTGGATTTGTACAATTCTGCGCTTCTTAATTACGTTCCAAAACGCTGACATTTGTTGTTGTTTAACATAACATTAAGTTTCCGGTACTCGTTGTTCATTGAATAATCAACACACTGCCAACTTCTACGTCGGAAAATCTTCTTAATATATGTGTACGTTTCGTATACTGTCTCTACACGAGGCCCGTCGTTGTCATTCCAAAGTCGTCACCAGAACCGTTTGCGATCTCGTAGGTGACCGAGTTCAGGGCACCAGTACGGTTTAGGTTTGCTGCAGTGTTTCTGTTTGTACCCTGCTTCTACTGTAGCGTCGGGCACGGCATTGTTCAGTTGGACAATGTAACAGTCAACCAGCCGCTGTATAGCACTCCTGTCAGCGTTCTCGTCACAAGTTAGACTGTGCATAGTCCGGAGCTTGTTGTTCAGGATATCGTGATATGCCCTGGTCATAGGCGCGGGAACAGGGGGAGGGCAGCTACCCCCTGGAATTTATCCGGGGGGGGGCAGACGTATGATTGTGCCCCCCATTGAATGTGAGCATGAATGTTTGTTTTTGTGGCGAGCGTCAATGGCGGGTGGAAATGTGTACATTTTACGAGACGATTAATGTGCATGTGTCGACTGTGAACGGTGGGTGCAATCGCATGGAGGGTAGACATATGGTTTTCTGTCCCCACTCCCAATAATAGGCGGCGCGGCGGCGAATTTTGTTCCAACACCCCTTCCCCACCCCCCTCGTTCCCGCGCCACTGGCCCTCGTACACTCCGGGTTGTCCCATCTGGATGTAACGTGGCACGGGGCATCAGTTAGGGACACAGCAGGTTGACCCTGGTCATAGTGAGAACTCTAGCTGGTTTGTAGACAGAAGGGCACGTGATCGCTCACATTATCAGGATGTCGTGGTAGGATATTGCAGCTGACTAAGTGTTCCGAGATGTGGTCAGGCAGTGACCTATCAACGTGTACGGACATGTGAAATCACAGAAGTATGTATATTGAGTTTGTACCGTGACAGTGCTTGGCCAGGTGCTACTTTTAACAAGATTTAACAAGATTGCCATCCAGAGAATTAACTCTAGATGGCAGGTGGACAAGGAAGCCCTTTGGTTTATCGAGAGTCCAACCCTTTTATCTACATATATCCAGCCCTTCTGAGGTATGTGTCGATTTTATTTTTAAACATATTCACACTACTAGCACCCCCACAATCATCAGATAATCTGTTCCATTCATTCACAGTCCTTTGTGAAAATGAGAACTTTCTTACGTCTAATCTACACTGCTCCTTTACTGTTAGACTCTAGTGGGGCGGCATAACCTAAATATCCAAAAGAATTGTGCATTTTGTGATAACAGCACCACATTTTGCACATATGTAGACAATTATATTATAAACAGATTTGGATATTGAGACATTGCAGATATGGCCCGTGGCGGTAGTAGCTAATTAATTCTTATCAAAGCAAATAATTCTAATTGGTTTAATTAGTATATTTAGGGATATGACGCAGTGAGGTTCCGAATTGAAGCTGGTGATGAATGTAAATAACAATAACTGGCTTGACACCTCTCTCGCTGGTGAAGGAGTTGATCGAAGCATTGCCATCTTTGGATCTGTGGATGCAAACTCCAAGACCATCGGCCACATGCCATACTACTACACTGATGTACCTCCTGTCACCAGCTACATCAAGAAGTCACCTGTCCCAGATGCTAGCTTGAAGACACTAACCAGAGACCCCTTCATTCAGCAGACTGAGGAAGAATACCTGTGGCTAGACCATGCAAAACTGGTCCTGAAGAACAAAACTGAGGCCGTGGATAACACATATTGGGCCGCATTTCATGCCAATTAACTGCCAGCCACCGGATGCTCGAGTCATCTGTCCCATCGCCCTGCTTCCGCTGTTCCTGTATAGTGCACACACACAATGACCATGAACCGGCACTCAACGGATGTCGTAGCGAATGCCGTGGAACATCTCAATCCTGGGCAGATATCAGTGGTCACCTTCGATCAGCCACTGTTTGCCTTGGCCAAGCAAATTCATAGGAAGTGGCCAGATAATGACGGCGAAGACAAGTTGGTGGTTCAATGTTTCGTGGCCTCCACATCGAGATGGCAGCCCTAAAGACTCTGGAGGACTGGCTGCGAGGGAGTGGCTGGGTGCAAGCACTGGTGCAAGCCGAGATTACGACGCCAGGGTCAGCCGACTCATTCCTGCAAGCAACCCATGTCGCCCGAACAAGGAGAGCTCACCAAATAACTTCTGCAGCGCTGTACATCCTGCAACACAGTGCGTATGACAGCTAATGTCTGAGAGAAGCTGACGATGCAGAAGGTCTGCTCGAGTTCGAAGATTGGTGCCGTCAGAGAGAAGACATCCCCCAGTTTAAGTACTGGACAACCGTGCTGGAACTAAAGGTGTTGGTATTGGACTACGTGCGTTCTCTGCGACAGGCATCATTCACGGTATACCTTGACGCCCTGGCGGAACTGGCCCCTTGGTTCCATGCCTTAGATCACACTAACTATGCCAGGTGGATCAGTGTTAATCTGAAGGACATGGTTGAACTTCCAACAAAGCACCTAGATGTAGCCAGAAAAATCAGGGCAGGCAGCTTCACCATATAAAAGACGAAGGTTTTCTCTATGATCCCAATTGATCAAACACGTGAACAAAACAACACCTTCATCAAAGGAGACGGCGGTGCAGTTGGCCTCACCAACAACCCCAGTGCTTTGCGACGTTGGATGGTTTCTGGACCATACGTTGCCAGGGTCATAGAAGAGTTTCAAGTTGGGGACGAGCACTGGGGAAGGCGATTAGACACACGTCACCATGATCAGACACCAAATATGCCGATCACATCCACCAACGATGTCCGCTCTCTTGTCCCCGTGATATAAGAGTTTGACAATCCCATTGAGGAAGAGAGTATGGACCTGGTTGCCCTTGACACAAAGGAAATGGCAGATCCCGCCGCAGTAGAGGCTGTCCGGAATGTTAAGAGGATTGGTCAAGAGCAGTTCCAGTCTTTTACAAAAAATGCCTCGTGAAGAGAACCAAGACTATCTATGATGTCGATCATTCGTCGAAACAACCTAACGGTGTTCTGTACTTCCGCTCCGCGCAGTGTGAGCAAAGGGAAGCAGTAAATGGCCTCTCTCGAGAATTACTTGCAACTCTTCTCACGGCTGTACATCGGTTGCCAGACGAGGGATGGAAACCTTGATGAATTGTTTCGACACGAGAACTGGCGTGTCCTTCGGCACTCTCTGATGGAGGAAGCCTCCGACAAGGTATGAAGAGTGATCTTCTCGCATGCTTGGAAGACGTCTCTGAAGACCAGTCTGAGGCTCCTGCCACCACAATGTAGTTCTTGATGGAGCTGTCCTCGTCCAGATGCTGAAGCCAGCTGCAGCCAAGAACTTTGATGAGTATGTGCAAAAGATGTTCATTCCATACCTGTCGACAAAGCTTCAAACTGCTTCCCGCCTGGACTTGGTGTTGGACAGCTACAATGCTGATTCACTGAAAGCCAGTGCAAGAGCAAAACGTGGAAAAGGAGTGCAAAGACGTGTGGGGGCTGCAGCAGCCGGGAAGCTGGCAGAACTTTCTCCGGGTGGACAGCAACCAGACAGAGTTGTTCATGTTCCTATCAGAAGCTCTCTTTGAGTGGTTTAACAAGGAGGACAAACAGCTTGTCATCACTAAAGGAGAATCAGTCCTCAGCAAGCCAGCACTGCCAGATCTGGCCTCGCTCGTCCCATGCAGCCACGAAGAAGCTGACAGTCGCGTGATGTTGCATGCAACCCACGCAGCTCAACATGGCCACAGTAAGTTACTGATCAGAACTGTTGACACCGACGTCGTCGTTATGGCCGTGGCAGTTGCCCAGGGGTTTCAACCAGAAGATGAACTGTGGTTAGCATTCGGAACTGGCAAGTGTTTCCGTTACCTGGCAACCCACGAACTAGCAGCTAGCCTGGGACCGGAGAAGGCGTGGGCATTGCCAATGTTCCACGATTTGACTGGATATGACACTGCATGTATCCAGTTTCGCAGGACACGGCAAGAAGACTGCCTGGGCAATCTGGACAGTGCTTCCAGAACTCACAGACGCACTGCTGAAGCTATCCTCTGCACCAAGTGACACACCAGAAGATGTCATGCACACCATCGATATATTCGTTATCCTGCTGTACGACAGAACCAGCACGTGCACGGGCATCGAAAAGACACGAAAGAAACGGTTTGCAAAGAAGAACAATGTGCATCTGATCCCACCAACCAAGGCAGTTTTGGAAGAGCATGTCAAGAGGGCGGCCAACCAGGGAGAGCAGGTGTGGGGCCGGGCACTGCTATCAGCACCAAAGCTACCTCCACCGACAAACTAGGACTGGGCCAATATTGAAGACGGTACGTACGAGCTGCATTGGACAAAATTACCCGAGGCACCCGACACCTGTTATGAGCTATTAAGCATGGTATTTGTTTAAAGATGTTTTAAATTTGAATAATTTGGACATTTTATGACTTCGTTTTCAGACACATTCATTTTCCATGGTCATGATAGTATTAGGCCTAAATAATGTCGGTGTTCAGGTGTACAACAGTCTGACTTGTAATTTTAGAAAACATCAAATGTATCATTAAAACGAGACTCGTTCTGCAAATAAGTGCTGCTTTATCGTCCATTAACTATTAAAACAACACAACAAAATTTGTTAATCACTTTCCACAATATTTTAGAAGTTCAAAATGTCAACTATCCCCACTTGAAATCACCTCGTTCCTCTGGGGATAGCAGTTCTGATCACAAATTAATTGTGATTAAATTGTCTGACCGCCATTTTGTAAAATGGCAGTCATAATCATTGTCAATAACTTTAAGCAATATTGTAGAAGCTTAGAATGTCAAATATCCCCACTTGAAATCATCTGATTCCTTCGGAGATGACAATTCTGAACATCAATTAATATCAGATTAAATTGTCTGGCAACCATTTTGTAAAATGGCTGCCATTGCAGTCTGGGATCAAATTTACGATGTCTCAATATCTATATCTGTTTGATATGTATAAATCAGCATGTGTTCCAAATGTGGTGCTTTTATCACAAAATGCACAATTGGTTTGCTATGCCGCCCCACTAAATTGTATTATGTAAGACTATTGACTTGGCTTGCTTTTGTGGCTTTTTATCACCTATATCCAAGAGGCTGCAATACAAATTGTATCTGGATTCTTTCTAGACATAATCCCAAATGACAAAATCCCAAGGGACAATTGTAAAAAGTGATAGATAGTGACTTCTTGTTTGTCTTGTTATGTTTCTAGAGAATTGTTGGCAGTGATTAATCTGTGTGTGTGTGTGTGTGTGTGTGTGCGTGCGTGTGCGTGTGTGTGTGTGTGTGAGTGTGTGTGTGTGTGTGTGTGTGTGTGTGTGTGTGTGTGTGTGTGTGTGTGTGTGTGTGTGTGTGTGTGTGTGTGTGTGTCTGTGTGTGTGTGTCTGTATGTGTCTGTGTGTATTGAATTTATATATACATATATATATGTATATATATAGGCCTAATGTATTATATATGCACGGTAAGTGAACATGCATGCTTGCCCCCGGCCTGGCCACGGTCAATATTGCTCATTTATACAGCCGAGTGAACTGAAATGAAAGCAACAAGATTCAAAATCTGGTTCTCTCGATTGAGAAGCCGGTGTAAATTCTAACTACTACGCTACAGTACCCCAGAAAATCTTACGTTGTTACAAACACCTAGAAACTACGCATGAAGATATTAGTAGGCTTCTACCTAGAACTTGATAAAGGCAGACATAACAGGACTAACTTTTAAACTTGACATGGATAATTAATTACTTAATTGTGTACGAAGCGTTTACAATAATGTATAGTTTTAAGTGGCTTAGTATGCGTGAGCTTATTGTCCAGATGCTCTATGACTGTGTGATTACAGCAGTTTTATGGTGCGAGCAATTCGATACGCCCAAAAGACTCTTGCTGTTAGCGCAAACTCTCAGTCCAAGCCTGTTCTTGTTTGAACTTGACCAAGAATTATACATGCAACGATATGCACAGTTCCCGCTGTATAGAGCTCTTTTGTTACTGGAGATAAAAACGTGATTTGTTGATATCATGGCGGATTATTTGAGGGCATTTGGAAGCGGTATGTCTGGTGGATGTGTAACGTGCAGTTTTAAGGCGAAATCTGTGCACTGTCGCGTTAAACTATAGGATGGACACTACACTTGGGAAGAATGGTGCACATATGTATTAATATGTTTACGAGGAGTGCATCGATTCGATAATAACGCGATGTTTATTGACAGACGGACGCCAAACAAACGTGTTTTCAAGTTGCCGCTAGTTTAAACATGAATGCGATCACAACTGAAACATTACATTACCGTGTGTTATACCTTCGAACTGTGCTTATAATACTCGAGAGTCTAATGGATTTCCGTGATATTTGTCAGTGAAACCCCAGAACAACTGCGAGAGGAACACACGATTCGGACTCGGTGATACTGATATAAGTTGATTGACTCATGTATTCAGTACATTCGTAACATTGTCAATTGAATTGAATCGATACGTCAATTACAACACGACACAATCTGGTTGTGCATTGCACCTGGCTGTGGTGGTTAGCCATTTTCAATCGCATTTGTGGTTTGTGTTAGTCAAGACTTGGGTATGCTACATACTTGGACATCATATTCCTTGTGTGGGATGTAGCAACGTCAAGACAAGTGCAAAACTGTCACATTCCGCTAATGCTGAAGACATTTCACTGTCTTAGGCTTAGCCTCAGGAAACCTAATTACTCTGCATTTACACAGCTGGATATTTAGACGACATATCAACAGCAACGATGGCAAGGAAACCAAAGTTGCATAACTCGCGCAAGACAACTGATTTTGATGATAAGTTTGAAGCATTTTTGAAAGAGGTTTGTACAGATTTTTGTTTTTATACAGTTAACTTTAACCTAGTTAAGGAGTCCTTTGGGCCAGTGCAACATGATTCTTTTAAGTGGCTGGTTCACATTATTTTATTTTAAGATAGCTCACCTTATTTGTACACAGTGGCATGATTCTGTTCTGTTTCACCTGAAAGTGAGGCAGTATATTTTCTTGTATTAAACAGATTATGTTATGCAGAGTTCACTGTACCTTGTTTAAGTTTGAGATAAAATAGAAAGAAAGTTTACATTTAATATCCAACATGTCTTTGTCACTTCTCCAGAGGTGCTAAGTAATATTGCACAACAACTGGAAATCAACTGCTTTTCATGATGTCGCAGTGATTGTTGAAGAACTGGTACCATGAGCCTCATGCAGCAGTTGTGTGTGTGTGCGTGCGTGCGTGTGTGCATGTGTGTGTGTGTGGGGAGTGCAAGCAGAAAAAGGAACTCCATAGCCAGATAATTTTTCGATATGAGGGTATATTTGAGCATTTCCATGAAAACAGGGAAAATGGTCTTAACATATTTTTATTGAATTTCGAAAGAAAATTATTTTGTTGTGGTAACTTAACTATTTTCAATGTTTGCACACTGCATTATGTGAGAATGCACCATTCAAACATCATGTACAGAATTCGCAAAATTCATTCAACATATCAATAATTAGGTGCCCTTTTGCAATCCTATTTTCTAATTCAATCTGGGTTTGACTAATTGATACTATTTCATGAGGCCTTAGTCTCACATATTTTGAAAATAAAAATTGCAAGTCTATTCTGGTTTTTCCCGGAAAGGCTTCTAGACTCATGTGGCGAAATTGATGTAACGCGAATCAAAAAATTAGGGATTTTTCTTTTTACACAGATACCCCTGGTAGCATGAGACTGCCAATTATAAATCTCCTATAGGAGGTACCCAACTAAATTATATTAACAACATCCAGATCTAGTCTACACAAGGTAAGATATCGGTCACTGAATATGTGTAACGCAAGTTACATGTAACGCGAGTCATGCAAAATTAGGTAACACGAGTCAAATCTTTTATGGCAGTGACTTGTTGTTTCTTTTCTTTTTTCTATTAAAACTTCACCTGGAGGCAGTATTAGTATTATTATATCCCATAATCATTCTTATTTCCTGTTTGTTGATGTAAAAACATGCTTACTCAAAAAAAGTTTTTGATCCGACATCATTCATCATCAATTCATTTTACAAATACAACCAAACTTCTTGGAAAATAGTACTATAATACGTAACAAGAAACTATAAAATCTAAGACAACACTTATAAGTTATATTCAATAGAGAAAAAAAAATTTATTGAAAAAAGATGCAACTTGTATATTAATTTTCTGTTAAGTTATATTCAATAGAAAAAAAATATTTATTGAAAAAAGATGCAACTTGTATATTAATTTTCTGTGTACGTAATACTACATATATGCCCACATACATTACAAATTTCCATGTCTCAAATATTTGCTAAGCGTACTGTACTCTTAATAGAATGAATTCGGTATATGTATTTTTACAAGAATGTGTTTACTCGAAGACTTTTGTTTGATGTTTCTTGAACGTTACATGTAATATGATGTATCATATTTATCATATTTATTCTTGTGTCTCTGTACCTGTGTTGTCCTGTTTGATGTCTGCAGTCAATGTCTAGTGAGGACTCATCTCTAGACACTGGGAGGGTGGCCAAGTATCTGGAAGTGCAGAAGAAGAAGGAACAGCCATGGTGGATGAATGAGGTGGAAGAAGATGACGATGATGATAATGAACACGGTAATCTAACAATGATTAAGTTACCGTATATATATACATGTGTGTGTTATGATATTCCTCTTCTAAAGATGCTTTGCATCTTGTGTGCCAAACTTTTATCTACAACCCCATACACTGAAGGATCCATAACACTATTACTTTTCAGAAATTAAGGGATCTAACCGAGTTACCAGTTAAGGGTTTATGCCGGATGTTTGATTTTCTACAATTTTTCAAAATTACGTAAACTGTCCCCTGATCAGTTTGCAGTGTTTTATGTAACGAGCAACATTAGTAGAAATTAGTGCTGCAAAATTGTTTTCAAAGATACATAATCTTCATTAAAAGTCCTGTACAAATTCATCACGAAACTGTCTTCTGGCACATTATATCAAACTGTGAACTTGATTGCTTGTTTTTATGTAATTGTGAAGATGATAACCTAGAGCTACTCATGAACTACTGTTACTAAATAATGTCATCCGGAGGGGCACAATGGTTGAGCAGTCAGAGTGTATGACTGTCGATCAGAGGAACCAGTGTTCAAATCCTGGTGCCGACCAATTGATGGTTCAGTACTGGTGTCAGCTGCCATGTGAAAACTTGGACAATTTTGTTCATCCTAATTATATATGTTGTCTGTGTCTTTCAGAAGAGTCTCTGTTAGCTTTGTCTTCCGGAAGAGATACTATAAGCTGTTGGTCCCTTCTATCTGGTGTTTATGCCAGGGGAAGTTAAAGATCCCATGCAGGAAAATGACCAGACATATCATGGACTCACTGAGCTGGGTTTCATTCTCTAAACTCCCATCAATTGGAGTTAATGTCCAAAGATAGACCCTGCTAATTAATAGTAGAAGAAGAGGATACATATTTTGGTAGTTAATAATAATGTTTTTACCAAATTTTTATTTAAGTAGGAAAGAATATAACACAAATAAGTTAACTCCACTAATTATGCTGAACATTGTTAGCACACACAGAGACTCTCTGAGTGCACAGTTATGCTACAGGGAAAACATAAAATCATGAAAAACATAAACAGCAAGTCCCTGTGCTAGACAAATCTACTTGTAATATGAATCATGTTATTATAGTACTGTACAGAAATGTGCCATTTTTTTCTTGTATGGATTGATGGTGATTCTGGTACATTTCTTCATTTTTCTTGTGGACATGGCATAATTGATGTTTTGTCTGTCTATTTTCAGGATTGACAATGACAGGGAAGAATTTCTTAAAGAGCCAAAAGCAACATGTCAGCAATGTAACAAAGCCGGTTTGTTGATTTAGTTTTATACAAACAAAAATCTGATTTAATTTATACACAAATTTATTAATGGACTTAAACAATGTCTCTCCTACCCTGTGTCACATTGTAGTTGAACTGTACACACAACGAATTAAATTGGTACAACCAATAAAATAAAGAATGTTTGTGTGGTCGGTGAAATATCAGTCATAAAAAAATAAAAAAAATTATTTTGTCAAATGTTCAACAACAGTGGTATTAGTGTATGATTAGTAGTCAATCAATTTTATACATTAATGCTGTTCTCTACCTTCAGATAGTTCATTATTTGAATTTATGCAGCCACTGTAAATACATTTACTAGTTACACGTGTATAATTTGTTAATGTGATGTTACTTATGTTACACCTGTCTATGCATACGAAACATTCAAATTGTATATAAAACTAAACAACCACTACACCGGACACAGGCAGGGCTAACCACAAGTTTCTGAAATAGCTCTTTGAAGTTGCCTGGTTCCCACAATGAAGGCCACACATGGGACAAAGTACAGACAATTAAGCAATCTTCATAATAATACTAAATACTATTTCCACTCCTTGGCTTAATTAAGTGATTCCGGTTTGCTTTAAACAGACACATGATGTGGTAAACTTGAGTTTATATCAGAACAATGTTTTGAATAAACTGTTTCGCAACTCACATAGACATTTGCAAAATAATGTGGTCGCAGTAAAAAAGTTTATGTATTTCAATAATTGTTTTGTTACTTTTAGCAAATGGAGAGGACACCAGCGTGTGAGGTTCGAATGAGCAGGGACAGTTTGGATGGTGGTGAGTGGCACTTGGTTGTCAACAAATGTCATCTATTGTTCTTAAATTAATTAACTGACTATTTTAATTATCTAACTGAGTACACGTTTAGTCGTATTATCATTGTATTGTAAAGTGGCATAGAGCCCCATGTCATTAATATTTTTATTTTTAACAAAACTTTCAGAATATCCACAAAATGTATCATGATATTTTTAATGGTAATTAAAAATTGATTAAAGAATGTGTAAATAATTAAAATATCCAAATATCATTAAAATTGTTTAAAATATAACTTTACTAAAATCAGTTTGTGTTACTAAAAGGTAATGACTAAATAATAGAAAAGTAATATCTGCCCATTCTTGTATTACATTCTCAAGTCATTACTTCCCGTCACAAATCTAGACACTGTCAACGGTCAAGAGTGCACAGAGCGTTTACGTCGGTGGGGGAGTGTGTTTTTTTACCGATGCTGTCGTTACACCTGAATGCATGAAATAGTTGCTGATTGTATGCATCGGGTGGCATATTGAGCATATGCCCAAACAGACTCCATAGAGCAGTCAAGGCGGCTACACTAATGGGATGGCATTGGCAATGGTAGCATATATATTAGCTCATTTGGTATATAGCATGTGGCCAGTGGATGCCGGTGATTTGGCGATGGTGGTATATGTCCAGATGATGTAGCTCTGCTTTTGTGAGGCCCCGTGTCACAATGTTGTAAGTCAACATAGGCATGATTAATCAGCCGTTGGTACCTACCTTTACAGTACAAAAATTTGTTTCCTTGACCAGTAACTGACACACAAACATTTGGTATCTTTGGATAAATATATATATATATATATATATTTATATTCTCTCTAATGAGAATCTTGCCGATAAAACATGTGATCAAGTCAAAGCTCAAATTTGGGTGGTTTTACTATGTAATGTTATGCAATGAATTTATGCATTCATTCCTAAAGTCTAGCCCCCCCCCCACATGCAGTATCAATAGAAATCTCTGTTATTGGCCAGTCTGCCAAAAAGGAATGGAACAAATTATCTACTGATTGTGTAAATGCTTGCTTAATCGCAACAGTAGACTAATGTACGATTGCCTTAACCACACTGCTCACAGCTTGTGAAAGGTGATGTTGTCTAGCTCTTGCCAGTGAGAAATCTGAATCTCCAACTTCACTGAGGACCAACACTAGCTTGCTTGTTATTCTCCAGTCTTCCTCAGTATGGTCCGCGTGTTGGTGAACACTTGCGTGTTCAGTGTTTGTCGCATTCGTCAGTAACGACCGTTCCACCAAACACTCTAGCGTCATGCAGTATTAGCTTCACTGTTCTACTAGTTTCATATTTTAATATTTTATCCTCAAGAAAAAGGTAACTTTGATTCATTATATATCTGTTTTTTTATGCTGCTATGGAATATGGCTGTGATATCAATTTGATGTGTTTTATAGATTCATTGCATGACAGACTCATGCAGAAAAAAGACAACATTGCTGGGTACGGTGTCTTCAAATATACTTGGTCTCTGATAGAATTCTACTGATGTCCTTGTTGTTTTATAGTTGTAGCACAATGTAAGTTACAGTAGGATATAGTGGATGTTAAAAGACACATGCTAATAAATGAGGGACGGACATCATACCTTTAAACATCCATTGCATAAACTGTGATGTTTTCTGCAGGTCGTACTGATCAGTGAAAACTAACTATTAGTGGTTCATGTCTGACCTGTGTATTTATTTATGAAAAAATCAGAATTTTTATTAAAATTGCTGATTATTAAACTATGGAAGGGAAACGCTAGTGTCGTATTTAAGTATTCAAATATCTCTCAGAACTTTGAAGAGTTCTATAAAAATACATACTTCTCGAATGTCATTTTGAAAGTGTCCTGTAAATAAAATATATTTTCTGTCATAAGACCAAAGGAATATCCAAATTAAAAAGCTGAGTAATGTATGCAGTTTGTATTGCTACAAACATTTGATGTTGAAGACAATGATGTTTCATTGCTAAATTATGTTTTTCTTTCAGAGCCTTTGTTCCAGCATTAAGCCTAGAAAGTTCACAAACGTACACTGGTGAATATTACTTTACTTAATAATATAGTTTTCACTCATACATAGTGGTGTTTAGTTTGTGAAATCAACATTTCTATTTTCAATCTGTTGTTTAATTTGATGTCTTAAAATAAAAATCAGTTCGGTATTGAAGGATTAATCTGACTTATAATTGTTGTCCCTACCCATCAATTCTCGTGTCAAGAGTTCTTGATTTTGTTGAAGAATCTTAACTAAGACTGCTTTGCTGAGAATGTATAGAATGTAAGATTCTGTTGAGTAGTCTTATTTAAGACAGCTGTGCTGAGAATGTATAGAATGTAAGATTCTGTTGAGTAGTCTTACTTAAGACAGCTGTGCTGAGAATGTATAGAATGTAAGATTCTGTTGAGTAGTCTTACTTAAGACAGCTGTGCTGAGAATGTATAGAATGTAAGATTCTGTTGAATAGTCTTACTTAAGACTGCTGTGCTGAGAATGTACAGAATGTAAGATTATGTTGAGTAGTCTTACTTAAGACTGCTGTGCTGAGAATGTATAGAATGTAAGATTATGTTGAGTAGTCTTACTTAAGACAGCTGTGCTGAGAATGTATAGAATGTAAGATTATGTTGAGTAGTCTTACTTAAGACTGCAGTGCTGAGAATGTACAGAATGTAAGATTCTGTTGAGTAGTCTTACTTAAGACTGCAGTGCTGAGAATGTACAGAATGTAAGATTCTGTTGAGTAGTCTTACTTAAGACTGCTGTGCTGAGAATGTATAGAATGTATGATTCTGTTGAGTAGTCTTACTTAAGACTGCAGTGCTGAGAATGTACAGAATGTAAGGTTCTGTTGAATAGTCTTACTTAAGACTGCTGTGCTGAGAATGTATAGAATGTAAGATTATGTTGAGTAGTCTTACTTAAGACTGCAGTGCTGAGAATGTACAGAATGTAAGGTTCTGTTGAATAGTCTTACTTAAGACTGCTGTGCTGAGAATGTACAGAATGTAAGATTATGTTGAGTAGTCTTACTTAAGACTGCAGTGCTGAGAATGTACAGAATGTAAGATTCTGTTGAGTAGTCTTACTTAAGACTGCAGTGCTGATAATGTACAGAATGTAAGATTCTGTTGAATAGTCTTACTTAAGACTGCTGTGCTGAGAATGTATAGAATGTAAGATTATGTTGAGTAGTCTTACTTAAGACTGCAGTGCTGATAATGTACAGAATGTAAGATTCTGTTGAATAGTCTTACTTAAGACTGCTGTGCTGAGAATGTATAGAATGTAAGATTATGTTGAGTAGTCTTACTTAAGACTGCTTTGCTGAGAATGTATAGAATGTAAGATTATGTTGAGTAGTCTTACTTAAGACTGCTTTGCTGAGAATGTATAGAATGTAAGATTATGTTGAGTAGTCTTACTTAAGACTGCTTTGCTTAGAATGTAAGATTATGTTGAGTAGTCTTACTTAAGACTGCTTTGCTGAGAATGTATAGAATGTAAGATTATGTTGAGTAGTCTTACTTAAGACTGCTGTGCTGAGAATGTATAGAATGTAAGATTATGTTGAGTAGTCTTACTTAAGACTGCTTTGCTGAGAATGTATAGAATGTAAGATTCTGTTGAGTAGTCTTACTTAAGACAGCTGTGCTGAGAATGTATAGAATGTAAGATTATGTTGAGTAGTCTTACTTAAGACAGCTGTGCTGAGAATGTATAGAATGTAAGATTATGTTGAGTAGTCTTACTTAAGACTGCAGTGCTGAGAATGTACAGAATGTAAGATTCTGTTGAGTAGTCTTACTTAAGACTGCAGTGCTGATAATGTACAGAATGTAAGATTCTGTTGAATAGTCTTACTTAAGACTGCTGTGCTGAGAATGTATAGAATGTAAGATTCTGTTGAGTAGTCTTACTTAAGACTGCAGTGCTGATAATGTACAGAATGTAAGATTCTGTTGAATAGTCTTACTTAAGACTGCAGTGCTGAGAATGTACAGAATGTGTAAGAGTTTGTTGAGTAGTCTTAACCAAGAGTGCAGTGTTGAGAATATCGGCAGTTTAAGATTTTGCTGCAGAATCTTAACTAAGTCAAGAGTACTGAGAAAGTCTAGAGTTTAACATTTTGTTGAACAGTCTTAGCTAAGTTGAGAATGCTGATATTGTAGACACATTGACAGCCGATAAGCCAGAGGACAACAGAAGAATGGGCTTTGAGACAATGGCTGAACAGAAGGAAAAAGACAACTTCTTCCAGGTACTACAATAACATTACCAACACCGAGCTTTGAAATAGTATTTTGAAGCTTCAAAGTACAGTACAGAAGAATTAAAATAAATGAACATAAGTTCAATACATTGCCTTGTGTGTATTATTCATGTATATATGCATGTATATGCAATCTTAGGAATCATCTCAGAATGTTGATGTCCGATATCAGACAAAATTACTTTCATTTGGGGGATCTGAGGCAGTTTCATCTAGCATTGGACATCAATATTTTAGGCTTCTCACAGATACTGTTAACGTATTGGTATCAACATAAATTAATGTTTACACACTTTCGTTTGAGGCGAGGGGATGGGGGTCTGAGGCTAGATGAAAGTAATTTTCATCAAATAAATGATATCAGACATCAATGTTCAGAGATGATCACTCACCTCGACTGTGTGAGTTCAGTCTGATATTGCACTGATCTGTTTAAGGGAGGTCTCGTAAGTTCTGAAAGTAAAAAACCATAGTGGTTCACATTGGTTCAAACCACCTCTTGCCCCCATCAATATGTGGTGTGGCACTTAAGATTTTTAGCAATCCAAAATGGCTTCTAAAATTTGAATCCAGCAAATAGCCACTGGATTCAAATAATGTGACATGGTTGGCAAGACATTACCCATCAAGCTTCCCAGTTCTCGTGTACAATAACATCAGTGTGCGTTAATGTCTGTTCAACTGGATGGGTGACTTATTTTCCTTGCGATACAGGATGACGACCAAACCACATTCTTCCCATGTGTAATACGGTACGATTTTTAGGATTCCGCAAACTTATGCGACTCCTATAATGCAATGTGTTTTCTCTGCAGGCCTTCGAGCATGAAAGTGTGAAGACGGTAGATTATGCGAAACTGAACCAGGAGCTTGACATGTCCAGTACAGTGGCAGGTAAGTGGAGTGTAACAATCATTTATAAAGTAAATTGCTCGGTACAGCACGCTGTATAGTAGAACACCTTTGACCAGCTCTTGGAAATGGCCACCCATTAAAAACAGCCATTCTATCAGTCTGATTGATTTTTGTATTGAAATGCATGGTAAATTAATTCTCTGAAGTAGCTTCCTCTGTTACTTAGTCTACTCCGTAATGCGTCCAATTATAACAGTCTAAAACGGCCAACAAACTGCCTCAGAGTCAGCCACTATTCACTTAAAATGTGAACATTATGGTAGAAGATATTGACCCTCACATAATAGGTATAACCGAATCATGGGCCACCACCGATATATCAGATGCCGAATTGGGACTGACAGGCTATTTAATGTTTAGGAAAGATGGAATAGGAAGAAGGGAAGGTGGAGTTATTTTATATGTTAAAGAATCTATCCAGGCTTATGAAATAAAATTAGAAAGAAAAGCAGATTGCAAAGCTGTTTGGTACATAGTTGCAGGAAACTCAATGTTAACAGTTGGGTTAGTTTATCAAAGTCCAAACATAAGCATAGAAGAGAATGAAAAAGTACAAAATGCTATAAGGAAAGTAAGTAAACAGGACTGTATTATTAAGGGGGATTTATATACAATTAAAATCTCTACAGAGTATGGGGAGTGAGGACCACAAGTTTTTAGTTTTAGTACAAGATAGTGTCCTTTCTCAACATGTGCTAGAACCAACAAGGGGTGAGAATGTGTTAGACATAGTTTTGTCCTCACAGAATGAATTAGTTGACAATGTCAGTCAAGATATGTGAGCCACTGGGGAGTAGTGATCACAACCAGATACATTTACCATTAAAGTACGATCAGAAAGGAATAGTAAAAAGCAGTGCATCAGAAATTTCCACAAAGGAAGATATAAGGACATGAGGAAATATTTGGCAAAGATAGACTGGAATAACACACTGAAGAATAAGACGGCAACAGAATGCTGATATATTTTAAAGAGTGAAATTGAGTGCATCGTCGATAAATTTGTTCCCTTGACAAAAAAACTAAGGAAACGGTCCAAAAAGAAACACTTATTGAAAGAAGCCATTAGAAAAATTAAGTACAAACAAATGATGTGGAAGTCGTATAGATGTACTGGAAATGATGAAGACTACAACATTTATAAGGAAGCACTTAACCAAGCTACCACTGAAATTAGAAATTCAAAGAGAATATAAAACATGACAGCAAAAGTTTCTGTGCATATGTTTGGAGCAAACAGAAAGTTCAGGATAAAGTTGGTCCTCTAGAAGATAGTGCTAGAAATATAATTATTAGAGGGATTCTTAATAGCAGAAGACCTGAATGAGTATTTTAGTTCGGTGTTTACTAGGGAAGATATTAGTTCATTGCCAGTAACAAAGGCTAAGTTCAAGGGGGCGGAATCAGACTATTTAGGACAGTTAATTGTAACCCCGGAAATGGTAGCTAAGAAAATAAGGTTTATGAAGTATAATAAATCACCTGGAGTGGATGGGATTCTGCCCAAACTACTATTGGAAATTGTAGAAAAAATTAGCATACCGCTTGCAACAGTTTTCAGCTTTTTATTAGAAGAAGAATGGAGAGAAGCAAACATACTGTTATTTAAAAAGGGTTCGAGAAACAAGTCAGAGAACTACAGACCAGTAAGTTTAACATTGGTGATTTGCAAATTATTGGAAAGACTAATTAAAGATCACATGTTGGATTTTCTTGTCAAACATAACTTGATAAACCCATCTCAACATGGGTTTCTAAAAGCAAGGTCATGCTTAACAAATGTTATGTTTTTTTGAAGATATCACTAAGTGGGTAGATGAGGGATCACCAGTAGATATCATCTACTTAGATTTTTCAGATAGCTTTTGACAAAGTGCCTCATCAAAGATTACTGCTTAAACTAAAGGCCCATGGCATAGGAGATGGTATAATTAACTGGATAGAAAAATGGCTGATTGACAGAAGACAACGGGTAGTAGTTGATGGGGAGGCTTCAAACTGGAAATCAGTTTTGAGTGGCGTACCACGGGGATCAGTACTGGGACCTATATTATTCTTAATATATATATCAATGATTTGGACGATGATATAACAAGCAAGGTGTTAAAATTTGTGGATGATACAAAAGTGTTCAGAAGTATTAAACGTGATGGAGATAGACAGCATTTACAAGACGATCTTGACAGGTTGATCAAATGGTTTGAAAAGTGGCAAATGTTGTTCTATTATGGAAAATGTAAATGCCTCCACACAGGACATGGGAACGAAGCGTATAAGGAAAAAGAACTAATAATACCGCTGTACAAAACAATAGTTAGGCCTCATTTAGAATATTGTATACAAGCGATTAAAATGATACAAAAACTGATAGATCTTAGTTACGAATTACGCCTAAAAATTTAGTTAAACCACACTAGAGACCAGGAGATTGAGAGGAGATCAGATAGAAGTGTTTAAAATATTGAATAGTTGTGAAAATATTGATAGAATATTTTTTTTAAGTTAAGAAAGACAGAAAGACTAGACGACATGAAGTTACATTAGTAAAGGAGCAGTGTAGCGCCATGGAGCAGTGGCTAGAGCTTCAGACTATCAACCGAGAGATCCCGGGTTCGAATCCTGTGCGGCGGTGTCGAACCTTGGGCAAGTTCGTTCACTATATGTTGCTCCAGTTCACTCAGCTGTATGAAAGAGTACCTGGCTATAGACAGTGGTGGATATTTATGTACGAATAGTCTTCATGCATTAATTGCGGCATGGCTGGATGCTTCCCAGAGAAGTCGAGATGGTGTTCGATTGAATAGGTCTGCCAGGGAGTAAAGTGTAAAGCGTTTTGAGCAGTCCTGAAGACTGGATACTGCTCTATATAAGAACTCACTTTTTTACTTTTTTTTAGATTAGTTATAAGAAAGTTCTAATTTTCACAAAAGACTGTAAATGAATGGAACAGATTATTTGCTGATTGTGTGGATGCTAGTAGCAAGAATATGTTTAAAAATAAAATTTAAAAAAAACCTCAAAGGGGTGGGATAAAAGTAGATAAAAAGGGTTGGACTCTCGATAAGCCAAAAGGCTTCCTTGTCCACCTGCCATCTAGAGTTAATTCTCTGGGTGACAATCTTGTTAAATCTTGTTGAAAAGACATAACCGGTTATTACAGACCTGCACCTAATTTCTACAGAATGCCAACATTTTGTTATCAAATAATGTGTATAATGGTAATAACATTGAAAATCATTGGGAATGATGTTCACATTCAGGCATGTACACATTCAAGCATGTACACATACAGGCATATACACAGTTTTGCCAGATTTGCACATCAGGCCACCCCTTTGTTAGAACTGCACAGATTCTGCATAAGTCCAGCCTCTCTAATCAGGCCATATTTAAGACATTTTACATCAGTCACTTGGGTGGCCACATTAGAGGGTTTTTATGATATATGAAACTTTATTATTGGTCATACATATATCTGAAATAATTTTACCTACACAATCATTCGAATGTTGAAATGTAGGCTCTAGCAACCTCAACTCCATGGAGTAGAATGGGCCGCAAGCCTCACATGTGTTACTCGGCGCACATTTAATTTTTTTAACTTCCTTAACGTATGACAATGGGGCTTAAATTTTATTAATGTAATAAACACCACCCATTTTTCCTTTCTACAGTATATTGGATTTGTCTTGTTGGTTGCATACTGGGTAGGTGTTCATTCCTGCACAGATTACACAAAGAAAGATTTTGAGGCAACTTGTGTTAGGATGAATGTTGAATGCAAAACTGGATTAATGTGTATATGCGTTTTTCAACAAATGAATCCGTGTGCTTGTAGCTGCTAAAGAGAGTAGTACTGCACAGTACAAGGTCACCGCCACAGAGGATGCAGACAGAGGACACCAGCGCAAGAACCAGGAGACAAAGCAAGACCAGGTAGGAGAGTTGTCACATGTTACTTGCTTACTGCCTGTTACGCCTACTGGCATTTACAGCGGTGACGAAGTTCCTCCACCCTGGTCTGTCTCTTGCCACCCTCTAGAGGGTACCCCAGCTGCCTCCTTCATCGTTGTTTCTACAGTTCAGCGCCAGGTTGTTTTTGGACGTCCTCTCTTTCTTTTCCCTTCAGGGGTCCAGCGCACTGCGGTTATCCTGTTTGATTTGACATCTTTCCACAGCACTTGGTCAATCCACTTCCAGCACCTTCTCATGATGATATGCATGTCTTCTTGATTGGTCTCGTCAAGCAGCAAGTTGTCGGAAATTCTTCTGGGCCAGAAAAATATTGTCACATGCAGCAACCAAGGCAGGCATGCCTTTTTCTTCTTTTTCCCCTTGCAATGTCACTCAATTCATTCTACCTTCTTTTCTATTTCTCTCCACCTCTCTCAGTTTTCTGCGATGGTCTTCTTCTCTTGGCCGTACATAGCTGCCCTTTCGAGATCTCGAGTTACACAGTCTTTGGTCTTCTTCTGTTTCCATTCTCTTTCTGTCATTCTTCACACTCAATCTATGTTGCTTGCATGTATGTGGAATAAATTCCTTGAATCACTCTGGCCATCCATTTTTCTACCTTGTATTGCAGTCTTAATTTTCTCCATTTCTGTCACATTTGAGGCTATCACTGTATGGGCAGTTTTCTTGGTTTCCTCACTCGTTGTGTATACCAGTTGAAACGCTGGCTCATTCTCACTCCTCATGTAGTGGCCTGTTCTATCATTGAACATAAAACATAATATTCTTTAAACAGGTTTGGTTTAGTAAGTAAGAGCGTTCAGCCATGCTGCAGTTACTGCTTAAAAAACTGGGTGAACTGAGGCATTGTGCAGTGTACAAAATTTCCAAGGAAACAGATACCAGCAAGATTATTCAAACTACAGTCATCTCGGTTGAGAATCTATAATTCTCACATTGCTTCTCTACCCCATGATACACACTTTGGGATGAGCAAAATCATCATTAATTGTGATGAATACTGTTTAGTGTAGTAATTCAACATTATTTTCAGACTCACAATAAATGGAAACTATGACTTAAGAATGTGCACATTATGTTTCTGTTAGGTTCTGTATGGTACGTCTTGCCGAAGCCACCTATGTGTTATACAGATTATGAAATCTTCTATGCCTTATTAATGTCTTCAGTCCCTGTAAACGTTGTATTTTTTTAGAATGACCAGCAGAAAAAGTCAAGCATGTTGTCAAAAGGTTAGTACCATCAATTTAATAGTATTAATGTTTTGTATTAATCTTATATACTTCTACTTGTTTTATTGGTTGTTGATGTGATTACTATGTATATAATGATGTATTCAACATTATGATCAATCTGTGTATCTTCTTTTATCTTTGGTGTTGGTAGCCTGTTGGCCATTTCCATACATGTTACATTTTTATGCTTTCAGAGTAGGCATTTTAGACGTAGCACTATACTGCCATTTTGGAAAAATGCGTGTGCGATATTATAGATAACTGCACACTTAATGAAGATTGTTTTGTTGAAGGTGTGAGGGACCAAAAAGGGGTAACATAAAAAACATGAAACCAAGAAGTCTAAACAAAATTTCATAAGTTGAATAAGATTACCATTCAAAGATACTAGCTCCAGACGATATGTGGGCAATGAAACCTTTGGCTTAATGAGTGTTCAACTTTTTTATTTACATGTAGCACCCTTATCAGACATCTATAAAATTTACTTTAACAAATATTCACACTGCTATCATCAACACAATCGTGAGATAATTTGTTCCAGTCATTTATTGGTCACTGGTATTTTTACGACTGCCGTAAATTATAAGAAGTTTTTAAAGCAATCATTATTTTTTATGCTAGATAATCTTGCTAGTAATCCAGTGTCTATCTGATAAAAGACTAATATATGGTATGTTATGTACAGTGACTAGCATCATTATATTATTCAGTATTGACCAGAGAATAGTCCTATAGTACTTCAGCAAACAAGCTTAAACAGGCATTAGCCGGGTGTGGACAATGTACAATTACACAGTATTAGCGTCATGCTGCAATGACTTTTGTGCCCAGTCATTAAGCTTGGTGACTGCAGCAGGAGAGCAAGATTGAGTAGATTGATAAGAACACTAACTACTGCACTTGGACACAAGTTGTATGTAGGATACAGGGAGACACAGTATCTGTTACATTTGTGTTATACTCCTGGTGTACACACATTCACTTCTGTCAGTGCACTGGATTAGTTACTGCCATTGAAGGGTTGCCAGGTAATTGTTTTCTAGTAGCTTCTGCAGCTGTTATAACATCATTGTAAATGTTCTACTCTGGAGTTTGATTGTTTCTGGGTGTTATAAATATGTAATGTTAATTGTTACATTATTTAGCTTACTGTTGATAGTCCTGGCATAGGAATCCCTCAGAGTTTGAAATAATGCTTTTTATAGTTTTCTATTATAGTTAATAATATATTACTTTTTTTACACACAATATTTATAATTTAAATGTTGCATTGATTCCCTTAGTGCTTAGTAATTATTATTTTGTGTAACGTACATGTCTAAAAATATAGCAACTGATTTAATTATAAATGTGCACAGAAGTTGCGTTGATGGTACTGTGCTTCAAGCTTTATGTGAATATAAGGTCTTATATAATGCTGCATCCTGTCCTTGGGACTGTTCAGAATGCTTTACAATTACCTTCTGGCAGACGCAGACTTGTTCATATGAACGTATGTTTTCTGGGAAGCATCCAGCCATGCTGCAGTTAATGCACAAAACTATTTGTAACCAGATATCCACCACTGTCTATAACCAGGTACTCATTCATAACATTGAGTCAAACCACTAGTAACACTGACATGTGATGACATTTCCCACACCACTGTCTCTTCCCATAGTTTCCCTGTTGGATTCCCTCGACTCAACCCTTGGGACGAAGCCGGCAGCCTCCCGCGAAACGAAGGATGACATGCAGGCTATCCCCGAGGGAGTTGGGGAACAGGAGGGGGAGGAGGAAGGGGGCGATGGACAGATGAGAGGAGGCACTCTGACGGACGACACCGACGCCAACCGTGGCACGGACACAACCAACAGAGGCGTGACACTCAAGACAGCCACAGGTGAGTACAACAGAACCTTACTTTATGGTCACCTCAGTAATACAGCCACCTCACAATTAAGGTCACCCTAGGACAGTCACAAATGATTTTCCTAACAGTACAGTATAGAAAGTAAGTTCCGCTAATATGGTCACCTCCCTATTCAGGTCGCTTTTGTCCAGTCCCAAGGGTGACCTTAATACTTAGGTTCCAGTGTACGGTGATGGGGGAGGGTAGAACTAGGCCGGTAGCAAGGATTGTGAAATTTTACACGTTCTCATTTTTTATTTACCCGTTATCCTCATGAAAAAACCCGTGACACATGTATTGGTCATCGGCATCGGAACGTGATGAATATTCAAGGGGCTGAGGCTCTGCAACTACCTCCAACTGTATCCCAACTCGACGCTCGCAAAATACTCAAACTTCACACTACATTCCTGCACTTGCTTCCACACTTAGCACAAGGCCCTTTTTATAGCAATGCAAACACTGTTTTTACCTCGTTTGGGGGGGAATTAAACCCACGTTAAGATCCAACACAAGATCAAGGTATCTGAAAAATTAAAAAATCCCATTATTCAAATAACAAAAGACCTGTTACTTGAAAAAGAAAAACCTGCTGCGATTTTTCAAAAACCCATTCTAATAATGCGACAATGGGTTTATAGGTAAATACATGATGGAGGAGGGTAAAACTACAGGTAAATACATGATGGGGGAGGGTAAAACTGCAGGTAAATACATGGTGAGGGATGGTAGAACTATACGTAAATACATGATGAGGGAGGGTAGAACTACAGGTAAATACATGGTGAGGGATGGTAGAACTATATGTAAATACATGATGAGGGAGGGTAGAACTACAGGTAAATACATGATGAGGGATGGTAGAACTACAGGTAAATACATGATGAGGGAGGGTAGAACTACAGGTAAATACATGATGAGGGAGGGTAGAACTACAGGTAAATACATGATGAGGGAGGGTAGAACTACAGGTAAATACATGATGAGGGAGGGTAAAACTACAGGTAAATTCATGATGAGGGAGGGTAGAACTGCAGGTAAATACATGATGGGGAGGGTAGAACTACAGGTTAATACATAATGGGGGAGGGTAGAACTACAGGTTAATACATAATGGGGGAGGGTAGAACTGCAGGTAAATACATGATGAGGGAGGGTAGAACTACAGATTAATACATAATGGGGGAGGGTAGAACTACAGGTAAATACATGATGCGGGAGGGTAACTCTACAGGTAAATACATGATGGGAAGGGTAGAACTACAGGTAAATGCATAATGAGGGATGGTAGAACTACAGGTAAATACATGATGGGGAGGGTACAACTACAGGTAAATACATGATGGGGGAGGGTAAAACTACAGGTAAATACATAATAAGGGAGGGTAAAACTACAGGTAAATACACAATGAGGGATGGTAGAACTACAGGTAAATACATGATGGGAGGGTACAACTACAGGTTAATACATAATGGGGGAGGGTAGAACTACAGGTAAATACATGATGTGGGAGGGTAACTGTACAGGTAAATACATGATGGGAAGGGTAGAACTACAGGTAAATGCAAAATGAGGGATGGTAGAACTACAGGTAAATAAATGATAAGGTAGGGTAGAACTACAGGTAAACACATAATGAGGGAGGGTAGAACTACAGGTAATTACATGATGAGGGAGGGTAGAACTACAGGTAAATACATGATGAGGGATGGTAGAACTACAGGTAAATACATGATGGTGGAGGGTAAAACTACAGGTAAATACATGACGAGGGAGGGTAGAACTACAGGTAAATACATGATGAGGGAGGGTAGAACTACAGGTAAATACATGATGAGGGAGGGTAGAACTACAGGTAAATACATGATGGGGAGGGTAAAACTACAGGTAAATACATGATGAGGGAGGGTACAACTACAGGTAAATGCATGATGAGGGAGGGTAAAACTACAGGTAAATACATGATGAGGGAGGGTACAACTACAGGTAAATGCATGATGGGGGAGGGTAAAACTACAGGTAAATACATGATGCGGGAGGGTAACTCTACAGGTAAATACATGATGGGAAGGGTAGAACTACAGATAAATACATGATAGGAGAGGATAGAACTACTGGAAAATACATGATGGGAGGGTACAACTAAAGGTAAATACACGATGGAGGAGGGTAGAACTACAGGTAAATGCATGATGGGGGAGGGTAAAACTACAGGTAAATACATGATGCGGGAGGGTAACTCTACAGGTAAATACATGATAGGGGAGGGGACAACTACAGGTAAATACATGATGTAGTGGGTACAACTACAGGTAAATACATTATGGGGAGGGTACAACTAAAGGTGAATGCACGATGGGAGAGGATAGAACTACAGGTAAATACATGATGAGGGAAGGTAGAACTACAGGTAAATACATGATGGGGAGGGTACAACGACAGGTAACATGATGGGGAGGGTACAACTAAAGGTGAATACACGATGGGGGAGGGTACAACTACAGGTAAATACATGATGGGGAGGGTAGAACTACAGGTAAATACACGATGGGGAGGTACAACTACAGGTAAATACATGATGAGGGAGGGTAGAACTACATGTAAATACATGATGAGGGAGGGTACAACTACAGGTAAATACATGATGGGGAGGGTAGAACTACAGGTAAATACATGATGGGGAGGGTACAACTACAGGTAAATACATGATGGGGAGGGTAGAACTACAGGTAAATACACGATGGGGAGGGTACAACTACAGGTAAATACATGATGGGGGATGGTAGAACTACATGTAAATACATGATGAGGGAGGGTACAACTACTGGTAAATACATGATGGGGAGGGTACAACTACAGGTAAATACATGATGAGGGAGGGTACAACTACAGGTAAATACATGATGGGGAGGGTAGAACTACAGGTAAATACACGATGGGGAGGGTACAACTACAGGTAAATACATGATGAGGGAGGGTAGAACTACATGTAAATACATGATGAGGGAGGGTACAACTACAGGTAAATACATGATGGGGGATGGTAGAACTACATGTAAATACATGATGAGGAAGGGTACAACTACTGGTAAATACATGATGGGGAGGGTACAACTACAGGTAAATACATGATGAGGGAGGGTACAACTACAGGTAAATACATGATGGGGGAGGGTAGAACTACAGGTAAATACATGATGGGGAGGGTACAACTACAGGTAAATACATGATGGGGAGGGTAGAACTACAGGTAAATACACGATGGGGAGGGTACAACTACAGGTAAATACATGATGAGGGAGGGTAGAACTACATGTAAATACATGATGAGGGAGGGTACAACTACAGGTAAATACATCTGTATCTGTATTTTGACTGGCAAAATGTCCTATGGACACATCACGCCAGTGCGCATGGTGGCTCTTATGGATTAATTTTTTACATGTTGGGCTAGGCTAATCTGGAATGAATTCAGTGACGTACTTGATACAATGCTTGGAGGTAGAGAATTCCACTCTTTTATTGTGACTGGGAAAAAGCTGTTTCCAAATATGTTTGTCGAGTGCCTGATTTGTACTAACTGTTTATTATGTTTACGTGAGCATCTGGTGTTGCGTTTGGTGTATTGATCTAGTGGGATATCTATGAGGTTATGTTCCATTTTATATAATATGCTAAGTCTTTGGGTTTTTCTTCGTGATTGGAGGGTGTCCCACTGGAGATCTTTAAGGAGTTGTGTTACCGTTCCAGGCTCTCTAGAATAGTTGTTCTTACAAAATCTGGCGGCTTGTCTCTGGGTTCTTTCTATGAGTTTGATATTTCTTAGGCAATGTGGATCCCATGATGCTGACGCATATTCAAGTATGGGGCGGACAAGGGTTGTGTAGGCTATGGACTTGATTTGGGTTGGGCATTTATTTAAATTTCTTCTAATCATTCCCAATGTCTGTTGTGCTTTTTTTGTGACCGAGTTGCTTTGTATTGTCCAATTTAATGTATTTGATATATGTATGCCAAGATAACAGTGTGATTCAACAGATTTAAGTTGTTGTCCGCAGAATGTGTAGAGATTTGGTGTCGGTTTTCTTGAGGCTATTGTCATTGTATAACATTTAGTGGGGTTGAATTTCATAAGCCACGTGTGTTGCCATTTCTCAAGTTTGAGCAGATCGTTTTGGAGGACAGATGTGTCTTGGTCAGTTTTAATCGGTGAATATAACAGGCAGTCGTCTGCAAAAAGGCGAACAGTTGAGGAAAGATTGTCTGGCAGGCCATACATGATGGGGAGGGTACAACTACAGGTAAATACATGATGAGGGAGGGTAGAACTACAGGTAAATACATGATGAGGGAGGGTAGAACTACAGGTAAATACATGATGGGGAGGGTACAACGACAGGTAACATGATGGGGAGGGTACAACTAAAGGTGAATACACGATGGGGGAGGGTACAACTACAGGTAAATACATGATGGGGAGGGTAGAACTACAGGTAAATACACGATGGGGAGGTACAACTACAGGTAAATACATGATGAGGGAGGGTAGAACTACATGTAAATACATGATGAGGGAGGGTAGAACTACATGTAAATACATGAGGAGGGAGGGTACAACTACAGTTAAATACATGATCAGGGAGGGTACAACTACAGGTAAATACATGATCAGGGAGGGTACAACTACAGGTAAATACATGATCAGGGAGGGTACAACTACAGGTAAATACATGATCAGGGAGGGTACAACTACAGGTAAATACATGATGGGGGAGGGTATAACTACTGGTAAATACATAATGGGGAGGGTACAAATACAGTTAAATACATGATCAGGGAGGGTACAACTACAGGTAAATACATGATCAGGGAGGGTACAACTACAGGTAAATACATGATCAGGGAGGGTACAACTACAAGTAAATACATGATGGGGGAGGGTACAACTACAGGTAAATACATGATCAGGGAGGGTACAACTACAGGTAAATACATGATCAGGGAGGGTACAACTACAAGTAAATACATGATGGGGGAGGGTATAACTACTGGTAAATACATGATGACCAATACTGCAATGCCACAAAATTGTGTGATATACAAACGTGGGACACACAGTTATACATAGTGTATACATTGTTTCCCAGGGTGCAATACAGACACGAGTAGAGAAATTGAAGCATTACATGAAGCACTCCGCCAGGTTGGAGATGCCACACTAGGATCTATCAGTAAAGACTTCACATTCAAAGATTCGTCATCCAAGATGTTCCACGAGACAGGTGGTGCCACCGACGGTACACACAGCACTGCAGCTTTCGCCATGAAACCTGTGGCTCCACCCAGAGGAGGTAATTATGATTGCGTGGATTTTTATGACAATATAAATGTGGGTGAAGAGAAATAATTTATATGCAAAGTCTTTAAATTTAAGCGATAATGTTCATTATAAACATTTAGCATCGTCACAATGAGGTCAGAGCTCAAATGTAACAAAGTACATTTATGGCATCACTTTACTTGGGTAGAGAAATGTACTTGAGATAATGACAAACGTTTTTAGGTCTTTATTAGGTATTTTCACTTGTAATGAAGTACAATTGTGTACATTTCTCGATGAATCCATTGTTATATTTTATGAGCTTTATAAAATGCAAAACACCGATGACACCAGTTCCACGTCACACCGTCGAAAGTGTCCTGGTAGCGCATCCTGGTGATGATAGTTTTCAGCATACCAGATAAATGTTAAGATGCAAAATCGATTTTAAAGAGCAAAATCAGGCTTATGAGCTCAAAAGAATCTTAGTGAAACAGTCCCCTGGTTTCCAGGTGTCTGTGTGCATCCGGAGGCTGGGTCAAAGTATTTGTGTCAGCCATTTTATGTTTTATCTTATTAAAACACTTGTATTTACTTCAAGTACAATTGTTTACTTTTTAACTGTATGTCAAGTACATTTTTAAAGAGTACTTATACAGCTTTTTCACGTTTTGTTTGCTTTAGTATAGAATACATGTTCTTTTTCTAGCTCTGGTTAAAGTGGATTATCACAATGAGTTAATGTATTGTCCCCCTATTCCAGGTCGATATGACAGAACAGTTGATGATGTCATAATGGAAGTGCAGCAGGCAAAGAGGTTACCAGAATTGGGTCAGATCAGCGACATGGCAACCATTGCCATGACAACAAACTCTGTACTGGGGAAGATTGAAGAAGAAAATGGTGGTTAGTTTATTTGAAACAGTCCACAAGTGTTCACATATTCTGGAATTTATTTTGGCTATAATAGTTTAAATACAAATAAGATTAAGAATTTTTGGAAGGCTGCCATCTTACATGATAATTGTATCATTATATGAATTATATATTTGTTAGTTAGCAACAAGCCATATTATGTACTACATTTTTAGCAAATGTTGTGAACTACGATTTAAGAGAGCAAGAAGAAAATAATTTCAAACTAGGACTTAACTCGCCAACACTGAAACATTGTGTAAGCATTAGGGATCATCTCAGAATGTTGATGTGTGATATCAGCTGAAATTGCTTTCATTTGGGAGAGAGGGTGTCAGAGACAGTTTCATCTATGATATTTTACAATTCAGACTGATACCGTTAATGATATCAGGCATCAACATTCTGAGATGATCCCTTACTGAGTGTTGCAGGTTTTTGTATTTCAGGGGCAACACCAAAGAAACCACTGGGTGTACATTCCTTGTACAATGGAGATGTTGATCTTGAGATGTCCCCTATCTGCAATGGCAGGGACAGTTTGGATTTATCTCTACTACAAAAGGTTAGTTTCCATCTTCCATAATGACAGTGAACCAATATTTAAACAGATCTTCATATAGACTTTTAATTGAGATATACACAACCAAAAGTGTTTGCAAGTCAATTATAAAATATGTGGTGTATTTTCTATTTTCGTCCACTTGAAAGTTTTCTAATAAACAGATCTTTACTATTTTCAGTTGACTGTAAGAAGACATGTCTTTCAAAGGTTAAACTGGATATTATATCAATATAATTAACTCGAACTATACAGTTATTTATGGTTTAAACTTTTTTATATACATGTTTTTATATACATTGAAATTGCAGTGTAATACCATTAACAGTGGTACATAATAACATTATATATATATATAAAACATAAACTTTTAAAAAATCGGCTTCATTTATGTATACTGGTTGGGATAAAAATTTTGTCATCTAATGTTTTATGTTGTTTTATCAAAAACCAAAAACAGATTCTTCCGCAAGATATATATGTACTAAAACTGTAAGACATATTCCATCAGATTTGTAAACAAAATGCTAGAAAAGTTGTTTTGGGTGAAGTACTTACTGATATAGGCTGATGAAGTCCAAATCTTTTAAAAGATGCCTACTGCCCAAAACCATGGATCCTATCTCCAAAATGTTAATCATTCCATGTCACATGGTCAGTAGCAAGATTATTAAGGCCACAGGCTCCTCGTGAAATGTTGTATTTTAATTAACTGTCATAGCTTTAAAACTACTTGTTCAATCTTGACCAAATTTGCAGTGTATAAAGTCGATATGAAAAGAATGCCAGACATTGAATACTAATCAGTTTGCACAATGGTAACCATGGTAACCTGATAATTCTTGTAAATTATGACGGGGTGGTTTTGTGATTAGTCCCACGGAAAATTGAATTTATATATTTCATTTTTGTTATGTATCCTGACAAATGTATTAAGTTGCACAATGAAGTAGTTTGGCTGAATAAAGAGTAAAGCTTTTTGTAAAAAAAATTATTTTTAATAATTGTCTATAATTTTTTTAAACGTAGAATACTATTAAAAATTAATTGTTATCAAAAATATTACTCTTTTTTTAGCCAGACTACTTCATTGCACCACTTAGTATACTGTTTACTAAAATAAATAACAGAAATGGAAATATATCAGTTCAATTTACCATGGTTACCTTTATGCAAATTGATTAGTATTTAATATCCGACATGATTGTCATATAGATTTAAGACACTGCAAATGTGGTCACGATTGAACAAGTAGTTCTTAAGATATGACAGTTAATTAATAAAATATGACATTTCACGAGGAGCCTGTTGCCTTAAATGTATTCAAATACCATACTGATGTCAAAACAAGCTTTCAATAACCTTATTTTAGGCTTGGCACAAAATGTATATTCATGCATATAAATTAAATTGCCAGTTAAATTAATCTCGTCTGTACGTTGACGTGTCAAGGGTGTTTCATTGTATTTCAGTATGATGACAGTGAAGGTTTTGGTTTTGAGACAAGCACCCCTGACAGAACCGCAGAATCCAGAGGTAGACCCGTACCATCTCCTGCTAAGAGAAGTATGTGTCCATTCACTGTTGACTTTGATCCGATACCTTGGGCACAATCTCATAACAATGATTTAAGATATTTCTAGCCGAATTAAAAAAAAAAATTAATCTATGAATCACCCTATTGGGCCCGCTAAATTGCACACAGAATTTCAGCCCCACACATGCAAATTTGACTGAGATAAGTGTCATTTTAAAATTGTGACCACCATGATCCCCACCCTCTAATAATAAAAAAAATTATAATCTATGAACCACCCAAAGGACCCACTAGATCACAAAAAATGTCAACCAATATATGCAAAACTGATGGAGATAAGTGTCATTTTAAAATTGTGACCCCAAGATCCCCACCTCAGGATGAATTTCGAAAAAATCTAAATCTACAAACCATCCCAATTTGCCTGCTAGATCACACTCAAAATTTTAACCTTGTGCATGCAAAATTGACTGAGATAAGTGCCATTTTAAAAGTGTGACCCACAAGATTCCTACCCCTGGACGAATTTAGAACATTTTCTTGCTAGATCACTTTCAAAATTTCACCCCCATACATGCAGACAACAGACAGATAGAGAATCATATTGTTTTATAATGTAGCTATTAAACCTGTGTCATTCCCCTACATGAAACTTTGAGGTACAAATTGGCATCCTCAGCGACTTTGTATTCTCTAGGTGGCACGTTAGTAAAATTGCTTGACATCAGCCCTCTTGAACGATTGTTGATTGAAAGCTTGTTCAGCAGCATTATAAGTTATAAATAACAATATATTTGTGACAAGCATATCGATGTCCGAAGCTAAATAAAATTACTGCTAACCACCCAGCCTCGAGTGAAACCAATGTTGTTTAGGATTGATTCAATGTCTTATGTTTTCTCTTATGTTTTGTTGTTGTAATGTTTGTTGTCATCTATTAACAATTACTGATGTTTGCAGATGAATGATTGTCTGGTAGAAGGTGCAAGCGTAAACCTTTTTATTGAATGAATACCTCCGTTTGTACCATCAGTTGTTCAATTAAATAAGTGATATTTTAAAAGAACTAAGATACTACTGATCATACGAATATATGATTTACACATTTGCCTAAATGTCACATTTCTGATGTCCCACTGCCAACAAAAAAATACAGTTACAACACTTTGCCGAAATTAGAAATTTTGTCAGCAGGTGACACCACAGCTCATTCACTGGACAAGAAGATGCAGCGTTATGCTCACATCAAGAGTTCTGGGTATGGGGTAGCATCTCCTGCCAAGTCAAACCCAGCCCGGGTGACATGGTCTATGTCTGAGGCAGCGAAACAGAAACCAAAGGGTGAGTGATGCTTACAAGACGTGATAGTTCATATAAAATAACTAGCATAATAATAACACTTTTATAGTATCTACATTCTCCGTAAGCCGAGCTCAGAGGTGCAACAAGACAGAATTGGTAATTATGATATGATGAACAGGTCTGTGAGCAGAGAACCAGACATTTAATAAAATAAATAATTACAGCAAATCAGTTTGCTTGCAGCTTTTTCTAAACAGGTTTTTCCCGCAGTTTTCCAATCTATTACAATCGATTTGGAGATTTTGAATTCCTCCTTTCTGTGCTCATGAACATGATTTTCGTTAATTCTATTATATTTTTATACTTTTATTCAGATTAGAAATAACATCACCAACACCAGCCGAAACAGATAAGTTGTTAGCAGTAGTTTCATTTAGCATCATACATTCGCATATTTTTCATAGTTTGTCTTGATCATATGTCATGTTTCTAACTTTGAGTGTACGTGGATACTTTTTGTCATGATTTCTAAAATGCCATCATCCCTTATTTGTCCCTGTTTCCCAGGTGGGATGTCGGAGAAGTCCCGCTCCAGGAGTGCCCACTCTCCTGCCCGGCGGTCCACTTCTAAGGGACGTATGGCAAACTCGGAGACGAGAAACCTGGGTTCTGTGGCCGATAGTCAGCTGCTTCAATCCTTCACACAGTTGCTACAAGAACACCTCACTAGTGTCGGCACAAATGAGGTAAGGTTGATGTTGGTCTCCTCTTGTGTCCCTGTCTGTCGGGGGTGAGGCTGGCCTCGATTCTCATCCTTGATTTTCTTTTACCCCACCCTCCTCTCACAGTTCCTCCATTCTTTTACCCCATCCTCTTCTCACAGTTCCTCCATTCTTTTACCCCACCCTCCTCTCTCAGTTCCTCCATTCTTTTATCCCACCCTCCTCCCACAGTTCCTCCATTCTTTTATCCCACCCTACTCTCACAGTTCCATTCTTTTACCCCACCCTCCTCTCACAGTTCCTCCTTTCTTTTATCCCACCCTTCTCTCACAGTTCCATTCTTTTACCCCAACCTCCTCTCACAGTTCCTCCATTCTTTTACCCCACCCTCCTCTCACAGTTCCTCCATTCTTTTATCCCACCCTCCTCTCACAGTTCCTCCATTCTTTTATCCCACCCTCCTCTCACAGTTCCTCCATTCTTTTACCCCACCCTCCTCTCACAGTTCCTCCATTCTTTTATCCCACCCTCCTGTCTCAGTTCCTCCATTCTTTTACCCCACCCTCCTGTCTCAGTTCCTCCATTCTTTTACCCCACCCTCCTCTCACAGTCCCTTCATTCTTTTACCCCTCCCTCCTGTCTCAGTTCCTCCATTCTTTTACCCCACCCTCCTGTCTCATTCTTTTACCCCTCCCTCCTGTCTCAGTTCCTCCATTCTTTTACCCCACCCTCCTGTCTCAGTTCCTCCATTCTTTTACCCCACCCTCCTCTCACAGTCCCTTCATTCTTTTACCCCTCCCTCCTGTCTCAGTTCCTCCATTCTTTTACCCCACCCTCCTCTCACAGTTCCTCCATTCTTTTACCCCACCCTCCTCTCACAGTTCCTCCATTCTTTTACCCCACCCTCCTCTCCATTCTTTTACCCCACCCTCCTCTCACAGTTCCTCCATTCTTTTACCCCACCCTCCTCTCACAGTTCCTCCATTCTTTTACCCCACCCTCCTCTCTCAGTTCCCCCATTCTTTTATCCCACCCTCCTCTCACAGTTCCTCCATTATTTTATCCCACCCTCCTCTCACAGTTCCTCCATTCTTTTACCCCACCCTCCTCTCACAGTTCCTCCATTCTTTTATCCCACCCTCCTCACAGTTCCTCCATTCTTTTACCCCACCCTCCTCTCACAGTTCCTCCATTCTTTTACCTCACCCTCCTTTCACAGTTCCTCCATCCTTTTACCCCACCCTCCTGTCTCAGTTCCTCCATTCTTTTATCCAACCCTCCTGTCTCAATTCCTCCATTCTTTTACCCAACCCTCCTGTCTCAATTCCTCCATTCTTCCCTCATCACTTCTTTTCACTCCTGCAATTCTCACGAACCAGTTGTTTTTGAAAATCTGCACCCTCCTGTTGTTTTTTTGTCATTGCCCCAGTATGCTGGGGTCACACATGAGCAGAGCACCTTTTCTTTGAGTTTACATGATATGCTTCTGTCTCCCATCACGCATTCGACTTTCCTCCAAGTGTTCACCCCTCCTTTATTCTAGGTTGGCTTCGATATTTATCCTACAGTAATAAGCTGTCAAAGAGGAAGCCGATTGAGAGATCTCAGAAGTGTACTGTTTTGTGATAACACCTGAATTGTGAAAAAATGTCTCCCTGTTGCATAGAATAATAAATGATCTCTATACTTGTTGCCAGGACAATGTCATTGGCAGTATTAAGCAACTGTCGGTGGAGCGAGTGAAGGCGTTAATGGATGAGATCACTGAGTGGCAGCACCAATATCACGAACAGCAAAAGACAACACTTGAACTACGAGGTAGATTACTGCATATTTATCCACTTTTCTGTAATTAATTTTATAATTTGTTTGTAAGAAGATGGATTTATTTACATAATTAATCCATTTCATGTGATTGTAGACCATTTTGTTCAGTTTCGTTTAATAAAGATTTTATTTTACTTGTTCTAGACTACATTGAGACAATTTAAACATTTTCAGCTAGAATTATCATGGAACTTCAAGCTATGTGCAGGGAATTAAGACAATGTTATGCCAGTTATGTTGTGGTACTTCAGCCAATATTGATAAAGAGCGATATGTGTGCTGCGGTACTTCAGCCAACATTGAGAAAATGTTAAGACAGACATCTTGTCGTACTTCAAGCAACATTGAGAAAGTGTTAAGATAGATGTCTTGTGGTACTTCAATCAATACTGATAAAGTGTTAAGATAAATGTCTTGTGGTACTTCAGCCAACATGGAGGCAATAGAGCATGACCTTGAGTGCCGTAATGACAGCATGAAGACACAGTACGAGCAAGAGATTACTCGACTGAAGCAACAGAACTATGTTCTAACTGCCAAGGTAAATAAGTGTGTAAGCATATATGCATATCCGCTATATATTTTCATCTAATCATGTGGATATTGCAACCAGAATTTCATTAAAAAACTAAAATTTAACCTTTGAGATAATTACTGAGTAGCTGTGTGTCGTATGTCCAATGGAACAAATGTACCCATACAATTCAGCATCAGCAAAAGTAAATCGGATATGTTGTAAAAGAAAGATGGATGACATTATGACAAAGTCACCTTTGAGAGAACAAAAGTGCATTTTTTAATTACTGAGATGTTCTACTTATTTAACTTATTCAGTGTTTCCCCTGAGTAAAATGAAGGGCGAGGTGGCAGTGATGGGGTACGCGAGTGCCGCAGGCACGAAGCGTTGCTAGGGGGGGTCCAATTTTTTTTAAACTAGCATTATTGATAAAAGTCAGTATGATTGTTTCATCATGTTAAGGTGTGGTTTCCATTTTACCGCTGGTACTCAGTAGAGGTGTGGTTTCCACTTGACCACTGGTACTTGGTTGTGGTTACGTTTTTCTTGAACTAACCCTTGGCCTTGTTACCAGACAGTTCTTATAAAGCACAGGACTGCACACAGCGCTTTACACGTTACTCCCTGGCAGACCTGTTCAGTCGAACACCATCTCGACTTCTCTGGAAAACATCCAGGGGTATCATCTGAAGACTCTTTCATCATCAACTTTAAATGATTATAATATCATAATATTATGGTAAATTGGTGGTTTATGTTCCAAAGATTATATTTTATTTGCTGCTAGCATGCTATGCAATTAATTAAACAGTCATTTCTGGAATGCCAAAAAAGTATGTTTCTATTAATCGCAAGAACGTTTCTAAAATTGTGTCTTTTACAAAACAGTATAAGTTGTTTAGTATATCCCAAGTTATTGATAACCCGTTCGATACAAGTGCCGACTACTGAATAGGATGCACGGTTTTTATTTGGGCTTCAAAAGAGTCCGAATTCGACACAAGTGCTGAGTAGTGATGTAGTGCCATCAGTCTGCACGGTTTTCACTCCCACCACCGTCATAAACTAAAACGCAAGTTACCGTTTGGGCGCCATTTTACATGAATGTCTAGATTTCTATGTCGAAACTCCGCGAGGTGTTTCAACATACTAGAATTGGAGACACCGGGGATACCGCAGGACTATTCCGTGATTGAACAACTGACAAGTGATATATGTCACGTTGTCCAATTGAGTTAAATCCTAACCGCTCTGAGCGACGTTATCGTTAAGACGACTAAACGATGTTGCTACAAATCGAGAATTTGCAGGATGTCACGGATTAGCGAGGTCTCCATACACTAGATGGCTCAGTCTAGTAGGGTTCTTATATATCAAGGTCAACGCATATGAGAAAGAACAGTTATCGTGAACAAGCAACAAAGAACGAGGAAAATTTAATAAACTTTATTACAAGATATCTTTTGGTAAATATCTCGATTAACAAAATAAACAGAATAAAGAAATTCTGTAACCAAATCTTAATAGAACATAATAAACAATAACACTGAATCTTTCGATTATCAAATTCCACTTCCTTTCTAAGGTGGATTATACCGCTACACGACCATACACTAGGCGCCAAGTGTTATCTAAGAATAACTCCCATAATATAAATACACAGTATAAGCTAGTCCTCGCGGACTCTCATTACAGTAATCTGTTACAACACACATATATATATATGTATATGTGAATACTTCAAGGGTAATAATACCTCACTTAAAAACCACAGATAACTACTAATCGTAATACAGCAAATAATAGATACGTTCAATCAGAAAATAAACATTTACACTGGGCTAATCCTATCTCGAATATATACGAACGTTTGTTGAAGTCAACACGCCGAGCTCAGAACACAATTAAAACGGTGTATCTCGGCCGCACGAGTGATGATGCCGGGCACTTGACGATTGCCGTCGTATGCCGCGAATTCTCGAGTCGCGTCCGTTCAATGATCGCATGGTCGCAAACGATTGCGAAGTCAGTTGAATACGTTAAACTGAAAGATGAAGCCGGGCAGTAGACGCTTACCGCCGGCCGCTGCGAGTCGTATTCGGTCAAGCTTTCTGACGATGTCGCTGTGAGACCGCTGTTCGAGGATGGCCCGAGCTGGGTGAGCGCGTCGCGATTATCGCTCATCGACGCAAATACGTTGGGGCCGACTGGAACGTTGTCTCAATATACTGCTGACGTGGCGGCATGGCTTCTTCGAAGCTCGATCGAAGTCACTCTGGACACTGAATATTACACACACACAAAAGCTTGGGAACGTAACCCACGTTAACGATTCCCACCACACTTTACGACTTTCCTTGCCATTCTCTTGGCAGCAGGGCAACCTGTCTCGTTCAACCCTGGATCTGTCCCAGTCCTTCGCCAGCGCCCAGATGGCGAAATGCGTACAACAGACGTTTATATAAGCGGACCTAATTACACATCATATGACAGGTTTCCATCATTTCTATTGGCTAATGCAAAATACAATTCAAACTAGGCATTGTGGAACACCCTCTAAGATTACCGTGAAACCACCTGCTGGCCTAGAAACGCTAGCAACAGAATACCACGCCCCACTGAGCGCATATGCAACCGAGTTGCTGTAATTGTGTAACTAACGTGGTTGGTTAACAATATGTCTATCTACTGGCTTGACCTTCCTCATGTATAAAATAAAAATTCAGGAAAGTAGATTTAAACATCCAGAAATAGCAGAAATGCTACACAGGAATATAAGTTACTTTGTAGTGTCATTTCAAGCCGCTCGCCGGCGCTGAATATATCGCGAAAGAACGAAAAAAATGGGCATACGAAATAGCTATGAGGCGGCAATTTTGGGTGAGGTGGCACAGAAAAACGGCGAGGCGGCCCGCCTCGCTTGTCATATACCAGGGGAAACACTGTTATTTACTTAATATAACATCTTTTTAACATAATTTATCTGCTTTACTGTCGTTTATCTAGCATGTCAGCTTAATTTGCATGTTTATTTTGTATTTTAAAACATTTAACGTTTGTATATATTTTAAACATTTTTTAAACGTTTTACTTTTATTTTGTTTGTGTCTTCGACCAAGTTTTTAACCCATATTGTAAGCGTATACTACTGCTACTACTAATAATAATAATATACCTAACAGTAATGCTTCCAATGCCACCAGGTTGAACAGCTCCAGAAGCAGCTGTCGCGGCGAGCGTTGGTAGTGGATGGTGGTACGGAGGCAGGGGATGAGTCGTCCAGACTCGCGGGGATAGAGAAGGAACTGGAAGAACAGGAGAAGCTAATCACGGGCTTCCAGACGGAGAACGAGAGACTCTACTTGGAGTTGAAGAAGTTACGTACCACCAGCAAGGAGGCTGAAGCACACATGTTTAGAGACAACCAGAAGTTGCGTGTGGACATTGCCATGCTCAGGTTGGAGGATTTATTAATTATTGGATACTTTTGTTGATGCTGTGGAATCATGTTGGGTTTAAGGGTAGCCAGTGGTCCTAAAATAAAAATATTTGCAGTTTTATGATTTCATCATTTTCCAGTAGCTTAAAGGGAGCCAGTCTAGTCTCTTCCTTTACCTGGAATTAACGGGTGTAATCATTTGTAACTGAAAGTCTGCAGTGTTGATCGTGGGAAGTGGGAAATAATTGAACTTCAAAGGGTATTGTGGTTAACTCAGCCCACCTTGGCCATATTGCCAATAAAGCTTGTTTTGAAAGTGGGTGTTTTGTTTGCCATTTGAACATGCTGCTGGTTGAAAACTTTCAAACTGCGGACATTGTTATGGCCTACTAAACAGAATTTAGCAGACAGTACACCTTCAACATAATTAGGATAGTCTTAAGAACATTATATTAATTAATACATAATAAAGTAGGAACTGACTGATCCTTGTTGCATTTTATGTATTTCCAACAGGTTGCAACTGTCACGATTCTGATTACAAATACTATAATCAGATGATGTACAATCAATGTCATACTGCTTAACACATGACGTTTACATTTTGTGTTAATACTTATGTAATTTCTTATACCTGTTTGTTTGTATTGGTTTATGTGTTTTAAGGGATCATCTCAGAACGTCGATATCCGATATCAGACAAAATTACTTTCATCTGACCTCAGCCCCCCACACCCCTCAGACGAAAGTTTGTAAACATTGATATGATGATATAAATATATTAAAAGTATCGGCCCGAAGCGTAAAATATTTGATGTCCGACACCAGACGAAAACTGCGTCTGACCCCCCTCCCCCAAACAAAAGTAATTTTGTCCAATTTCGGACAGTTCTGAGATGATCCCTAAACATACTTGTATTGTATTCCCCAGGGAAGAGCTTCAACGCAAGGATGGACAACTGCGTAACAAAGGCTTGATAACAGGCAGTGAAATCCAGGGGAAAATAGCAGCAGGGGTGGTGGCAACTGAAGGAACAGCCGTGCTTGGAGCCAACAGGATAGCACAGCTGGAGGTGGAACTGAAACAAGCTAAGGTAGATGACTGACTGGTGCATTAACGGTTAATCTGTTGTCATCTGCTCAAACAGATATTATGTGTATCATTTGTTGTCATTTGCATAATTTTGCAAAGTCCAAAAAGTAACATTATACATTGGTGGGCGGAGGTTTGGCCGTCTCCACATTTCTCCAATATTTTTTTATTTTCATTTAGTAAATGCGATATTATTATCATATATTATAACATTATATTAATGCTTCAGAGACATTTGTAGGAATGGCTTTGGAAGACAGTCCAAATTGGAAACGTGAATCTAATTGTACTCAAGCTGGTGTATGTATGTGTGGGGGGATATGTTAACATTTTCCTCCTTGACATTTCACATCTTGGGTGCCAAACTTTCTGAGATTAATTTTCAGAAGAAACGTAAGACCTTTATTTTTTTTGATATTCCCTGTTGGTTAAGGGTTGTTACTGGTTTTAAAATTTTTACTGTATGTTAAACATTAGTTGATTGTTCATACTATTATGCGTGTTTTCTGTGATTGCTCTGGAATTGCAAGAACCGCTATTCATTTGGGGATGCTTTAAGTAACTTGCGTTGACATGAAAAACTGTTCACATTCATGTGATATGAAATGTGATTTATGAATACTTTGAAAAACCATCTTTTGTGTCTGTGTGTATGTAGTGCTGTCCAGAGGAGGGGCATTTTGCTAGTATCATTAGTATAAGAAATAAGTTGCAGTTCATGAAAAATTTTAAGTTCCTATGGCTTGGAGAAAACCATGCCAGCACAGTGCAGTTGTACATTAAAAATTTTGTACGTCGTCAAAAACCAAGTGACCCCCACAGTTGACATATGTTGAGAGTGCCCCCCCCCCACTGCTGTAGCTGCGTGAGGAGACCTATAAGAAGGAGCAGCAGGCAGCAGGCGAGACAAAGAGGCAGCTGGAGCTACAAGTGGACGAACTGCTGCGGAGAGTCCGAGACTATGAAGAAAGGACGAGTCACTTTGTCATGAGTCAGACTTTTGAGGCAAAGGTAACTAAGATAACTTAGATAATACAAAGAATTTGAGCAAGGACGCAAATCTACCTTACTTAATAGAATAGTGTTTAGACCTGAACACAATGTTGTGTAAGAGATTCTAAATATAAAACATTTCATCTACTGGGTGCACACAAATTGTTAAAAATGTAGCTTTCAGTCAGGTACAATTATTGAACAATGAAAATACGTTTTGCCAAAATACACTACTGTTAAAAAATCCACACTGCATGTCTTGTTTCAACATACAGTACATACATGTATACTTTCAACAGGAGGTGGAGGTATCCTACAAGAAAGAGATTGAGCGACTCAACAGGAAGATTGAGTGGTACGTAGAGAACCAACAGCTCCTTGACAAAGATGTGAATGTGCTCAAGGAAAAGGACAATGAGATACGGAGACTGAAGGTGAAGCTTGAAAACCTGCAGTCGGAGGTATGTTTTGTGGTGGACATGGGCATGTCACATGACCAGTATAATTTGATTTCATTATAGCATTAATTAATAAACCAGAAAAAACCCGTTACAGTAGCAGGCGAGAAGGAAACAAAGTAAGAGAGAGACAGGGAGAGAGAGAATGACAGAGAGAGAGAATGACAGAGAGAATGACAGAGAGAGAATGACAGAGAGAGAATGACAGAGAGAGAATGACAGAGAGAGAGAGAGAGAGAGAGAGAGAGAGAGAGAGAGAGAGAGAGAGAGAGAGAGAGAGAGAGAGAGAGAGAGAGAGAGAGAGAGAGAGAGAGAGAGAGAGAGAGAGAGAGAGAGAGAGAGAGAGAGAGAGAGAGAGAGTTGTTAACAAATTAGGATATAAGGAAAAAAAATTGTTTAAAATATGAATAATATTTATTCTTAGTTTCTATTGCATATGTTGTGTTAATATTCTGCCAGAGGGGAAGGAAAGAAGCAGAGGTGAAGGCCCAGACGAAACAAAGAATCACTGAAGCGCGACGGATACAAGACCTGGAGAGACAAGTGAAGGAGATGGAGTCGATCGTGCGTAAACGCCATCCAAACTCTCTCCCAGTCCTCATGTGGGCTGCAGCAGCATCAGAATCCGAGGGAGAGATGAAGAAACCTCCATCCGTCAAGTTCCTTGAGAAACAGATGATGAAGCTGGAAGATGAGTTGGAGGTGAAGGATGGGGAGGCTGAGAGGAGCATCCGAGTGCTGGAGCAGAAGTACAATCTCTTGAAGGTAGGTCACACGTGGCCGCACAGCATCTTGTAATTGTTGTCTTGAATGTGAGAACCATGCAAATGTGCTACCTCCATAACACTGTCAACAGGGCAGGGGGTACTGTTGACAATTTGAACATTTCACGGGTGCAACATTAAAATTAAACAATTTAGTAGGCAGTATGCTTTCAGTGTATTAACTTTTGTATTAAGAACAACATATTAAAAATTAGGAACACTCAGCGTCAGTTTAAAATGACAGACAGATAGTCAGAAATTTATTCAAATCAACATTGGACATAATAGTACATTTCTAATACATGAGAATTGATAGTAACCATTGGTTGATCTATGGACACTTGTACTAAGATCACCGTCATACAGGCCTCCATCAGAAATTATATAAAGATAATTCAATAACTAACCAACTAATACTGATATTATAAATGATTGTAAATTCATCAACATGCATCATTCCTTGTAACACAGCTACAGTACGAAGACAGGATAAGGGAGCTGGAGTCTCAGTTGGCAAAGTGCCAGCACCCGGAGGAAGGGGAGCGTCCCCACACCCACTCCTCCGCCCTGCAGAGGGAGCTGGACAGTGTGAGGGAGAGGCACAAGAGGAAGGTGGGAGACCTGGAACAGGAGATGGACAGACTGAGGAAGGAAGTAATGGTGTTGAAGCACAGGGAAACAGGTGGGTTATTCCCTCAGGTGTGGGGGTTTGACATGGGACAGGGAGGGTGGGCTGGTGGGAGAGGGTAGTTTTGGGGAAAATAAAAAATATAAATTGACATGTCATTGTTGCCAATACATTACCCGCTACATCCTGGTTTTGGCAACCACCGAATCAAACTTTTTTGATTGCATGTCATAAGTTAAAAAAAACAGTTTGATTTCCAATGATTGTTTTATATATATATATACCGTATTCGTTCTGTTAAGCGTACAGTATGCTTAGCAAATATTTGAGACATGGAAATATGTCAAATGTTGTGTTCCAATAAGCGTACAGGGGTGTGCACCCATTTTCTTTGGTTCCTGTGGTTCTTGAGTACAGCCATCTCAGCGCACATGACGGGCAAGCGATTTATTCATTTCAAATATGAGCAACAGGATACCAGAACACTGTAAAGATCTGATAATTTTTTAAATATTGTTTCATTACCAAGCTTTGAATCTAATGTAATATTGGTAGAAATTTAAACACAATGATGGATTCAGCAGTCAAGGTTGGCATTGAGATCACTGTTACATCGTCGGATGCTGCTAAAAAGGGGGTGTACGCTAATTAGGGCATGTACGTTTAATAGAACGAATACGGTATATATTGTTTTTTATCCACAACCAAAAATATTGTTCTTATGTTTTTTATTGATATTTCACATTTCAATGAATTATTGACAGACATGACATATGATGACATATCACTAAAAATAAAAACAACTTTGTTGTGCATTTGTAACAGATTTATGACTGTTAACAATCTGGTTTCTTACAGCGAACACCCGAGTCGAAACGAAGTCGTCAAAAGAAGCCGATGTAGAACTACAACTGAAGGTGAAATTAATGCAACAAGACCTGACCAATCAGGAGCGAGAGAAGCAGTTGCTGCAGAGGAGTGTGCAGCGACTGATGAAGGAGAAAGAACAGTTGTTGACGGAATGCAAAAACACTGCCCGGCCAGTCTCGGGAAAAGGTTTGCTTTCTCTTTGTTTGCTGTTAAATACTGCATTCTTAAGGTAGCTGGGGTGGGTATCATGTCAGTTGATTTTTTTTTTCTTCATAAAACACTAGTGGATGTCAGTATGAACATGTGTACTATTAAAAAAACCAAGGCACTAGTGCCATATGTCACCAGTCGGTCCTTTAAAAACTAGTATTTTTAGTGTGTCTGTGGAAAGTCCCTTTTCAGATTCTTTTAAACTGACGATGTTTCCATAGTGACAATCACGTGTGCTGTGCGTCAGCCCAGTTCAAACATAAATTCATTCACCATGAATGCAGATCATGTAGTCTGGTTATTCTCATGCCACTATGCTGTTGTATTATAATTACCTAAATGCATCACACTGTCAAATCACCAAATACTGGCGTAATTTTGTTTATTTCCCCCCCCCACCCCCCTAGGGGCGACCTCAGCCGCCATTTGCAATGACACGTGACTGACCCTAGCCGGTGTCAATCAATCTTGTCTACCACAACAAGTTCAACACATGGCCCTTCGTAACACAATATCATTAGACAACTTTGCGGGAAAACCTTGGGGGGAAATCTCAATAATAAAAGTGTCTGTCAAATCGTGTTGAAATAAACCACATGCCAGTGAAAAAGTTACATTTCTAAATAAAAAACAAGCATCTGGTGACACTTGTGTTATCAGCAACAACCAGGAAGTATTACTTAATGTAACTTTTTATAAAAACTACAATACTTACAAAGCCATAACTTGATATATGAACTCAACTTGTGTTTACCCACAATTGCGTGGGATGGTTTTATGTTTGGTGAAGGGGTCGTGCCAAAAAATGCAGTACAGATTTTTGCTGTCTTACAACATTGTAGCAAAATGTTTATGAAGCTGTATCAAACTTATTTTAGGGTGATTTTTGACATATTTTTTAATTGTCTTTAAACACATTTAAATATCACTAAACAACATAAAACATCAATTCTTTTTGGTCTGGAGTATTGTTTATATAATGTGTTAGGCATTGTCTGAGAAAAAATGGTTACTTTACCTTCAAAACATTTATTTATTTGATTTAAATCAAAACAAGCATGTCGTAGGCAATCTTACCACCTTAACAAACCACCAAAGTATAAACTTTGGAGTTTTTCTGTTCGTTTTCATTCTAAAATCATGTTATATAGTATAAACTATATATTATAAAATACTGACTGCCCAAGTGGGATTTAATCAGCCATGTTTTGTGTTGAAATTTAAGTGTTTTCCGGAAGGAAACAGTTTGTTGACATGGCAGCATGCTGCTTTCAAACGTTTGGCCTCCGGTCAGAAGTTATGAAGACATGTTTTGTCAGTAGAACTCAGCCTCCATCGGTTCTTGGTGTTCCTCAGAATTATCCGAGCACGCTATTCGGAGATTCAAATGACAATGCAGAAATTTAGGTAAACATTGGACTGTTGAATTCAAAAACATTTCTGCTGCTTCATTAATGGGTATTTGGGGGTGCATGGTAGACTACATGGATTTAAACCATACTGTATAACATTATTTTTTAATACAAATACATTGAAAACATCATTTTTAAGAATACCTATTTCTACCCTTGCAGATCGACCAAAAGGAAAACTCTCAAAAGTTGGGAAGAAGAGGGGAGTTGGTTTGAGGGAAGTGGAGTCTGAGCCTGAGCCACTGCCCACTTACATGGACGCAGTGACTCGGGACAAAGTCTACCTGCCGGACACATTCGCTGGTCAACATGTGTCAGAGATACTACAGGAAAATGAGGAAGTCAAGCTTAAGGTATAAATTTAAAGTTGTACTCTCCTTTCTGCAGAGCTGGTACCAGTACAGTTATTTTGTACTTGTGCAACTGTACAAGTAACTGGGTGTGTGTGCATGTGTGATTGTGTGTGTGTGAGTGTGTGCATGTTTTTGTGCGTGTGTGCATGCATGTGTACGTGTATGTGTGAGAGTGTGAATGTGTGTGAGTGTGTTAACGTTTTCCTTTTAGTCAGTTTGCACCCCAGGGGCCGGTTTCATGAAGCGGCTAAGAACGTTCTTAACGCTAAGATGATTATCTTAGTAAATTACATGATTTTTTAAATATAAGCGAACAGGAGTTTACGCAAACACGTGACCCTAAGTAATTGTATAACTTTAAGTACCCTTCATGAAACCGGCCCTAGGTGCCTAACTTTCCAGGATTAATCTATGATCTCTTGGAAGAAACGTAATGCCTTTATTTTTTTAGAAATTCCCAATCTGCTAAGGTTTTTTACTGGTGTAAGGGTTCAAACCAGACATTAGATGGATGTAAGTCGATTGTTCATAATGTTACATGTATTTTCTGTGATTGTTTGGAAGCACCGATCAATTGAGGATATTTCACACATAATAAAACTGTATTATCGCAACTTTTTCAAATTTACATCGACAAATATAATTTATGAATGCTCTGGGAAACCGACTTCTGCACCTGTGTATATGTAGCGCCATCTGTTAGGACATGTTTACTAGTTGTAACATACTAGTGGTGCCATCTGTTTGCCAGGTTGATCGTCTGCAGTTGGAGTTGGAACATCAGCGCGTCTATCACCAAAAGCTACTTGCTGAAAACGAGGCTCGAGAGCGGCGAATCAGAGAGGAGGCTGATGAACGGGTAGGTGGCGCTTCTAAAATGAGCAGTCCTGAGGACTGGATACTGTACTTTATAAGAACTTACCTGTTCTGCCTTTACTGCCACGTTCACCGCCCGTCTCCACAGTCCCTATCTCCTGCTCATGTTCCCGACTCCCACAAAATCTCCCCTCACACTGTTCTCTCATCTCCCATATTGATCTAGCACAAAATTTTGTTTCTCTGTAGGTCAACGCTTTGAAGTCTACCCACCAGATGGAGCTCAATCGGCTGTTAACAGAACACGTGATGCATAATTCAGCGTCAAAAGTTGCTGAATTGCACAACAAATTGGATGCACAAGAGGCAAGTATTATTATATTACTGTGAATTGATGAGGCAGCTCTTGGCTTGTTGGCGTGATGAAATCTTTGTATTCAGGGGACCATTTCGAGCTCATAAGACTCCCTTTGCTCTTTAAAATTGATTTCGCTCTTTAACATTGATCTTGTATACTGAAAACTGTCAATACCGGGACACGCCACTGGGACACTTTCGCTGGTGTGTCACAGAAATAATGTCCTCAGTTTTACAGCAGCTTAATCTATGTCCACATGGAAGAAAGTAATGCCTTTATTTTAAAGAAATTCCCCATAGGCTAAGGGTTCTTGTCAGTTTTACGGTTCGTGCTGGACATTAGACAAACATAAATTCCCCATAGGTCAAGGGTTCTTTCCAGTTTTAGGGTTCATGCTGGACATTAGATGGACATAAATTCCCCATTAGCTAAGGTTCTTACCAGTTTTAGGATTCATGCTGGACATTAGATGGACAAAAATGAATCATTCTCAACATAAAACGTAACATGAAACAACCCACAATGTGAACACTGCTAAAATTTACATCATAATAAACATCCCATATGAATACTTTGGATGGGCATTTTTGCTTGTTAAAGTAATCACTTTTTTATAACTCTGTTTTGTCGTTGATAAAGTACAAGCAACCGTTGTCTAGTGCCAGTGGTGAGTTATCAGTGAATGGACCTCTATGAACGTTAGGGAGGAAGAAAGCTGTACACATCTCAAATAACACCATGCATGCACTTGCTTGTCATTTTGAGCTGCTGTGCTCAGGCAGGAGGTTCAAAATGGTCAAGTTCAGTTCTAACAGGGGCAGAAAGAGTTTTATTCCTGCAGCCGTGAGACTTCTGAATAAGCATGCTTGATGTTCAACTTTGCAGTAGGGTTTGACTGCTCATGACTTTGCAGTAGGGTTTGACTGATCATGACTTTGCAGTAGGGTTTGACTGTTCATGACTTCGCAGTTTGTTTGACTGCAGTGTGTGTTTCAGTTTCAACATGTTAGTATCGCGTTGTTGAATATTTTATTAAGTAATTTATGCCATTATATGAATATTTGATGTACTATCTTACTGTGATTGAATTAATTTCCTCTATGCAAATATTTTATTATATTAACGCTTTATATATATCACTGTTGTTTATGAGTGTCGACTACACAGAAAGAATTTTGCCATGCGGGCAGTAAACAACATCTTATCTTATCCTTAATGTGACACACTTGTAGGTGGTGGTTCGTCATCTTCGTGAGCAAATGGCCGCGGCAGAGGTTGACCGCGAGAAACTGTCTGTGCTGCGAGTGAGAGAACTCGCTCTCGAGACACAGACCAGCAAACTACAGGATGAGCTGCACGAGGCGAAGAAATGTCACTCACCGGTCAGTAAGACCACTTTTATACTACTTTCATTCTTGTGCAACTAACTAGTTTCATTGTAAAACAATGAAAGTAGTTGACTTTCAATTCTGTATACATACTGTCACATGCATACAACTATTTTCATTCTTGTAAAACTACTTTCATTTTTGGCTGCTTTCACTTTTGTATGAGTACTTCCACCCTTGTATAACTCGTTTCACACTAGTCCAACTACTTTCGTTCTTCTACAACTACTTTTACTCTTGTGCAACTACTTTCACTCTAGTACAACTACTTTCATTCTATTCGTATACAACTACTTTTATTCTTCTATGTCTTCATTCATTCTTGTACAACTACTTTCATTATTGTACAACTATTTTCACGATTGTGCAATAACTTTCATTCGAGTATGCCTACTTTCACATGCATACAATTATTTACACTCTTGTACAACTACTTCTACATCTATTTTCACTCTTGATTTAATTCACTCTTGTACAACTACTACGGAGCGCAGTGGCTAGAGCATCAGGCTCTCAATCAAGAGAACCGGGTTCGAATCCTGTGCTACTGTGTCAAACCTTGGGCAGGTTCGTTCACTCTATGTTGCTTCAGTTCACTCAGCTGTATGGATGAGTACCTGCCTATAGACAGTGGTAGATATTTGTGTATGAACAGTCTTCGCGCATGCATTGCAGCATGGCTGAATGCTTCCCAGAGAAGTCGAGATGGTGTTCGATTGAACATTTCCGCCAGGGAGTAAAGTGTAAAGGGCTTTGAGCAGTCCTCAGGACTGGATGCCACACTATATAAGAATGTACCTTTTACCACTATTTTCTATGGCTGTAGGAGATGCGACACCTGGATGCTCTGAGGACCAAGATAAATGAGATGGAGGCGAGACACGCCCAGCGGGAGCGGGAACTACAGCAGGTAGGTCATCCCTGGGACCTCCCTCTTCCCTGCCCAAGTAGAGCACACCACCCCCATACGAGATGACAAGATGCTCGAGACGTGGTTGAGACACATCGAAAATGCGAGTCTCCTTGGCACATTCAGATAAACACGTAATGATTTGCTCGAGACCAGCCAATTTATTTGTTACATCCAGAATGTTTAAATCCGAAATTTATACTGCATATAGTAATTCAGTAATAAAGAAATTGGGACCATTTCATTTATTCGGTATAAGCGAGAATTTTTTATTTATGCAAATTCATGGTATTTTAGAATTACTGTAGGTACAATTTTATGAACTTTAACCACACCCTTGACTCACTTCAAATAACGTCAGATATTTCATTAGTAAAATTCTGCAACAATCGCATTGCTTTTCAAGATGATCTTAGCCGCCCCGTTTACTTCCCGCAGCTTCTGACCCAGTCCCACATGAACGCAGACGCAGACATACGCCATGAGGTCGACAAGTGGCGTCACATAGTGGAGGAGAAGAACCGTGAAACGGAGACATTTCGCATAGAACTCGACGCGATTCTCGACGTACTGCGAGAGTTACAGAGACAGGGTGTGGTGCTTCCTTGTCGCACACTCCCTGGTAGGTAGCGCCACCTGGTAGCACCACGAATAGGTGCTATGATACAGAGACAAATGCTTCTTAATCCTTTCAAAGTCAGCCAGTTTTTTAAAGTCCCCGTTTCCCACTTATTTGATCCAAAACATGAAAATATGCGTTCCATACTTTCAAACATTGTTTCTAACATGTTTCCACAACTATCCACTAGATGGCACCACCACACAATACAACATTACACGATTATTTCAGGCTGGGTTTGGATGACTTGTAGTGTCAGTCTTGAGGTGTAAAGGGTTAAAGATGGGTTTACACGAGCAGGTTTTACTTCCGTTTCTCAGGTGCCACATTGTTGCTTGATATCATTGACAACCATTTATCTGATAAGATAATGGCACGTACTTTGGTTGTTAATCCATGTTCCAGGGCCCATTTCACTTACATTCTTATGAGATTTTGCTCTTTAAAATCGATTTGGCTCCTTAACAGTGATCTTGTGTACTGAAAACCATCAGTTCCAGCACACGCCATCTGGACACTTTCGCCAGTGTGTCATGGAAATAGTGTCCTCCGTGATATTGTGGCAGTGTTTTGCATTTCAAAAGAGTTCTTTAATTTTAGCAAATGGATTCTGTTTAATGATGGATTTTCCTTGTTAGTTCACAATCTTAGTGAACTGCTGCCCACGTACAGCAGTGTCTGCTGTGACCTCATAGTCCAGTCTGTGAGTGGCAGTCTCTGTTACTGATGTTACAGGTGTAATATGTATGAAGCAGAGGCATGGTAGTCGATGGCCTTTCTTTTCGACACACTTTTCTTCATCCACAGTTGCTAGATAACGAACAAATAATTATGTGTACATTGAGACAAGTAACGTATCTGGACATTCCAACCGAGATTTTTACTTGCGACTCTCCTAATGTGAACTTTAATGCATCCACTGGCCACACGAATCAGCATTGCTTGAGTGTTTATTTGACAGATCTTTCCACATGATATCGTCAACACAACATCGGCTGATTAATTAGAAAATAATCGTTTGTGTACAGTCATCTTATATAGGCATCTAGCACGCTCTCAGGGAATGAAGACAGATGCTTGTGTGGAGTATTGAGTTTAGGTGTGGGATGTTGGCAAAGCTTGCTAGTGTGTTCACAGGTGTACATATTGTATAGGAGGTCCTGCCGTGTAATTTCATGTGCTTATGTCCTAAGAGTTTAAATGTGTTTTTTTTATGCGTGCATCCTTACAAATCAAGTCTGGATACATCCTTACAAATCAAGTATGGATACAATGGATACTGCATAATAGCATCACTTCAGGTTTAGAGCAGTTTGATTCAAGCGATACATTGTAAGACAGCAGGAATAGGCAATAGTTCCATCCTATTCAATATGTTTGATAGCACTAGGGGTGGACGCATGTTTGCATAGTCCAAAAATATGTATGGGGGGGTTTGGTTGTCATCATGTATCGTAAAAAATATGTTGCTACACCTAATGAGCAAAACATTCAAATTGATGCTAATAGCAATTATGCAATCGCACGTCCCATATCACGTGTTAGTGGGAGGTTGAACCAATACTAAATGCAGTTTTTTGACTTTGTAAACAGATGAAGCCAAACCTAAATGGCATAATCTGTTATCCACAATTCTATTAAGCACACTGAAATGTGTTAGATGATTTTAACTTTGATGTTTTTGTGTTTTTAAATCGTAAAGTGCCACTGAACAGTGGATGTTTAATTCCTCATTTACAATAACTGAGTAGTTTATTGCTGTCTTGTTAGAACCATGTTTAATGTAATAAGTTGAGGAACAAACTGTTGAACATGTTGTGGCTCACGTGTACAAATGTTCACTTTTTGTATTTTATTTTGTTCCGAACCATTATCCAGGCTATTGACATTTGTACTAGTTATCTGTCTATGACAGAAGACCAGTAAGGTATTTTAGTTGCACAATATGCTAACCCATTATCTACAGTATCAGTATTGGAGAAAGACTATGCATATTGGCCTTTATTCGTATTTTATTGTGGTAAATAACATGTACGCATTTACAGTAGTAAGTACAATTTTACTACAGTAAAATAATAAAGCTTGGTGTCTTGCGTGTTTTTGTTTGTGTACATGGATTCGTGAGAAATTATATTTTTGTAATATTGTTATGTTATATTACATAAGTTGCATTCATGTATGAAGTACTATATATATACCATTCTTTTAGTATGTGTGTAATTATGCATGTATGTAATTAATAAAAATTGTAAATACATGTAGCTATATACAGAGTTCCTGTGTTTGAATTGCAATACATACACTTACAGTGATATGTTACGTTACTCTGATGCAACCCACAAGTTGGGTCCCCATCAGAGTAAGTACACAGACAAAAATTATTTTAATGCTTGCATAGTGTACATGGTCTGAACTCAGCAACATATCGTATTTTAAGTACAGTACATTGTCTGTAGGGTAATTCAACATGTATAATTTAAGTAATTAGACACGAGGAGATAATGACACAACTATATCTATTTATTTTCAACGTGCAAATGAACTACCAACAGGTTGTAGGTGTAACATGGGCACCAATTGAAGGCAATTTCTCATACAAACACTTGCATACTTTGGCAGAATGTCATGCGTTTTTTATTATTCCTACTTCAAAACAGCTGTTAAAAGAGGCCTTGGCCGTTACGTTGTCGCTTGACCAAAAAAATATGAAAACATTCAAGACCGAGATACTTAAAGATATTATTATCGTACTTGTCTTGTGAAATTAGTATGCTAGTCGGCATAATCTTGTGAGGCAAATACATGTTTAAGGAACTAATAACACATGTAATAGGCCCACTATATGACTAATGCAGTGATTAACTTTTCCAAATATAAAAAAAAATGATACAGGAGCGGTATAGTATACAAAGGTTGTGCATGTAACGTGGACACAAACAATACTCAAACAAAGTATTGCACCATGGTAGCATCACTACAGCTACGACTATTCCTAAAGGTAGAATTATGTATCTTAGTACTTATTACAAAGTCCCAATAACTTGGGTTTCAAAGAAAAATATATTGAGTGATTGGGTTATAAAGCAAGTGGTAGCCTAAAATATGGATATTATAGGTATGTGGTTGTAAGTATAACCAATGTCCACACCACATGTTACACGTGCAACCACACGTTTGCAGCCCCCTATCAGTGCTACACATTGTATCCCATCAATTGTTTTGTTTGATCCAAGTAATACACACATTGAACTATGTCTGGACGCATCAAATAGAATGCATGACGTTTCCTTCACAGCTTAGCACTAAAGACAAATTAGGCTTGCAAAAACAGCCTTCTGCAACGAGACATGTACACTTACAAATAAACGGTTTCTACATCAAAGGTACTTTTATGTTTAATATATCTACCAAGTATAATGTATCATTTGATGTGAAATGCTTGCCATTGTTGGCAGCAATTATTGCAAACAATGTACATGAAATCAACATGCTAAAACGTTTGCCAAGTCGTGAACTTACCCAATATATATATATATCATAAAAGTATTGTATAGTACCCCGTGCTTATGGCTGCTCAATGTGCTTTACACTTTACTCCTGGCAGATTTATTCAAGCAAGCATCATCTTGACTTCTCTTGGAAGCATTCAGCCATGTTGCAATTAATGTACGAAGACTATTTGTACACAAATAGCGACCACTGTCTATGGCCAGGTAGTCATTCACACATGTGAGTAAACTGATGCAGCGTAGAGTGAACGAACTTGTCCAATATTTGAAATGGCAGCACAAGGTTTTAACCCCGTATCTCCCGGTTGAGTCTGATGCTCTAGCCACTGTGTTCTACTGAGAAATTTTCAAAAGCACCCCACCTCTTGTCACCTGATGTCAAGATTCAACAATGAAGTCGTGCTGAAGCTCCGGCTCAGCCAACCAAATATGGATTTGGTTAGGCCGCCAATTGTTTTGCGAGCCTCAAACGGGTGCAAATGGAGGTGTTGGCCCCCCAGACGACCCTCTCTGGATCCGCCCCTGGGTCTGCCAGTTCCTGTTACTTCGACTCCATTATCTTCAAAGGATTCTCTCCAGCGGTTTTCTAGCTTTCAAGTATGACATGCATCCTCTCGTCCATTTGAGTTTCTTTGTGTGAGCGTGACTTCTCTGACTCGTTCGTGTAACACTAGTTAGCCAGACATGCAGCGCCGGGTTTATGACTGTGAGGCCCGCGAGTAATGATTCGTTGGGTATCATCGTATGATGATACTGTAGTTATCACTCATCCCTACCTTATACAATAGGGGCATGCCGAACACATTTTGACAGTGGCTCATCGTTCAAAAGTACAGCCACGCCCATAGGCTGGGGCATGTGGAGCGTGTCCCAGTGCAGATCTCTCTGCCCCCCCCCCCCCACCATCCCCGCCCGACGGAATGATTAGTAAGATGTTGCTAGTGTATAGGGGCTGGAGATAGGATTAGCTTCCACTCCAATATGTCGGAACTGTTGGTGGATTTTGTGGTGAATTTGAGGTGTTTGGTCAACCTGAGGGAGGGGGTGCAAATTGAGGTTTTGGAGAGCCTGAATGTGGGTGTTTGTGTCGAATCTCAAAGGGGAAGGAAGGAGGGAGGGAGGGATTGCAGGAGGGACGGAGGGAGATATGGAAGGAGGGACGGATGGACGGACGGCGGGCATGCGTGCGTGCGTGGGTGGGTGAGTGAGTGGGTGGGTGGGTGGGTGAGTGAGTGAGTGAGTGAGTGAGCGAGTGAGCGAGTGAGTGAGGAAACAACGGTTGGCCAGAGCAATAATGATAATGATACAACAATGACCTCCGAAATAAAACGGCTGTAAAAATAAATAATATTAAACCTTTATTTTGACATATCAACTGCATCAACTTTGGAAAGGCATCCACCATCTTTCCCTCGGATATATATTACAGGCATACTGCTTCCCTTCAAAGGAGATCAACATTCTGAAGGGTAATCACCTCATGTATGCAAACAATCAATGTAATACGATATAGCCCAGTCGTTGTGTGTATGAATTGTGCATTTTATGATACAAGCATGAAATTTGGCATACACTTGGAGCAAATAAAAACAAAAATATTTGGATATAGGGCCATCGCAGATTTCTACCTGGAAGGCGATGGCGGCCATTTTTCAAAATGGCCGCAGAAAACCTATTTTCCCCATATTTTAATAACCTTACCACGTAGAGCAGTAATTTTGGTACCAAAACATAGGTTTTCGGGGGTCAACGATTTCAAATATGTTACTTTTGACTTTCTCCGACATTCACATCCGCCATTTTTAAAGATGGCGGTCGCTAAACTCACTGTCCCTATATTTTACTAAATTTGGCATACAAAACCGTAATTATGGTGTCACTGTATTGGTTATAGGTAAAAGATGGCAAATATGTTACGATTGGTCTTCGCCAATATATTCTTATCCGCCATTTAAAAAATGGCGCCTTTCAAAGCCAATTTTCCTCATATCTTAAGAACTAAACCATCCAGAGAGATAAGTGTGGTCAAAATTTTTATTTTTTAGTGCATGTGGCTGTTTCAAAAATGTTACTTTTGATCTTGTTGGACATTCGTATCGGCCATGCATGCACCTGTCCAACCGCTGCACTCCAAAAAGGTGCCAGGCCAGACCAGGATTCAGAATATTCACTGCCTTCTTCCCTACATCTATGGAATGACGAATCATGGCCACGGTCTTGACCTGATCAAAGAAGAGGGGCAGTAGAGAAGTCATTGCCACGGTGCCGTCTGGTGATGTATTTGGTGGTTGAGTGCTAGCGTGGTATATGCCGCCCATAAGAGGGTCTCATTCCCCTTGAGAGTGTCAGTTGCCACCACCTGCTTTATCTACTGTAGTCACCTGTGAAAGTAAACTCAGCTAGGTTAGACAATGACACAGTTTAATATAGCAGAGTTATGCTTGCAAGGTTTTGTTCTGTTGGATATGTCTGTTTACAACAAAAACCTTACCGGTAGATTAGCTTGATATTGACATACAACTTTCTCTATTTCATAATGATAAAATATGTTATTGCCCAGGTTAATGGAGATATTGAGTACTCTATAATACAAAATGCACGTGCACATGTCGTACATTTGTTCCGCAAGATTACACTTGCGTATCTTTGAATGGACCATCACTAGATTGATCGACAATAGTGTTTTTCGTTCGTGGTTGTGCTTAATAGTAGTTTGGTTAAAGTATGGTAATTAAACAAAGACAATAACCAGTGCAACGTAGCTATGGTAAACACATGAATTAATACTGTACCTGAATTCCTTCTGCATGGTTTGAGGTATGAGCTGACAATCTGCCTTGTTAGGCCCCTCTAGCTTTGGCATGGGTAAATTGGGTCTGCGTATTGCAACAGGAGGCACACTGGTGTCCGTCTGTGATAGATACGCTACCGTCTTCTTGGCCGCAATGCGATCGTTGGCGTGGGTGGTAGCAACGGTCCGTTGAACTCCTCTGAACACGTCGACTGGATGTTGGAATATGGATATTCCTGTTCCAAGGAACGAGTCATGTGAACTAGTAGAACTAGGATTGTGGTCGATGTTATCTATTGCTGCAGTATAGTGAAGAGGCCACCTTTGAGTTGAGGCGGACACACGGCTTTCTCCATCTCATAATGACGACAGACGTTGTTGCCTAGTTCAGTGGATATGTTGAGTACCCTGTCATACGAAACGCTCAGGCCCATGTCATACGGAGTGTTCACATGATCACGCTTGCGAGTCATTGTAAGGACCATCACACCGACGTAGATCGGCAGTGGTGTTTCCCGTTCTTGGTTGTGCTTAGTAGTACAAGCAGTGACATCCTCTTTGTGGCGTACCGAACTGTTGAACCATATCTACTAATACCAAGAGAGAAACTGGCACAGACTCCTCCTGGCATTTGGTTTAAAATGAACCACTGAATTCCCTTTTCATTTTGAACATGTATCTCCTGACTATGTTAGCGGCCTTGGAAAGATGAACAGCGTCGTTGTCAGCATCACTTTCACGTGCTTTTCGTATTGCCGATCCAACATCTTCATTGCAAACGAGAACCAATTCACGGGCTTGCTTGTGAGCTTCCATATCTGGAAAGTAAGCAAGTATTTTGTCCTTTGGTCTGGTGGAGTGGACACGTCCCGTTACACTACTTCCACGTTGGTCGAGTTGGGTACTGTACAAATTTGCCAGATCTGTCAGTTTAATAACTGGTAAACAAGACTGTCGGTGTGGGTTTCTTCAATATATGAGATGCGTCCAGCACTTGCGATGCCAGGGTAATCAAAGTCTACTTCACGTTCTCCAGATGTTGCCATTTCTCGTGCTTTGCTATACAAAGAGACCAGGCATTGGGTGTGATATTTGGCCTCTTGTGCGATCGGCACTTAGTTTCGCGAGAAGGGCAGTGTCCTGCAATTTGACAGCACACTGCCTGACGCGAACGTCAACCTGAAAGGTCGACGCCTTGCGTAGCCTCTTCCACACTTTGACGGGTGAACTTCTTGGAAACAGCTGCATTGTCTTCAATGTGAGATGTTCTCTTCTCTGCCCGCTGAAGTTTTGTTTTGTTGAACTGCAATCTCAACCAGTGGTGCCATTTGGCTTTGTGCTGCCGGAAAGTTGCCTCAATGCTCTTACCTTTATCTGACCTTGACAGCTTGATTGTTTTAGTTCTTACCTTAAGAACGGTCAGTAATTGCCCAAGTTGAGCATTGAGACCGTCTCAAGGTTAGTTTGCTGTAGTGGTATTCTATTATTTTTTCTCTTTGTCTAGTCTTTACCGGTTTGCCTAGTCTCTAGGCTCGATTGTGTGTGTGTTTGTTTGTTTGTGTGTGTGTGTGTGTGTGTGTGTGTGTGTGTGTGTGTGTGTGTGTGCGCGCGTGTGTGTGTGTGTGTGTGTGTGTGTGTGTGTGTGTGTGTGTGTGTGTGTGTGTGTGCATGAGTGTGTGCATGTTCAAACCCATGATATTGTCAGTGATAGTTTTGTAGCCTACTCCCTCTGCGTCACGTTTTGAATAAGCTGAGCAGAAAACCAACCACAAGAGCAAGCAGGATTCAGAAGCAGGTACTCAACGATATACCATATGAAGGAGAAATGCCGAGTATATAATATTCCGCTCTGCATCGCGTTCGTCGACTACGAGAAAGCTTTCGACTCGATGCAAACTCAAGCAATACTGACCTCGCTTCAAGAACAGGGGAAACAAGCCATCTTTATCGGACTCCTGAAAGACATCTGCACCAACAGCTCGATGACAGTCCAGCTACACAAAGAAAGCAACAAGATCTACATCAAGAGAGGAGTACGACAAGGTGACACCATATCGCTGAAGCTGTTTACGGCAACACTTAAAAGCATATTCCGAAGACTGACCTGGGAAACCAGAGGTTTCAAGATTGACGGAGACTATTTCTCTCATCTTCATTTCGCCGACGACATACTCATATACACTAGTACACCGCAAGAACTACAACAAATGCTGCAGGAGCCAGCTGACGAAAGTGAAACATAAGGTCTGAAGATGAACATTTTGAAGATAAAAGTGATGTTAGAAAACGACACACCAACACATATATATCAATACCACGCAAACAAAGAACGTTGAAAGCTACGTCTACCTGGGACAGCAATACAGCATAAGGGACAGAACCCAAGACAAGGAGATTCAAAGAAGAATCACGGCAGGCTGGACAGCATTCGTCAAACACCGCAACATCTTCAAGGGTAACTTTGGAACCTGATCGAAAGACAAATCTACACCTCATGCGAGCTTCCAGCGATGTCATAAGGAGCGAAAACATGGACATACACCAACCAGGCAAAGAACAAGCTAGCAGCCGCACAAACAAAGATGGAAAGAAATACCCTAAACATCACATATCGGGAGAGAGAAAAACAAACATCTGGGTAAGAGATAAAACAAAGGTCATAGACGTGACTGAACAAATCAGAAGACAGAAGTGGACCTGGGCAGAGCACATCAGCAGACTACGGGATAATCGATGGACACCGCGTATCATCACATGGAGACCTTACGAATGGAAATGATCTAGAGGAAGACCGGCGGGACGGTGGAGAGACGAACTAGACGAATGCTGGAAAGGCACTATATGGCAGAGGAGAGCGCAAGACAGGCAGATATGGAAACGACACGCTCAGACCTTTGCCCAACCACGGCACACAACGGCTGTACAATGATGATTATTTGAAGGTACTAACTGTTACGTCTCCCTTCTTTGCACTACTTGACATTATGAACATCTACAATATTCTGCTAGATAATCATCTTTATTCTACTCCGGCATCGTGCTCACATGGCACGCACACTCTCGCTCCGACACATTCTATATTCGGGGTATCCTGGGTATTATTAGCTTTGCCTCCGTTCCAGCGTCCATGATACTCAGTATCAGCTTTGCCTCCGTTCCAGCTACTGTCCATGATACTCAGTATGGGACACTACATCACTCCTCTACTAGAATTAAAATGTATTAACAAATTATAACAAAATTACCAATTAACTGCTACCTTAATTATTACGTGATAGTCTCTAGTTTCATAGTAAGTAACATAGTCTCTGAGTCTTATCTGACGTCGTATGTTTCGCCTCGGTCATTGTGCTGATACGTCACGCACTGGTTCGTCACGATCGTTCAGGTTGACAGGATGGTTGATGAGGAAGTCATCATCGTCGTCATCGTCATCATCACAGTCACTTTCTTGATTGTTTACTTCTTTTCCTCGTCTTTCACTCGCGGTAATCTTTCAAAACCACATCGAATTTCTGGTTACCGTTCTCCCTCCAGCTTGGCATGTCATCATGTTTCCTTTTCTGTTGATCATTTCGTACGGAGTTGTGTGTAACGGTGTGGTGGTTTTGTCACGCTTACTGTCTCTTCGCAGTAATACTGTGTCGCCAATATTGATGTTGGTCGTTACAGCTCGGTTTCGCTGATCAGCATACTTTTTCATCATTGACTTTGCAAGAGCATCATTCTTTGCTGCTTTCACTTCCGTGTACGTCTTCGCATGACCATCCTTCTGCTGTGGTAGCTTTATTCGAGGTTCTCGTCCGAACAACACCCGGTATGGTGAGTATTTTGTGGATGAGTGTGGCGTAGCTCTGTGCTGTCGATGGAATCGATGGGGTTCCTGTTGCCAGTTTTTCCTTTCAACAATTGCTGTATGAATTGCTTTCATCATCGGCTTGTTGAACGCTTCAGCTTGCGCGTTTGCTCTAGGCCACAGCAGCGTTATGCGTCTGTTTGAATCCGCTGTTCTCCGCATATTTCTGAAATGTGTCGGAGTTAAACGGACTTCCGTTGTCTGTCTTTATGACTTCTGGCCTTCCGAAGGTAGACAGAACTTTGTCTACCACAAGGATTACAGTGTTCGCCGATACGGATCGCATTAGTTCGACTACGGGATACCGCGAGTGTTCGTCTATTATCACAAGTAGTCCAGTCGGCAGTGGGCCACAAAAGTCTATGCTAAGGTTTTGCCATGGAGAGTCAGGCATATGTGACATTTTCAGCGGTCCCATTTGCTTCGGTTCCGTATTCGTCACTTGACAGGCGAAGCATGTTTTCACGGCTTTTTTTTACAATTTCGTTGATACGCGGGAACCACAACTTTGATCATATTAACGACTTGGTTCGGTTGATCCCTTGATGACCTTCGTGGGCGATTGCAACAGCCTTATCTCGCAGTGCTGTTGGCAGAACTATTCGAATTCCTCGTAAAAGTACACTGTCGTGCGATGTAAGTTCGTCTTTTACTGCAGCGATTTCTTTGAGCTCTTTCTGCAGTTGCTGATTCGCAATCGTCATGATTTCGAACTATCGTCCGTTTTGCACAAACTGCAACGTTTTCGTGATTGCCTCGTCTTCCACTGAGGCTGTTCTGACATCATGCCGTGTCATTGCTTTTGGAATCGACGTTTCTGCGATGAACGAGACGTATTCCTCCGCAACAGTCTTTCTGCTTGTCGTTTTTGTCTCGGCCGGATGTCTGGACATGTCTGCAGGATTCTCGTTGCCTGGGCGATATTTGATGGTGAATTTGTACGGTTGCAGACGTAGACCCCATCTCTCGATTCTCAGTGGCGGTCGTTCTTTCTGCCAAATGTGTTCGAGCGGATTATGGTCAGTTATCACCGTGACGTGTGGTGCTCCTCGAGCATACATGTCATAACGTTTACATGCCCATACGACACCTAGGGCTTCACATTCCATCTGACTGAATCGACTTTCAATGTCCGTTAGCGCTTTGCTTGCCCACGACATTACACGTCCATTCTGCACGAATATCGCGCCTAAGCCAACAGGGCTTGCAACGACATTTATTTCACTGTTTTTCTGTGGGTCGTAATATGCCATTGTAGCATCTTTTGTCAGCAGTTCCTTCAATTTATCAAAGGCGGCTTGCTGTTCGTTCTGCCAAGACCATTCTGTTTTCTTCCTTGTTAGCCGCCGAATTGGTTCTGATAGCGTGGCATAATCTGGAATGAACCTGGCACAAAAATTCATAATTCCTAGTAGAGTCCGGGCTTCCGTGATATTCGTGGGCGGTTTTGTTTCTTGGATTGCATCCACCTTCTTTTCATCTGGTGAGATTCCGTTCGCGCCAAAGACGATTCCGAAGAATTATCCCTTGTCTCTGTTGAACTCACATTTCTGTTTGTTCAGTGCGAGACCGCGTTCTTCCAGTCGAGTGAAGAGAGTCTCGAGCGCCCCGTCGTGTTCCTCCCGAGTAGCTCTATATATCAAGATGTCATCCGCAATGGTTGTGACACCCTTGAGATCACGAACAACATTGTGTATTTCTTTCTGGAACACCTCTGATGCGAAACAAACGCCAAAATTCAATCGTTTATATCGAAAGAGACCGATGTGTGTGTTGAATGTGGTGATTGAGCGTGAACTGGGATCAAGTACCAGCTGATGGTATCCTGAGCGCAGGTCTACCTTACAGAATACTGTCGCTCCATTCAAGTCATTGATCAGTTCATTGACAGTTGGCATTTGGTGTCTCTCGCGCATTATTGCCATGTTCGGTTGACGCATGTCGACACATACTCTTATTTTGCTAGAGTCTTTCTTTGGTGTCACGACGATCGGTGAGACCAAAGGAGTTGTTTTAGCAGGTTGTCGATCTCTGCTTCAACTTTCGTTCTCATGTGAAACGGAGTTCGCCGTTGTTTCAGTGCTATTGACTTGATCGATTCGTCCACGTGTAGTTTCACTGTGACATTCTTCAACTTTCCTATTCCTTTGAACATGTGTGTAGTGTCTCATACTCATATGGGACACTACACTAACGTTGTTAAATGACGCACACCTTAACAGGATTGGTAGTAGGCCCTACAGTAGACAGCTTGAGGACCTCGACATTTCGAACGATAATTGAGTCCAAAAGTTACTACAGCGGGGACAAACATGTCAAGTATCGTCTGCAAATCAGCCGCGGAATGAACGAATTCCTACGGTAGTTTTCCTGAAAAAAGTCTCCAAGATGGTTGCTCAGAAGTAGGCTCTACTGCACTGGTTGCGTTAGTATTCCGTGGATGTATAACGTGTATCGAATTTTCGTCGACGTTGTAAGTTAGTTTCTCTTGACTTGCCACATGCCTCCGTGCCAGATATCCGTAATTGTTTTGCCGACAGTATATCTTCCGTTTTTCTCTTTGAACCTATTCAAGGTGAGCGGTTGCATGATCTTGCTCGGATACTTATGATTCTGTAACGTTTGCATCTAATTATAGTATTAAATTTCGCTTTGAGACTAATGTATTGATTCCACTCTCTAGGCGAGTGTTTCTCAACCGGTGTGTCGCGGCACTCTAGTGTGCCGCGAAAACCTTCCAAGTGTGCAGCGGCATATCTAGTAATTAACATAGAAAGTAAGCAGAAGCTATGGAAATTGTCAACTTCACCAAATCAAAGTATCGCCTTTTCTCCGTACTTTGTGAGGAAATGGGAGAAGATGGGAGAAAAAAACCTTCTTCATACAGAAGTTCGCATGCTTTACCGAGGCCTGTCAAAACATTTTGAGCTGAGAGATGAACTTTCAAGAGTTTCTGTTGTTGCATAAAGAATTGTATCATGTCCATTTGTTGCATAACAATTACTAGGTGGCAGAACTTGCATACGTGGCTAACATCTCCGAGAATGTCAACGAACTGAATCGAAGAATGCAAGATCGCGGAGAGAACGTCCTTGCATGTACGGGCAATCTAAATGGAATGGTAGACGGAATATAGCTACAGGCCCCAAATCCTACAAAGAAGAACTAAATAACAAATAAAGTAAGTCACATCCGGGTGCCATCAGATAACGGGAACCATATTACTAGCCAATCGACACCGCCCAGCACAAGTCCGGCTGCGACTTTAAAGGAATAAAAAACGTCTTATTTGAAAAGACAAATAAATCACTGTGTTGACGAAGTCGGTGCATACGGTTGTGGTCGATGGTAGAAATCGTTATCTTTTTAAGACTTCTTCCCGCGGTTCATAGCTCTGGCTTTGAGAGTCTGGTGTGCAATTCACCAAATAGGGAGATGGACTGGATTGAGCCAGACCCGACCAGTGCTGCGCGTCAATCGTGTTTACGTCACTTACGTACATGGTAAGTCATTAGTTTTTTTTAGAATAGATGCAAACGTTAAAGATCTTTCTTATCCAAGACAGGTGCAGGTTTCTCATGGGTCCGAGTAGAAGTTCGGGTCGTCAATTATCACCTGATTGCTTATGAGAATATGTTAGCATATTACAGAGAAATATTTTGAAAACTACAACATTTATTATATCCATTATAGGAGGAATGGTAAAGATGATTTTTCTTAGTATAACTTCAAATTAAGCAATTATTTTAATTGTAAAAAAATCAGTTTGATCCACGAAAACAACCCCTTCTCACGTGTCTAAAATGAATTAACTCTTTACATGCAAAGATGGCATTTATTAAATTACATAATTTACAACACTAGGTCTATATAGATTTTTTTTTTCGAGGATCAAGAAAACAAAGAAATGGCCTAGAGCAGTGCTTCTCAACCTATATATATATATATATATATATGTGTGTGTGTGTGTGTGTGTGTGTATCGGTACAATAGTGACAGGTTCAACAATACACATTAAGGGGAAACAAAAGGCAACTTTGCTGTGGACCTGTACACCAGCAGTTTCAGCGCCAAAACTAATTCGGCGACGCAAACAAGAGTAGGGGCCTACTGTCCTCAGTTTTGAGACTGGCGAATTGGGAAGAGGGTGGCGTTAGGCTTTCTATCACATTGGCGCTGTCCGTGCAATTTAAATTATGTGTTTTCAGCAAGGTAATTCTAGTAAACTGGTGGCATAAAATGCCTGACTGTACTTGCTAATGTTTAGTTTATATTCTCTTTTAGATGCATACGCCCAAAATATGCCTTGTGTTGCCGTTTAACAAATCGTATGCGCCAACACAAGTGCTACTAGCAGAGCGAAAAAAGAACCACGAGAAAGGCAGTTGGCTGCGTTTGCGTCATCACTGTCAGCAGCATAAGTACCTACTACGGCATCCAACTTCGGCGACGTGATCAGACGACCGAGAAACAAAATGGCGCCGGTCGTGCGTTCCCGTACCAGCAACAAGAACGGCCTGTCAATAACAAATGTGGGCACGGGTGGCGGAAATGACGTCAGGCCGATGATAGCGACACTAGCGGCAGCTGCCTCCGTTCCTGCTTCTCCCACGTCGATGTGCATGCTGTGCACAAAGTCGCTCATGAACATCTCCTCGTTATCGCTCACCCCAGAGAGATCCGCTGAGCCGTCAAACAGGTCAACCATGCCCATCGCCGTCAGAGTTCTCGTCAGGCACAGAGTTGTCGTCAGTGAAAACTTTGGCATGGTCAACTTGATAAGGCGCGGCGGAGGCATTCTCCGTACGGCAGCGTCGAACTTTGCCGATTCGAGGTGATCTTCCAGGCAAGACAGGCCGATGTCGTCAGGCAGAAGAATGTACATAGACATGTCTCCTGTGCTGTAAGGTAGTTCGATAATTCGACAACGTAGATCGTTGACGCTATCGAACGAAAATCGCGCCTGCGTAGTCATCATCTCCATCTCGATCAACTGCGTGTTCGAGATAAAGAACGCCCCCTTCCGAGTGTTGCGCGCTTCGAATGGAGTCCGCCAGAGGGCCTTAAAATATACTGCGTTGACGAAGGTAGCCACAGTTCGGTAACTGATACTGCCCGCTCTTAGCAACTGTCGGATGTTTCCCGCCGTAGTTTTGGACGTCCACTCGTTGATGTGGGCGCGAGCACCTTCCGGATCGCCGACGAAGTCGAGCGTTTGTAGGGAAGCGTTGTATAAGTCTACGGCGATGTCTTTGAAATCCGATAGGAAGCGCTCTCGTCGCCTCGCGAACAAACCAGTGGCGACAAGCAGCGAGCAGTTGTCGGTGTTGTCTCTGCTGTCGAGCATCTGCAACGAAATGGATTCATTTATCTTTCGACCAGAATAAGTAAATAGCAATTATTAAGGTAACTGCTATTTACGCCAGGCTTCCGTTGTTAACATCTGATAAGTTTATTTGTGGTGACGCAACGAACTGGAACAACTTGTCACATTTGATAAAGGTATATAAATAAGTATGTTCGCTCAACCGTTCTGCGTTCAGATATCTTATCCGCCCATCTGCCGTGTTGTGAAAGCTGACTGCGCTATATTGGAAGCCGTCGTGACGACATAATCACGTAAACTTTAAAACTGTCCACTACGTCGCTTGCAGTCGGTGTCGGTCTGACGTATTAGAAAGTGTTCAAGTTTATGTGATTATGACGTAACGCCGGCTTCAAGTATAACACAATCGGTGTAGTGGGAGTCTGGTTTGGTTTGGTGTAGCCTGGTCTGGTCAGGTCGGGTCGGGCGAAATGTGTCAGTATACCGGCCTTGACATTCTGGTGATGGTGCACGAAATGTATTAGTTCAGAAATAAGAACTTCATCGCTGTATCTATAGGTTTTGAGGTTGTCGATAATAATTATGCACTGGCAGATATGCACATTCAGCGTTACTGTGACATCTCTTATCTGCTCGCCTGCAATTAGCATCCCAGTTGAATGACTTCTTTTCAGCTTCGTGGTATCGTATGAAGATCTTATATTGCCAAAATGAAGTTGGTTGTCGAAAGAATTTATTTCAATGTGGTGACGTCTTTGATTGACTGAGAGTAGATTAAAGTTAAATATTTATAAAACAGAGTTTCTTACAATTAATACACAGAGGCAGCGTGACGAAATTGAAAGCTTTTTCTCACATCTATGCTTAGCCAGTATGTTACGCCTGCACCGTCAGCACGACATCTTGGAGTAATCTTTGATGGTCATTTTAATGCTGTTATCATATTCGTGATTTACGACGTATTCGTCGTTATTTGCCTCTTTCTGTTGCAAAAACTATCGCAACTGCACTTGTTACTAGTAAGCTTGACTATTGTAATTCCCCCTTTCACAATATTGCCCTTAAGGATATCACTGGGTTACAACGTGTACAGAATTGCTTAGCTGGGGTTGTGACTCGGTCTCCGGGGTTTTCTCAATCAGTGCCTCTTCTGAAGTCCTTGTACTGGCTTCCTGTACGATATCGTATTATTTTAAAGATCTGTACCATTATCTATCAGACACTTTCATATAAGCAACTCTCTGGAATGTGCTCCCTCTTAGTGTTAGATCAGTTGAACATATTATAACATTTCGCCGTCATTTAAGAACTTACCTTTATAACTTTGCATATCAACCTAGCACCCTGGCGTACCGATCCATCTGTTGACGACTTTAATACGGCTGATCGATTCTTATGTTGACTAACCCTTTTGTATTGATGCGCTTCTGTGCTTGATTTCCGAGGATTTATGCGCAAAAGAAGTTGCCTTATTATTATTATTACTACTACTACTATTGGCCAATACAGTTCAAAAGACTGAAACATATATACCAACTTGTGAAATAAAAAAATTCTTGACCAACAAATCAACTTGCGCATCTGTTTTTATTGGAAGATCTGGGTGGTGAACGTTGTGCATAATGCATATTGGTTTAGTCTATCTACAGCACATGTATACCTATGGCGGACTGTTTCTGCTACTTACTGCATGAGTTAGCACAAGTTACGGATTCACACGTATAACCATCGAAACATGGTGAACAATGCGCAATCTCCAACTACACCGCCTTGAGGCTCACCACAACCACCAACTGCCCCACTTGCCGAAACATTAGGGGGACAAACATAACTACAGCCCTCCTAACCAAAATATTGAGGGTTAAGTCCCCCCCTCCTGTTCCGATGCCCATGACATGGAATTAGTCTTAAGGGCGGGATACACTACCATCTTTCGCCCGACCAGACCACACCAGACTCCCCCAACTACAGTGTATCCACACACTGACCGACACCGACTGCGCTATACTGGAAACCAGCGTGACGTCATAATCGCGTAAACTTGAAAACTTTCCACGTCGATTGTAGTCTGACGTAGTCAAATATTTTCACGTTTACGTGATTATGACGTCACGCCGGCTTGGAGTGTAGCGCAGTCGGTGTCGGTCGGTGTAGTGGATACAATGTAGTCAGAGGGAGTCTGGTCTGGTCTAATTTGGTCTGGGCTGGTCTAATCGGGCAAAAGGTTCCAGTGTATCCCGGCCTTTACAAACCTGCAGGAGACGCTGGAACGATTCGTGTGTGTCGTTCCCGCAGCCATAGCGCAACGCTTCGACCATCTGTCGCCTGGTGTCGCCACCTGCGCCAGCCAGGGTCAGAGCGAGGCTGGAGAAGACGCTAATCGGAGAGAAGAACGAGTTGGAAGAGGGCGATGCGTGTTTCAGTCGGTCGTAGAGACGCCAGCCGAAATCGTTGTTGGCCATCACAAGTTGGCTGATGTCGGCGTCGACCTGTGCCAATACTATAGGTAGTATTAGCAACAGAATCCTACAACACAGCTAGACCCTGTAAGTTGATGGAGGTATGTTAGGTTGGACGGTATACACGAACGTCGTGAAACGACACCCGTTTGTTCACGCCAATGGCGTTCATTCCATTACAACACACCATTTGAAGGGAGCCGGTCAGTTCCTCTGCCCGCAGTTAGCGGGCGTGGTAATATGTAACCTGGAATTTGCTGTGTTGAATGTGGGAAAATCGTTGAACATCAAAGGGCATTGCAGTTAACTCAGCCCGACTCGGCCGTATGGCCAATGAAGCTTGTTTTGAAACTGGATATTTTGTTTGCTATTCGAACATGTTCCGGGGTCGTATATATTCCAAATTGCGAACGTTGTCACGGGCTTATTAAACACAATTTGGTGGGCAGTATACCTTCAACATAGTTAGCATGGTCTTAAGAGCATGATATTTATTAATAAAATAAAATAAAAACTAGGAACAGACTGCCTCCTTTTAAAGTATAAAAGGGCAGCTATGGTGATGAAACAGTGCGTTGTAGGGCACGTATAGGTATCAAAATAGCCCACGTACGAAATGTAATCAGTATCGATCCCTCAAAACGCTGCTTCGCTGTGGAAATTGTAATGACTAAAAGTGTTCGAAAATGCATTATCTGATAAAAAATATATATGCACCTTGTGTGCCTTAATTATGTGTCGTGATGGAATGAGTGCGTTGGTATAGATACGTGAGGTTAGAGTGTCGGCAAGCGGCGTCAGTCAATAATTTAAGCCACTCTGTATCTAATACAACCTTTCTGCCATGTTGATATCTGACATTTTTCGCACGCAAATTGGAACGTGCATATCACTAATGGTCTGATGATAACATTCCTTGTAATGATGCATGTGTGGTTATCAAACTGATATGTCGTAACGCCCCACGCCTCACACAGAAGGTCCGGAAGGTCAAATATTAGTTTATGTGACACAATGACAAATAATTTATTATTCCAGGCATATGCCTACTTGCTAGAATACTTATACCTAATGTAGGGCATAATTGCCAACTAATTGTTTGTTTCATCTGATATGGTTGCCTAGACGGTAGACCGTATGCCTGAAACAAATCGCAACATTGTTGAACGTTACCACTTGGCTACGTTAGAAGAAGTTGAGCACTATCGCCATTTTACAAATAGTAACTCAGATAGACGTGCGCTTATGCGCCAAGTATCACTCACTCAATGTAGACATATAGATACGTACATTTTACCAGCTTCTGATGTGGTTGACAGCCGACTGCGACCAATGAGTCTTCGTTGATGTGCGCGAGTGGCTGGACCGTTTAGCCGAGTTGAGTTGCAACGGAGATGACACAGTCGTGGTATTATGTTTCAGCATCTGCCGTGACCAGTGTGTACTGATAGTCATTTACAATACAAGTCTGTCCAGTGGAGACGACGTAACGCACAGTCCTTGTAAACACCTCGCGGAGTGGTCAGGGCAAAAGGTCGACTGCTCCTAGATATTTATAGACTCTGGTGGTAGCCCAGCGGCCTGGGAGACCAGTTGGCCAAGACAGGCGGTCACTCCAGGAAGTCGACCACCCGGAAATCACGTGCGCCCAAAATAGTTTTTTAATTGTTGTTATGAAAACAGACCGGTCGTCACGGAAACATTCCATCCAATTTCAGCGTATTTGATGTGTCGTGATGTACTTTGTCACGCCTGACTCAGCGTGACCGACACTGAGTGGAATATAATAACATTACTGACGCTATTTCTGCCATCCGAGCTATCTATGGGGATTGTTTTGACGAACATAGAACATCCACCCCCCCTAGAATAAATATGACGTTTCCTCCACTAAAATTAATAGTCGAACGTTTGCCCTTAAATCTATAATTTTGTAAATCATTTGAAACACTTGTTGCAATTCTGTATTCCGGGATAAATACCATAATTTTTATGTATTATAGCTCGGCATTTCAACTCCGCAAGATGGCTTGACATAGACGCATTAATTGGCAAATTCAGTAAAATACCGGAAGTATATCCAGGCGACCTGATGAGAAAAAAAATGGAACATCTAGTGAGTTGTTTCGTGCTGTTTATGATTAGGGTCGACACAAATTGGTACGTTTTTTAATTTACATTTTGCAATGGCTGGTTGGTAATAGAAGTGACATATATATATAAGTCTGGTGAGCGGTCTGTCATACACCTTGAGTCAGCATATATAGATTGGAGAACATGTGACGTGTTGAGAAGTGTCTTCCATTCCTCTCGATTGTCTTGACTTTGAAACGAAACTGTAATATGTGTCGTAGCCTCTGTTGCGTACTGATTGCAACACTAAGATGCCACCCAGACTATTTATGTCGCAGAAACAGTGCGTCGTTATCATCTGTGACGTTCCTGTGCGGTTTGCGGTTTGCGTTGATCATAAATCTTGATTTATTTTATATTTGTTTCAGTTGGAAAATACACAGCGTTATATTGCAGCTGCGCATGACGAGTGAGGGCAATGTAAACACAAGGTATATATTGGTCGTGTGTTTCCGGTAATTATTTCACTGACTGAGTGATTAAGACCGCTCAGCAAGGCCCGAGTCACGGCGACGCCGACAATTATAGGCTCATAATGTGCTTCTGCAATCCGTAGGCGTAGACCTCTTTACCTGCAGCGTTCGTCTGGCAGGTGATGTAGAATCGTATGCTATGCTCGGAACCGCCTCTGATTGACATGTGCGTAAATGAAACTTTCTGGTCATCGTGCTAATAGTGAACACTGCCGGACATTCTGCAGTCTGCACTCAGGGGTACTAATGTTCATATGAATAAGGTGATTCTATTGATATGAATATTATTGAACGTTGGACACCCTATATACATGGACATTACTGAATTTGGGGCACTCTGTACTGAAATGGATATTGCTGAACACACGTTTGACAATTTGTTCTTTATGTTTCATGTAATGCCCCCTGCATTTTAACACGATAAACCAAATGGGTAATTAAACATGCCCACTCGTTTTCCATCCCTCGTCTGAAATCCTTCTTACGCCACGCCAAGCTGGTGTAGGTCTTGATGGAATAAAAACGGTAAGTTCTTATAAAGCGCAGTGTCGAATCCTCAGTACTGCTCAAAGCGCTTTACACTTTACTCCCTGGCAGACCTGTACAATTTAACACCATCTCGACCTCCCTGGGCAGCATCCAGCAGGATTCGAACCCGGATTCTATTGGTCGTGGGTCCAAAGCTCTAACCACTGCACCGCTGCGCTCCACATTGTTAATAATAATAATAATAAGATAACTTCTATTGCACCTAAATCCTTGGAAACCAAGCTCAGAGGCGCATCAAAACAAAAGGATTGGTCAATCTCAAAATCCATCAGCAGTATTCCAGTTGTCAACAGACGGGTCAAGGCGCTAGGGAGCTACGGTGGATAAGCAAGATTGTAAAGTTTAACATTTACTCATAGCAATTCCCAATTAAGAGACATAACGAGGCGTGTAGACTAACGTTCCTGTTTGCTTAGATGATCGTTAATTAATCGATTTGTAACAGCGAGCGGCGGCAATCGCACACTGCTTTATTAGACGCGCCTTGTAACAGCCACCTAGGCCGAGTGGCACACTGATATTGATCCCGTACGCAATTGGTCGGTGATTACAGTCGACAGTGATCAATCGGCTCTCAACACATCAGACGATTGTTTAGTGTAGGATCGACGCAACAAGTTTCACCGTGTTGCATCGCAACGACCCTCTCTCTCTCTCTCTCTCTCTCTCTCTCTCTCTCTCTCTCTCTCTCTCTCTCTCTCTCTCTCTCTCTCTCTCTCTCTCTCTCTCCCTCTCCCTCTCTCCTTCTCTCCCTATCTCCCACTCTTCCACCTCTCACTCCTTCTATCTTTTTGTATCCTGGTAGACAATGTAAAATACAGATTCAGCAACCGTTACCAAGACGGTTTATGTAAATACAAACACTGTTTCGCCGCTGTACTGTTCTCGTTTGACGGAAGGTGCAACGTGTAACTAAACGAACTACCTCCGCGTTACCCATATCCACGACCCCATTCAACAAAGTCCAGTTTATTTTGCCATATTTTAATGGTTACGAGAGAAAAATTTGTGTTCACGGCTACGCCCACCATCAATGTATTCTGTAATTTAAATATAGAGTTTAAAACTCAGCTTTGAAATAACTCTCAGTGTTATTCGTTGATGCTATAAACCTACTCATAAAACGTCCGTTTATTTACAAGAATTCCTTTTTTATAGTGTATGAATATATCAGACAGTTTGTGTACTATGTGTTGCTCCATTACCAGCAAGCCTAGACAGCATCTCTTCTTAGAGAACTTCCGCTTGCGTGGCATCGGGTTAGCAGTCACCGGAAGTAAACATTGCGTGACTTCCGCTTGTTCATGTTGGTGTTTAAAAGCAATGCGGGAATTTGCAAGATGGCCACCGACTATTATCACTATTATTAGCATGAGAACGTGCAGATCACGGCAAACGTCACTCGTTGCGGTGCGACATTCACATACTAAGGCACACACACGACATCGCTATTGGTCATTGTCGTGGCGTGCACGGGCGTGCAGGAAAGCGCGCGCGTCAATTTTACCTTTCAGACGTTATCAACCGACATTTCGGTTTCGTTTTTGAGGACATTAACGCGCAACGCTTAGTAATACAAAAACTAACACCTGCTACTTTTTCGTAAGAGAACCTAACCTTTATATTGTCACAGTTTCAATTTTTTTGACAGGACTGTTAATCATAGCGATCTGGGCAGGGCTCGTTCTCACCAGCATCCAATCCATACAAAAGCATAACTTTACAGCACGTCAGAAATCTGACCAGGCGTCCTTTGGTAAAAGGGCGCCCCCTGTCGGTCGGACAACTTCGTGGTTTCGTGGTTGGTCGGCTACGTCCGCTAGGAGGCGCTGATAGATGGGCGATAAGTGCGTCCCGGGACTTTGACGCATGACAACGCCTTGTGCCCGACTGGGTAGCATGTTGCAGCGAGCTGTCAGGTACTGGACGACGACGACGTAATGCAGTTGCTGGTCACCCCCGCACACGAGCACATTGGTGGCACTGCGACGAGCGCCGTCTATGAACCGGTTCACCTGGTCAAAGCATGAGCGCAGCGCCGCGCCATCTAGCGGCTGCGAGAAGCCGAGCCTCAGCACGGCCGGACGGTGGCGCTCGCGTCGCTCGCATAGACACGGTCTGTAGGTGCGCGGGTTGGACGGCACGGCGCCCACGTCTAGCTCGACGACGCTGGCGATATTAAATTCGCACATGAGGCATTCGTTGTAGGCGACATCCGTGCTGGCGAGGTACAGGTGGTCGTGAACAAGCATGGGGAACAAGATAGGCGGGGGCGAGGGTGGTGCCGAGGCAGAGAAACACCCGAACACGTCCGTCGTCGCCGGCTTTGCAAGCTCGGGGGCGCTGCGACGGGTTGCCACCGCCGCTGATGTTACTATGGCGTCACCGCGTGACGTCAGCAGGTCGACTGACCGCGACAGTGACGTCACGAAGATGTTCGGCACCGTCAGCGTGGACGCGACAAGTCCGCTGTTGACGTCACTGCGTCGGGAACGCGTCGTTCGGGCCTCTCCACCGTCGCACGACCGGGTGACACCAACTCGCGGTTTGACCACGGGAGTTCTCGCCGACGCACCGGCCAGAAGACTCGGACACGACGCGTGTGTGTCTTTATCGGCGTCACCGCTTTCGAGAGACGGACCCGCCTTGTATGCCCGCTCGACGCCGCTGGATGTAGGCCTCCGCCGACTAAAGAAGTCAGCCACTGTATTCATCCGCGCGAGCAGCTTCCTCGCTCCGGTCTTCGCCGGGGACCCGTTTGTTCGGCGCTCGCTCGGCTTTTTCCGGACGGACGGCGTCCTTGACCGGTCATTCTCGTATCCATCGGTGACCAGCTTACCGTAGCTGGGGAATACAAGGGTTGAGCTGGCGCGACGTATCAGCTGAGCCCTTCCGCTGACGTCACACCGGGTGGGATTCATTTCCTACGAGTGCCTATTGTCCCTACATGTAGGTAAAGTAGTTCTGACCTCCGACAACATCTACGGTGACGTCATGTACAGTGTAGCATTTTCTTGCGAGTTTATTCCACCTGCAATAAAGTCAGATCGGTGTGAGTAATAGTTTTCAACCAGAGGTCACCCTTTAAATTTGACATAACAAAAATCTATGTTTGCAATCGACTTATATCTATCTGGAACAGTCTGCCGGAACGCATAGTAAAGTTAACTTCCAAAATATAATTTAAGAAAGTCTTGCGTACAATAAACTTTCAAGAATCTGTAACAAAGTTCGACAGACACTTGTAGGGATCTACTTGATTTGTAATATTTGTAAATTAGTTACAACATATTATCATGCCATTGTAATGTTTTATTAAAACGGTGTATTACTGATCATGGGTACATGAAAAACGTTGTTGTCTGTAATGTACCCATTCTAATATTGCTGTATGTGTATATATATATATATATATATATATATACATATATATGTAAACGTGCACATGGTGTATCAATGGTACAACATGTCTTACTATTGTTGATCCAAAATAAACAATCAACCAGTTCATCGAATGGTGAATTGTTTGTACACATAACATAGGCGGGTCAATAAGTTGAAACTAAGGCGGCGCGGGAGCGGCAAAATTCCGACTACACCATTTGGTTCGGCCGCCAATGGAGGTTTTTATGCCCCCCTAGTACACTCGATTTCTGGATCCGCCCCTGCATAATTATGATAACATTGTAATGATTCATGATTGCAGTATTCTATCGTCAACTTGCCCCCTGTATGAAAATCGTCTTTCCCCGTGTGTGGGGTAAGATAGCGAATGATGGGTAATGAACTAAACAAATCTCGCTCTCCTTTAAATTGCATATGTCATTGCATTGAAATGCTGCTAAATTATGTTCTGGTTTAAGTAGTGTTGTTATCAGATTATAATGATTAATAAATTAATCACCTAAATCAGTGATTATTTTTGACGTCGTCTTCATTTAACACCTATCGGTCACAGGTGAAGTTCGGAGTAGCCTTAAGACAACAGAGAAAGCCAGCGATTGTCTGTGTCAGATTAGGCAACGTGAAGTACCCCGACTTATGGATACATGGAAAAATAAGTTGATGAATGACATGACTTTTAATATTAAACACCAAAGAAATATAGGGTTAACATAGGAGTTTTCCTTCTCAATAGAGGTAGAAAGTTACACATTTACTCCCTGCTTGGATTATTTTACTTCCCCTGGCATAGATACTAGGTAGTAAGGAACGACGGCTTATGGTCTCTCTTTTCCGAAAGATGCATGCAGCGTATAGGGTGAACGAAATTGCCTTCTAAACAGCTATCACTAGTACGATTCGAACCATGTTTCCATCGACCGTCAGTTCGACGCTCTGACGCCCGGCGACCGCATATCATTGTGTAATACTGGACCATGTGGACTACTGAACTAACTGAGCGCAGTGGCTAGAGCATCGGACTCTCAGTCAAGAGAAACCGGTTCGAATCTTGTGCTGCCGTGTCGAACCTTGGCCAAGTTCGTTCATTTTACGTTGTTCGTTTTACGAATAGTCTTCGCGCATTAATTGCGCCGTTGCTGAATGCTTCCCAGAGAAGTCGAGATAGTGTTCGATTGAACAGGTTTGCCAGAGAGTCAAGTATAAAGCCCTTTGAGCAGTCCTAAGGAATTAATTATGTGCTATATAAGCACTAAACCTTTACCTTTATTTTGTGTGATTTGATGCAAAAATACAGTGTAACTGCATTGAGAGGAACGTAGTGCATCACTCGTCAAATAGTGTATTGGTAAAATGTACCAGCAGAATTGATATCCAATAAAGAAAAGATGGACACCACATTCATCTTGCAATCTGAAAGGGCAAGTATTGTTCGAAAGGAAAAACTGCCAACTAAATCACAAATTTTGACGTGGAGCACTGAGTTTGTTATTCTGCAAGGCACGGTTGTAATAACGATATTGTTGATCACCCTTACTTCTGGAATAACAAAGAAGCAACACGTAGATCACAAACACCAAAACAAGCATACTGTCAGGCTTAATTCGACTACTGAGGCGAGGAATGAACAGCGCGCCATTAAGCAGAACTCGTAATCCGTAAATACCATCGGCGGTAAATAATAAATTAGACAAGACACTTAGACAAATGAAAATGTGTTGAAATAAACAGATGAATTATTCACACGGTGCGCCAAAATTATCACGTAACCAACAACCGTTCTATAATTATGTATATATATATTTATATATATATGAATGTATGTATGTATGTATATACATATATGTATGTATGTATGTACGTATGTACGTATGCACGTATGCACGTATGCATGTATGCATGTATGCATGTATGCATGTATGTATGTATGTATGTATGTATGAATGCATGTATGTATGTATGTATATACATACATATATACATACATACATACATACATACATACATACATACATAAATACATACATACATACATACATACATACATACAAACATACATACGTGCATGCATTCATACATGCACACACGCACGCACGCACGCACGCACGCACATACATACATACATACACATACATACGTACGTACATACATACATATATAACCTCGATTATAGAGTGGTTGTTGATTACGTGATCATTTTGGCGCACCGTGTGAATAATCCATCCGTTTATTTCAACACATTTTCATTTGTCTAAATGCCTTTATTATTTGCCGCCGATGGTATTTACGGATTACGACTTCTGCATAATGGCGCACTGTTCATTCCTCGCCTCAGTAGTCGAATTAAGCCTGACAGTATGCTTGTTTTGGTGTATTTTGTACGTATGTACGTACATACGTCTGTCTGTATGTATGTATGTACGTACGTACGTACGTCTGTATGTATGTATCTATATGTATGTATCTTTATGTATGTATGCATGCATGCATGCATGTATGTATGTATGTATGTATGTATGTATGTATGTATGTATGTATGTGTGTATGTGTGTATGTGTGTATGTATGTATGTATGTATGTATGTGTGTATGTGTGTATGTATGTATGTATGTATGTATGTATGTATGTAAGTACGTACGTACGGACGTACAAACCTCGAGCACCAAAGTTTCAAGGATTAATCGACGACAGGGGTTGTACGTAAAACCTATATATTTTTAAATACCCCAAACATGTTGAGAGGGGGCGCCATAACACTTTTGCACCCAGGCGCGAACACCCCTCACCACGCCACTGCTGCATGCACATTGAAGAACACGTCAGGGCAGACCAGCGTGTACCTTTATTGACTCGCTGGTGGAATATGTGGGGCTTAAACCAGGGAAACCATGAACGGCCTTGGGGGAATCTGGAGAAGAATGGTGTTAAACAGCAGTGTTCGACCTAAGTCACCGGCATGACTGGATGAGTGTTATACGAACAATTGTGGCTCACTAAATCACACTTGGGTGGTCGTGTTGTTAGACTATATAATAATTATAGTTTATCTTATAGGGCCTACCTAATAAGATTTTACGGTAAACGATCTGACTTGTACCGTTAAGTTGTTACCAATCGATACTAATTATTTCTGCGAATGGACACAGCAAAGGTAAACCACTTCCGTGATTAACTTGGTTATATTTCATCGATACTCAAAGTAATTACTCGCAAGTGCTTTCTGCGTGGTAGGGGAGATCGGGGTAAAGCGGCCCCCTTAAGAAAACAATTGTTATTGTGCACATATTTTAAAATATTTTCTGAAAAACTTGACACTGAGACTCACTACTGAAACAGATCTAAAAGATGAAACCAGTTTCATTTCTCTGTGTGACATCAAAAGCCAACCCAACCAAGCTAGAAAACGAACGAAAACGGAAGAAGACGCAATGGTGATCTGGTCATAAACAGCACTTCGTAAACATCACTTGAATCAAGTATTACTGTTCAACGGATACATACATAAAACATTTTTAATGTAACTAATAGCAAATTAAATGTAGTTGCATGGATGTCCTTACATTTAACTCAACAAACATGAACGTGTAATTGGTTGTTTTTGACTTTAAACTGTTTGGCACAGATCGGCAGCGATGCTGCTGCGTGCATCATAGACCTACATGTTGCAGGGCAAACAACGTGTAATTGCATATGAGAGAAGATATTGATCAGACTGATTGGTTCAAATGAGTGACAGTTTTACTTATTTCACAGTCAGTTTACCTTTTGTTCCCGTGACGTTTCGGCTGCTTTCAGCAGTCTTCCTCAGACGGCTACCGCTAGATGGCAACACGACAGTCTACTATGTAGACTGGGGTTTACATAGTAGACTGGGAGGGCGGCCAAATTTGTGGACAGGAAGTCGGACTGGAGGACAAGAGGCATAAAAAAAACGATCTGGATTAGAAAAACAAGGACAACATGAACCGAGATGAAGGCCGGTACCGAACATTCTTGATGTAACTAAAAGCAAGTCAAACGTACTTCGTTGTCCTTAAATAACTCAACAAAAATGATAAAGTGCGAGCAGACCGCATCCTTCTCCTCATCAGTGTCATCACGCTGAAACAGCCTTCTTGGCCGTTTTTGCTTCTTGTGGCTAGGTTCGGCTTTGGGTATCGCTTTTGCGTCATCACCCTTGACTTTCTTGGTCTTTGCTAATGCTTCTGTAGTTCCTCAGCTTCCTTTAGCTTCTGCGACTGTTCCTTTTTCTCTGATGCGAACTTCTAAGGCGTTCCGGTTATCACACAGTTTTTTCTCTTTTAGGATCTTTCGTTCTCACAGTGCGTTGATCGATTTGGGGGTTGGAACAATATCCGCCGGAGAGACGTACGATGTGGGTGCTGTTGGATGTTCGGTGTCCATTCTATCGCCACGAATGTTACATAGCATATAGAAGGAGCTGCTTCACTCGCGGTGCCTAGTATTTGGAGAACACTGCCAGCTGCCACATTACGATCGTTTGGGTCAGGAGTAGGTTGACCAACCTCGCTTGTGATGTCACATTCCGTGGGAAATAGTGTATGACAGACTGCTGCATGAGACTTCAAGATTCGTGGGGTCAGTGATAGGTGAAGCTGTGTTTGTTACCAAGTGATGTTCTGCGGAAACTGTAGCAGGCAGAACGTTGCCATTTGCGATGTCGTTTTCTACGAGATGGACAGACTACTGCTATTTGCTGAACTAGGGTAAGGTAGATATGTGGTTTGTGACGCCACAAAATCTTCGTCATCAAAACAAACCTGTTTGTTGGGTAGATTCCAGTGATGGCGAATCCTTTGATAGTTTTTCGCATTGTCGCTGACCTCTCGTCTGCCGCTCTATGCAACACATTCTCCCATCTGGTAGAGTGTGATAAATTATTGGGAGGGCACTGGGCAGGGTGCGCGGCGTAATGTGATTACCTACGCGATAACATCCGCAATCTAATTTCGACCATGAATCTTTAAATTTACTGAATCTCCACTTTAATGTAATGCTGTAATTATTATTGTATATGATTAAACAACAAATATGTATTAAATAATAACAACTATTGAGCAACTCAGTAGCTATAAAAGAAACAACATTTAACAAATACTGCAAATTCCGTCAAACGTCGTGGACTGGGATTATAAAAGTGATATATCGAGGGGGAGGGTATTTCCCGTCCCCAACCCTCCATATCCACTTCTGATATCCGTTTTTGCGTACTTGTTAAGTACTCCCTACTCCACGTAACGTAAATAGCATGGGGCTACGTGAACACAAATATGCCCACTTTGCCCCGCCAGTCCACTATGCCCCATCCACTTTGTCCCACATTCGCTGTCATAACAAATGTGAGCCATTTCCATACGCTATTCCGCGAACATCGTTCATAACGTAGTTTCACCTACACATACGTGTAGCAGATCACAGGCTTACAAGCGTATCCAGTATTTCTGACATATACGCCTAGGAAAAGCGTTACAAACGAAAACATCCCAAGATAATACACTAAAAATGAATTACCGCCAGAACGTTAAAATGGTGACTGATTTGGCACGCGAAGGTTAAGCACCGAAGCGATAGTGATATCAACTAATGTTTTTATCACATCAACGTTAGATGATGCAAGTGGTCTGAACTTAAAATGCTATTGTCCACTTTGCCCCGATTACATCACGTGATCCATCTCCCAGAATAATTAAAGATGCGCATTAGTTAGCAACTTTTACATGTACTAAATGTCTATAAAGGAGTCGACCATAAATGAACAAATGAATATAAATAATTTCATAACTGTAGCTGTGTGGATATACGAATTGCAGAATTTACATGTACTGCGTTTGACAAGTGCGAAGGACAAACGAATGACAAAAGTGTTGGACTCTCAATAAACTAATGGTTTCATTGTTGACATGGAGCCTATTGTTTTGCACGGCAATGCTGTTAATAATAACACACACCCGTAATAAGTAAATATTATATTCCTGCATGTTGTTAACCGACATAACTAAATATACGTAGTACGTTGGCGACATCTATAAGCCAACCGGACTTAAGAGCTCTACATAAAATCTCCACCCTCGACGTCGGGTTCCGTTAAATTAACTATACAGTCGATGGTAGAGTAGGAACCGTGGTGATCCAATCCAGTATAGCTCATAGAGGGGGTGGGTTCATCATCCTCGTCATTATTCCTCCATTTAAACCTTCAACTGCACCTCTCGAGGCTCACCGAAAAACACTAAACTGGACCCCATTGAGATTCACAGAAAAACCCAAATACACTCCCTTGGAGATCTCCAACTGCACCCCCTTGATATTCATCAAACACTTCCAACTGCACGTAAAAACCTACACTCCAGGTAATTTTCTTCTTTTCCGGGAGGGCGGGAGTTACACACCAAATACAGGAGCCCCAGAACAACAAGGATGTTTCACAGATATAAATTATGTCATCTGAAAGGGACAATGTCACCGACAGTTTGCTAAACGCAAGCGTCATTGCGAAACGTGTATCGTTAGACAGTTACAGAGTTAGTGCACAGCTGCGACTGTATTAATTTCTACCAGGAATTTGATGCTATATAACGTGGAAGGGTTCTGACTACTGCGTCATATATAATATTCAACATTGACACCATACCAGCAATCTGAGACTTGACGGCATCTTGGAAAGCGGAATATGGAATGGTGCAGATGCGACCAGTGCTCATGACACACGGCCGTGTCCTAGTTTGGCGTTAGATATCTCCCTCGTAATGATTCTAGGTCTAGAAAACATCACGGCGCAGGTGAACATGATGATCGCCTAACTGCAAGACAGCAGGCCAATGTCAAGATCTCCCAGCTGTAAATAGAGTATTTACACGCACGCACGCGTGCTCGCGCAATCACTCACACACACGCACATATACACGCACGTACACACATACGTACACATATGCACACACGCACGCACGCACACACACACGTACACATACGCACACACGCACGCACACACACACACACACACACACACACACACACACACACACACACACACACACACACACACACACACACACACACACACACACACACACACACACACGAACACACCCACGCGCGCGCGCTAGGCTGAATTTCACTTACAGTACAGACACAAATCGTGTACAACTTTATCAGCAGGGCGCCATGGTATAGCAAGGCACTTTGTGGCCAAATACTAATGTTTCTTTATCAAATAGGCCAACCGATACGTTATAAAAGTATTGCCGTAAACACTAAATAGCTGCCAGAGATTAGGCCTAAGACAATATACAGTGGATCTATATCCATATATTGTTTCTAAATCCACGTATCTATCAGTGAACTGGGGTAACTATAACGTATACATACATAAGAAAAATGCCTCATTATGCATCTGCATAATACAAAAGTTGGGCCTCATTTAGAATATTGTACACACATGCGTGAAGGTCATAATATACAAAGCATATGGACAGGGTAGAAAAATACAATCTATAGGGCCTACATTTCTATAGAACTTTATATTTTTATATAAAAAATCTATACATTATTTTATACTGTACATGCCTTGCATTATTTAAAATATATACATATCTGAATTTAGTGGCAAAGGATAGGTTTAAAAGTAATAGCCATTTCAAACATAATTCATGTGTGACATATTGGGCATGGTACTAAGTGGCGCGTCTGGCCACAAAACTCTGACGTCGTTCGCGCAATTATTCCTGATGCCGACCGCGGCACTGATGGCTCAGAATGATGGCCTTTACGTGTATTTATGACCAGACATCGGCTTGGAGTGCAAAACTGGCGTCACAATAGAGGCGTGTCAACGTCACGTAAACGAAATGGCGCATTGACATTCTTATGAGCTCATAACCCGTTTTTTTTTCGATAAAATTTATTATGTTCTTTAACAGTGAACACCAGTACGCTCCATCGGGACATTTTCGCTTCATGGTGTCTCTCGGAATTTGTATCCTCGGTGAAACGGCGGCGGTTTTTATGCATTTTGAAATAACTGAAATTTACTTAAATAAAAATTTAAGGGTGACCTCACAGTAGCGACTAGTTTGGTCTTAGTGACGGTCACCCTAATTAATGTATCTTGTTAAATTTATGACACGTTCTCCTGCTGTAAAAAATACTTTCTATCTCTATTCTGTCTTATTCTTATTGGAAATATGGTTTGGTCAACATATATGCATCTCTCTCTCTCTCTCTCTCTCTCTCTCTCTCTCTCTCTCTCTCTCTCTCTCTCTCTCTCTCCCTCTCTCTCTCTCTCTCTCTCTCTCTCTCTAAATCTCTCTCCCCCTCTCTCTCTCTCTATTTCTCTCTGAAATAGAGTGAACAGTGCTGTACACTATATTACATGATCATACGATGGTTCTAATCGGAAGACTAATCAATAGTGTATGCCACATTCATTTATCAACAAGGACCTTTTTATTTTCCAAATCTCAGGATATCTATGGTCTACTAACGGTTTTTTGTAGTTCAGCGTAACCTTGCGCTCTCTTTGTATATTGTGTTTTTGGTGCACTTACTTTGATTAAATCCTATTGATTACATTACATAAAATTTGCGGTTTGTACACTGTTTGAGAATCAGTCACCGTGATTTGTTTTTTATTAACATTTTACAAAGTGCTAGAACAGCTGAACAAAGTACTGAACAATGAACACGAATTACAAAACTACCGTACTGTTGTTGTCAAGTTACAATATCCTAATCCGTGTGCCGACTGTACGTAGCAAAATGGGGTATTTACTAGTACCGCTTGTCTTTGCGTTGAAAGGTAAAACGCGTTTTGGAACATCTAGGCAGGTGTCTGGTCAATTTAACTGAGTTTTAATCGTTGGCAAATTTATGCACGACGCCGCAGTAAACTGCATCATTTAATCTACAAATTGACCTACTTTACTAGGAGCAACTGCATTTGCAATTGCAAGAACTTCCTGGCAGAGTACAAATAAACTATATCGCACTGGTAAACTATTTAATCTCAGCAAACTGAAACCCAAAAGCAAAACTACAACTACCAATGTGATTGAATTTCCGTATGTAGATGATGCCCAAGTCTTTGCCAACTCAGCAGAAGACCTACAGAAGATAGTAAGCATTTCTACAGAAGCATATTAGAGTATGTGGCTACATTGAACACCAATAAAACTAAACTATTTTTCCACCCACCAGCAAAACAGACAAGCTCGATGCCCTCGATACAAATACCTGGTGCAGTTCTGAAAACGTCTCTCATTTCTCGTATCTGGGAAGTCACCTCCCTCAAAAGGCTGATACTGATGACCGAATACAACGTATACCGACTAAATTATGCGAGCTCCGCTTTTGGGCGCTTACGAACCTGCGTCTTTGAAAATCGAGACATTAGACCATATATCAAACTAAGGGTCTACAAAGCTACTATGCTTCCCCACATCTTTACGGAGCTGAACCATGGACATCACACAGACTACATATAAAGAACCCGGGGCGACTACAGTTGTAATTGCAAGAACTTCCTGTGGATGGGACAAAAAACAATCTCGTGTGGCAGGTGTCATGATATGCGCTACTGTGGTGGATTGCGACAGGTCGCTACCGGCGTCACCACCCAACTTACCGTCGAGTCGACGTACGCTCTACCAACGTATGTATCACTTACTTCCGGTGATGTCGCTTCGGAACCAGACCTTCCATCGACGCCGCTAGACACCATTTGCTTGCTGCGTCGACTGTGATGCACCTCGATGCGTCGTCGCGCATCTATCTCGACTGGAGGCCCGAGTCGAGGCGTCATTCGCGTAGCTACATTATCGACGTCAACCGGCCGAATCAATACAAGACGGCACGCTTGCACGCCGATATAATTTACACAAGGTGGTTCCGTGATGTTCTCTCGATTGATCACCTTGATAAAAGCGCAGCTGCAGCCGGCTAATAAGATAATACCCGCACCTTTAAAGCGCAAACCTATAAGCCGACTAATACGGTCCTAACGTCGTCTAACCATTTGTCAGAGGTCGTCAGCGTCGACTGCGGGAAGGAATCGACGTCGGCATAGGCTGGGACCGCACGGTGGAAAAAGTAACATATATCTGTCAGTTGTGTCGGCTTTATAATGTTAAACCACCACCGGTAAACGCGAGATGAGTATATAGTTATATTTGTTATGAGGTGATCAGGTATTTAGAACGACGCAGTAGCGCAGTGGACAGAGCATCGAACGGTCAATCGAGAGAACCCGGGTTCCAATCCTATGCTGCATACAAATAGCCTTCGCACGTTAATTGCATCGTGGCTGAATGCTTCCCAGAGATGTCGATATGGTGTTTGATTGATCAGGTCTGCCAGGAAGTGACGTTTAAAGCGCTTTGAGCAGTCGCGTGGACGGGGTACTGCACTATAATAAGAACATACCTTTACGTTTTTACTTTTTATGTTTGCATGGTAAAAATAGCATATAGTTAGGTGAATTTCTCACTTGCGTAGGCCCTAATAGTTAGGTGGCTTCCTCACTTGCGTAGGTCTTGTGCCATGACGCACTGCAAGAACTCATCATGGATCAAACATCGCAATTTACAGACGGGGATTACCTTAACCTTTATAACGGCGAATGATGTTGTCACTATATGAAATTACAGCTGCACGAGTGAGGTGTTAGTTCCGGCAATCGACATGTTTCTGCGACTTCTTACTGACGGAGCGTTGTCGCGCTTACATTTATCCGGGCGTTAAATTATATCCGGGTGACGTTTCTGCGCGTGCGCGTATCTAGGGAAATGTATTTAGCACCAGCTACGACTGTCTCGTTTTCATTTATTTGGGCGTTATGTATGTTTATATGTATGTATATATTTATATATATGTCTATATATATATATACATAAATTATAAAATATTTGCTTCCCACGAACATAAACAATTTCTGTCATAAAACAGTTTACTCTCCACGCACACGTCACGTGACTTGCTCTTATACTTGGTCACAAATCTGAAATAGCAAATTATACTTATGTACTCTAACTATAACGTTTGGTGTCAGCAGCGACTACTTCTCTAAAGGGAGATTGAGAAAGAGTTTCTCAACGCCATGCAGTGATATGCGGTGCGGTAATGTGCGGTGCGGTGCGGTGCGGTGCGGTGCGGTGCGAAGTAATTATCTCTCTAAACTCAGGTGGAGGATTAACATCCGCTCGGTATATCTTGTTCGAGCGATCACATGTCTGTACAATATGAGTGGAGCGCAGCGGTGCAGTGGATAGAGTTTCGAACCCTGTAATGATGTGCCGAATCTTGGTCAAGTTCGCTCACTCAACGTTGCTCCACTTCACTCAGCTGTATGAATGAGTACTTGACTATAGACAGTGGTGGATATATGACATTGTGTACGAATATTTTCGCGCATTAATTGCAGCGTGGGTGGATGCGTCCCAGAGAAATCGAGATGATGTTCGATTGAATAGGTCTGCCAGGGAGTAAAGTGTAAATTAAGCGCTTTGAGCAATCCTGAGGACTGGATACTGCGCTAAATTTAGGCTACTATTTATATATATTAGTCTTATATAAAGCGATGTGAACGTTATGGATATGACGCTGTATAAAATAAACAATAATTATTATAATTATAATGATTATTATCATTATTATTATTATATAAGAACTTACCCTTGAAGCGGAATGTTTGCATATCAAATGTATAATGTTGCACATGTTAAAATAGGGCTACAAGTAACTTGTGTTAGATTTAGTTAGGATATTATTTTGTAGATATCTAGACACATTAAACCTGCTCTGCAAAGCATACTGTATAGTGTTAACAAAACAGCTTGAAAAAAACTAAGTGTTGGCCTACTTATATTAACTTGGTAAGTGAGACTTATGGCATAGTTTGTTCGACAACTTTAAAACAAAGCCTTAAATAACCGTAGGACCTAACATTGAAACCCAACTTTTTCCCGAACGAAGTAAATTATATTTACAATCACCAGTGTTGTACACATTCTACCAACATCACCCTATTCTCCCACGAGAGCGGCTTTTCTGTCTTAGTGGGAATCTCTAATCACTATAAATAGTTAATATAAATTGTATATGAATCTAATGTATAAACTATTTTGTGATTATTATGCGTTTACATACTCACTTATTGGGTGATATGTATATGGGTCAAAATAAAAACTACTGTCTGTCTGTCTGTCTGTCTGTCTGTCTGTTTGTCTGTCTATCTGTCTGTTTGTCAGCCATTAACCCTTGATACTGGTGCTACGACGAACATTATACATGCATCCACAGCTCGTTTGTACCGTCTACCGATCACACCAGTATCCCAGATTGCTCGTCAGGCCGACGGTGTGACCCCTTTGGACGTTATTGGTGAAGAACACTGCAACGTCACCAGGGGTAGCTTGTCGTTTCAGCTGCACTCCACCGATGTCTCCATCGATCCTGACAAACGTCTGAGTAAGGAAATGACATACAAGTTCAGAGCACTCCACCTGGACTTCGATGACGTGTTCGATGATCAGTCTTCCTTGTACAACGGAGCTAGCGGGGAGTTGCAAGCCTTTGTCAATATGGGCCCAAATATAACACATCTGCCGACTTCAGTTTCAAACGCTCGCTTGAAACTGAAGTCGGCAGGCGCATTGGTCGAGCCTCCACAACTCTGGTCGGACTGACAAAAATAGTGTGGTGCAATGAAAAACTGACTAACCACACGAAAGTGGCAGTTTGCAGGGCCTGTGTCCTGAGCACGCTCTTGTATGGCAGCGAGTCGTCGACCCTCTACTCCAGTCAAGAGAAACGCCTGAACGCCTTCCACATGCGACGCATCTTTGGGATCTCGTGGACGGACCGAGTTTCAAACACAGCCTTCCTCGAGTGGGCCCAAATGCCAAGCATGTTCACTCTGGTAGGACAACGGCAACTTCGCGGGCATTCAAAGACGCCTGCAAGCGTGATCTGAAAGCGCTAGACATCGACACTCACAGGTGGGAAGAAATAGCTAAGGTTCGGAGCCAGTGGAGGCAGGAGCTGAACAAGGGCTTTGCGAGGGATAAGGAGAGGCTCCGACAACTTGCAGATCAGGGGAGAGCCCGGAGGAAAGGTAGACAGGTCTCTGCCCAGACTGAGACAGACTTCAAGTGCAGCCAGTGCAACAGAGACTGTCACTCCAGTGTGGGTGTCCTCAGCCTTAGTAGATGCTGTTCCAGAAACTGAGAAATCCCACAGGAGCGCGCATCCATGGTCTCTCGAGACTAGCGGGCGCCTACAAGAAAAAAACACTTGCCGACGTAGGCCTATTGATTTTACCGAAGCCGAGTGATTGCCTGCAGGCGCCATGCAACTAATGCCACTAATAGCGGAGGCCGTCCCTCTCACTCGACTAATACCAATCGATGCCAGTCATCGACTTTTGTCACGCAAGTGCCTACTGATATCCGCGGGTGATACGATTAATTAATGTTCATGTCGTCTTGCGCAATGGCTACGCTCGACCACGAGGTTGTGCCCGTGGAAACAGCGCCATCGACCCATGCAGCGTAGATCACGTTTGTCCGGAACCCGTACGCACAGGGCGTTGACAGTTGCGTCCTGCTTGCAGTCTGAGTAGGAGCGCAGTGGCTAGAGCATCGGACTCTCAATCGAGAGAACCCGGGTTCGAACCCTATGCTGCCGTGTCGAACCTTGGGCAAGTTCATTTACATTACGTTGCTCCAGTTCACTCAGCTGTATGAATCGAGTACCATATAATAGACAGTGGTGGATATTTGTGTACGAATTAATTGCAGTGTAGCTGAATGAACCCCGTGGAAGTCGAGATGGTGTTCAGGTCTGCCAGGGAGTAAAGTGTAAAGCGCTTTGAGCAGTCTCAAGGACTGGATACTGGGCTATACAAGAACTTACCTTTTGATTAGAAACCTGCTAACTTCAAAGAGTAATTTCGGAAACTTGCGGGTAGGCTTGCATACAATGTGACCGTCTCGTGGGCGCAACATTCAAATTGCGAATAACGTATTAGTATATTAAACACAATTTGACGGGCAGTATATGTCTACCTTCAACATAATATTTATTCTAGTATTTACAATACGATATCTATAAAAGAAGAACCAACAAATGTCGATTCCAGGAACTAATTATGCGTTACAGAAGCCGCTGGGTAAGTTGTGTAATAATTATAATTTGTATGCATATCTTCATCGAAAACCCATGCATGCGATAGTAACACAGCATCGCACAATCGCTGGGCAGACATCTATATAGATAGGATTATTATCTACAGGTTGTTAGTGGATGGAACTGATAACATGAAATCAGAAAATGGCGCCTCAATCGGGAGCTGGGTGAACTATGTTGACGAACCAACATCGTTCGCCGCTTACTAAAACACCGGAAACGGCACGGCAGTAGGTCCGTTTCTAGGTTATTTTCGAAATGATTATCGGGAAAACATTTATATGTTTGAATAGCAGAAAGCGTAAGCTTTCAAACGATATCAAGACCGTTGGGATCTGACGAGCCACAATGGTGCTAGCCGTGGTACAGTGTGTTTTGGGCCGTGTTTTGAGTTGTTCATTTTTTGCTCGTTTATCATTCAATAAATTGTATTATATATTTCAAACATACTATTTAAAGAACAAAACAAGTATAGACTAATCGTCAAGCCAAAATAAAGTCGTGCGTACATTATACGAACGAAATTGTAGGTAATGAAAAGAGAAAATATATATTGTTTAAAAAAGAGTAGATCTGAAGTTGTAAACTTATAACTATCTACCTCAAAATCGTCAAAACCATTTTGCATAGTATTTGACTATACTTATAGCTAAATACACTTACTTAAACATAAATGATAACCACACATATACGTGATGCTAATAGGTATCTATTTTTGCTACCCGTCTATAAACGTTACTCCAAATTCGTTTTCTTTTATGGTTTTAGGTAATACAGTATACCCATTATATTTCTTCGTCCACGTTTCGCGATCGTCAGAGCTTCCGTTTTGAACCCCGGCTTCGGGTCCACGTTAACAGCCTGGAAATAATTAATTATGTCGCATCGTGTAATGTATAATAGCATCTGCCGTAGACGACTAAAAATAACGTTACCCGAATGACCGGTCCGAGTGACGCATATTGTCTCTAAATATTAATCACCGTGTCGCTGTGTCAACACAAGATTACGGCAACAAAAACAGTTGATTTAATCAGAGGGTTCAGCTGTCGTAGTGTAACAGAGTGAAGCAACGCCTTTGTACTCATAAAGATGCACGTAAAACCAAGTCAAATTGTCGGTGTTCGCGATAAAACGCATCCATTATGCCTCCGTATTTTTAGTACCTACCGAGGTATATATATATCGCCATATTGAAGATGTAGATGACGTCACAATGTCGATGTTTGCAACATAAATATTGTAACATCTCCGTAAAAAAATCATAATGACACAATTATCGCTCAACGTGCAGTTACGTGCGCAACGTAGACTACTAAAAGTGCTGTATTAAAATGTTATTAGTTACACACATTGTATTTTTATTGTGTTCTCTTCCTTTTATTTCAGGTTAATGTCATTGCTGGTGGCCAAAAGCAAGCTTTCTCCAGGCTGCACAACAATGAAATCAATAACAGTGGTATAGTGTTTGTGTGTATGCATTCTGAATTATTGAACATTATTATATCATATAATGTATACTGTACGTGTGTACAGTATACATTTTATTTTCATATAATTTCAACTTGCTGTCAGTCATCCAGTGGAAGATATCTTGAAGGCGATCACTTAAGCATCATCATCAGTATAAATATTAATATATTAAATGAATGTGTCTCTTGTTGGACTTATTTGTAAACAACCACATCCTGAGTATAAATCAATTATGAATGGCACCAGAGGATTGAGGATGCGTTGTTTTGCAAAAGGTGCATGTGGTTACTGATGTTGCAATAATTGGCGCTGTCATTACTACTCTTAGCAGAATCACCGATGGCATGTTCAGCTGTTTGGTATCTACTAGAATCAGATATAATAACAATCAATTATTATTAGCTCGGATGGAGTCATTTCCTATTTGTGCTGCATCATTTATACCACTTAAATTAATACAAACAAATCACTTTTATCGGAAGTGATTCTCATTTCTGCTAAGCGCAGTCCACTATTTTATTTATTATTCAATGTTTTTAATTTATGTACGATGCGTATTGTATCAGGTGGGGTGATTGTGTGTGTGTGTTAATAATAATATATAATGTATGCAGTTTTGAGCATGATTTGTCTTTTATCGTGGTCTTTTCTATGACATATATACCTGCATAATACTACGGCAAAAAATATGACCCTTACATTAGTATCAGTAAGATTTGACCATGTGATAAAAAATGCCATGGTAAATTTGCATGCAGCAGATATACATACATATATATATATATACATATATATAAAGACTAAAGACCAGGCTTATTGTCATACAATTGCCATTAAAGGCGCGCGCGCACACACACACACACACACACACACACACACACACACACACACACACACACACACACACACACACACACACACACACACACACACACACACAAACGGTGTGTGTGACCCTGTGACTTTAATGGCTATTGTATGGCAATGAGCCCGGTATTTAGTCTTTTAGCATTATTTGCTATTATTATTATAGTGAATGTAACGCCGTTATAGCAGCGTTTGTTTTTCCTGGTTTTATTGAGTGCTACTTATCAAGCGACAACGACGGGATGTGCGTTGGTGTCAGCTGGTTTTTTTTGTCTCTGTCGTAAGGGGCTTTGTAAATACAAAATATGCAAATAATCCAAAACATTGTGGGTGGGTGGGTAAGTGAACTGTCCAGTTGGAAAACAAATTGGAAAATGTGGACAAATTCTACTCTTCATATACATTTTCAATTGTGCCTGTAAACGTGTAGTTAGTTTTTGATATAATAAACCAGTTGCAATTAACTGACGTGTAATATGTTCTAACTATTCTTTTCAATAGAAAGAATTGGGAACCTGTCTGTATATACCCTCGGTAATTATTTTTAGCAACTCCGTCACTTGAAGACGTAGATACATGCAAATGTATCACTGCAATTTGTAAGCCTTTCCATTTTTTTGGATGGGATGTGGGTGGGTGGGTGGCATCGATCCTGGATTATTTGAATGAATGAATGACCGTTTATTCAGAACATTGATAACAATAACAATATATATATATACAAGTGAGAATACACAATACACTGTTTGAAGGGGGTAAATATGAAGTCATTGACATTTGTGTAAAATTTACCCCTGACACACACACACACACACACACACACACACACACACACACACACACACACACACACACACACACATATATATATATATATATATACATATATATATATATATATACCTATATGTATACACACACATATATATAAATATACACACATATATACATAGATATACACACATACACATACATAGGAACATATATATTGATACATCGATATTATATTAATTGAATTTGCTATTCATATAACCATCTAGCTACAATAATTGATCGCTCGTTTATCATTCAATAAATTGTATTATATATTTCAAACATACTATTTAAAGAACAAAACAAGTATAGACTAATCGTCAAGCCAAAATAAAGTCGTGCGTACATTATACGAACGAAATGGTAGGTAATGAAAAGAGAAAATATATATTGTTTAAAAAAGAGTAGATCTGAAGTTGTAAACTTATAACTATCTACCTCAAAATCGTCAAAACCATTTTGCATAGTATTTGACTATACTTATAGCTAAATACACTTACTTAAACATAAATGATAACCACACATATACGTGATGCTAATAGGTATCTATTTTTGCTACCCGTCTATAAACGTTACTCCTAATTCGTGTTCTTTTATGGTTTTAGGTAATACAGTATACCCATTATATTTCTTCGTCCACGTTTCGCGATCGTCAGAGCTTCCGTTTTGAACCCCGGCTTCGGGTCCACGTTAACAGCCTGGAAATAATTAATTATGTCGCATCGTGTAATGTATAATAACATCTGCCGTAGACGACTAAAAATAACGTTACCCGAATGACCGGTCCGAGTGACGCATATTGTCTCTAAATATTAATCACCGTGTCGCTGTGTCAACACAAGATTACGGCAACAAAAACAGTTGATTTAATCAGAGGGTTCAGCTGTCGTAGTGTAACAGAGTGAAGCAACGCCTTTGTACTCACAAAGATGCACGTAAAACCAAGTCAAATTGTCGGTGTTCGCGATAAAACGCATCCATTATGCCTCCGTATTTTTAGTACCTACCGAGGTATATATATATCGCCATATTGAAGATGTAGATGACGTCACAATGTCGATGTTTGCAACATAAATATTGTAACATCTCCGTAAAAAATTCATAATGACACAATTATCGCTCAACGTGCAGTTACGTGCGCAACGTAGACTACTAAAAGTGCTGTATAAAAATGTTATTAGTTACACACATTGTATTTTTATTATGTTCTCTTCCTTTAATTTCAGGTTAATGTCATTGCTGGTGGCCAAAAGCAAGCTTTCTCCAGGCTGCACAACAATGAAATCAGTAACAGTGGTATAGTGTTTGTGTGTATGCATTCTGAATTATTGTGTATGCATTCTGAATTATTGAACATTATTATATCATATAATGTATACTGTACGTGTGTACAGTATACATTTTATTTTCATATAAGTTCAACTTGCTGTCAGTCATCCAGTGGAAGATATCTTGAAGGCGATCACTTAAGCATCATCATCAGTATAAATATTAATATATTAAATGAATGTGTCTCTTGTTGGACTTATTTGTAAACAACCACATCCTGAGTATAAATCAATTATGAATGGCACCAGAGGATTGAGGATGCGTTGTTTTGCAAAAGGTGCATGTGGTTACTGATGTTGCAATAATTGGCGCTGTCATTACTAGTCTTAGCATAATCACCGATGGCATGTTCAGCTGTTTGGTATCTACTAGAATCAGATATAATAACAATCAATTATTATTAGCTCGGATGGAGTCATTTCCTATTTGTGCTGCATCATTTATACCACTTAAATTAATACAAACAAATCACTTTTATCGGAAGTGATCCTCATTTCTGCTAAGCGCAGTCCACTATTTTATTTATTATTCAATGTTTTTAATTTATGTACGATGCGTATTGTATCAGGTGGGGTGATTGTGTGTGTGTGTTAATAATAATATGTAATGTATGCAGTTTTGAGCATGATTTTTCTTTTATCGTGGTCTTTTCTATGACATATATACCTGCATAATACTACGGCAAAAAATATGACCCTTACATTAGTATCAGTAAGATTTGACCATGTGATAAAAAATGCCATGGTAAATTTGCATGCAGCAGATATACATACATATATATATATATACATATATATAAAGACTAAAGACCAGGCTTATTGTCATACAATTGCCATTAAAGGCGCGCGCACACACACACACACACACACACACACACACACACACACACACACACACACACACACACACACACACACACACACACACACACACACACGCACAAACGGTGTGTGTGACCCTGTGACTTTAATGGCTATTGTATGGCAATGAGCCCGGTATTTAGTCTTTTAGCATTATTTGCTATTATTATTATAGTGAATGTAACGCCGTTATAGCAGCGTTTGTTTTTCCTGGTTTTATCGAGTGCTACATATCAAGCGACAACGACGGGATGTGCGTTGGTGTCAGCTGTTTTTTTGTTGTCTCTGTCGTAAGGGGCTTTGTAAATACAAAATATGCAAATAATCCAAAACATTGTGGGTGGGTGGGTAAGTGAACTGTCCAGTTGGAAAACAAATTGGAAAATGTGGACAAATTCTACTCTTCATATACATTTTCAATTGTGCCTGTAAACGTGTAGTTAGTTTTTGATATAATAAACCAGTTGCAATTAACTGACGTGTAATATGTTCTAACTATTCTTTTCAATAGAAAGAATTGGGAACCTGTCTGTATATAACCTCGGTAATTATTTTTAGCAACTCCGTCACTTGAAGACGTAGATACATGCAAATGTATCACTGCAATTTGTAAGCCTTTCCATTTTTTTGGATGCGATGTGGGTGGGTGGGTGGCATCGATCCTGGATTATTTGAATGAATGAATGACCGTTTATTCAGAACATTGATAACAATAACAATATATATATATACAAGTGAGAATATACAATACACTGTTTGAAGGGTGTAAATATGAAGTCATTGACTTTTGTGTAAATTTTACCCCTGACACACACACACACACACACACACACACACACACACACACACACACACACACACACACACACACACACACACACACACACATATATATATATATACATACATATATATATATATATATATATATACCTATATGTATACACACACATATACATAAATATACACACATATATACATAGATGTACACACATACACATACATAGGAACATATATATTGATACATCGATATTATATTAATTGAATTTGCTATTCATTTAACCATCTAGCTACAATAATTGATCGCTCGTTTATCATTCAATAAATTGTATTATATATTTCAAACATACTATTTAAATAACAAAAAAGTATAGACTAATCGTCAAGCCAAAATAAAGTCGTGCGTACATTATACGAACGAAATGGTAGGTAATGAAAATAGAAAATATATATTGTTTAAAAAAGAGTAGATCTGAAGTTGTAAACTTATAACTATCTACCTCAAAATCGTCAAAACCATTTTGCATAGTATTTGACTATACGTATAGCTAAATACACTTACTTAAACATAAATGATAACCACACATATACGTGATGCTAATAGGTATCTATTTTTGCTACCCGTCTATAAACGTTACTCCAAATTCGTTTTCTTTTATGGTTTTAGGTAATACAGTATACCCATTATATTTCTTCGTCCACATTTCGCGATCGTCAGAGCTTCCGTTTTGAACCCCGGCTTCGGGTCCACGTTAACAGCCTGGAAATAATTAATTATGTCGCATCGTGTAATGTATAATAACATCTGCCGTAGACGACTAAAAATAACGTTACCCGAATGACCGGTCCGAGTGACGCATATTGTCTCTAAATATTAATCACCGTGTCGCTGTGTCAACACAAGATTACGGCAACAAAAACAGTTGATTTAATCAGGTGTAACAGAGTGAAGCAACGCCTTTATACTCATAAAGATGCACATAAAACCAAGTCAAATTGTCGGTGTTCGCGATAAAACGCATCCATTATGCCTCCGTATTTTTAATACCTACCGAGGTATATATATATCGCCATATTGAAGATGTAGATGACGTCATAATGTCGATGTTTGGAACATAAATATTGTAACATCTCCGTAAAAAAATCATAATGACACAATTATCGCTCAACGTGTGGTTACGTGCGCAACGTAGACTACTAAAAGTGCTGTATAAAAATGTTATTAGTTACACACATTGTATTTTTATTGTGTTCTCTTTCTTTTATTTCAGGTTAATGTCATTGCTGGTGGCCAAAAGCAAGCTTTCTCCAGGCTGCACAACAATGAAATCAGTAACAGTGGTATAGTGTTTGTGTGTATTCATTCTGAATTATTGAACATTATTATATCATATAATGTATACTGTACGTGTGTCAGTGGAAAGCGCGGTATATCAAAACTCAATTATACGCTTTGTCGTCATAGTGTAAATGAAAACTTTGACATAATATTTAAATGTCTTAATAATACAAAACCATGACGACTGATATAAAGAGCCAAACTGTTTTTTTATAGTAAAATATGTTTTTGGACAACCATCTGCTTTCTCAATTCCCCTTAAATTTGACCATCATTTCAATGTTTATTGACATGCCATATGAAAAGGCCAGACACGACAGGTAGATAGGATTATTTTTTAATTTGTGCAAATTGTGCAATTTGTTCTGCCCAAAGTATGGGATGAATCATACTGTGTAAAAGTATATTGAACTTTTTTGGCCAGGCCCCCTGTTTCCATGGTAACAAATAAAATGGCCATCATTTTGAGCCAACATTGGCACATTTGGAAACACTGCCATTCGTTTTTTGAGGATATGTATAATTATGATTCTTGCAAATCCATGTTCTGTATACATTGTTCAATCTATTGAGAGATGATCAGATATTTTTCCATGTTTTTTTTGTAAAGTGCGAAAAAAAACCTTGTTTTGTGTAACAAATGTGCTTACCTCTTTTAAACTATTAATGATTTAAAAAAGTGTCTGATCTTTCACACAGCAGGGTCTGCTGAATGCAACACTGAAAATCTTATTTGTATAGCATAATTACTCCCAGAGATATCCCGTTTCCAAATGCAGAAATTTGAGAATTTGTTTGGATAAAATGGCCGTCAAAGATTGCATAATGGATTTGATTACTTGATACTGACATGCTTGATCCATGACAACAACTCACTTAGATATATTAAATTGTCGTAGAAGTTAACTTTATTGCTAGTATGCATACAAAGTATCGTAGTCTGGCAGAAAACCATTTTGAATATTTTGTGTCAAAAACACCATTTAATCTGGGATGTCTGGCCACTCAAGACAGGTTCTACCGTGCGTTTCAATTCTGCAATTTCATCCAGGCAAATTCTTACCCAAGCTGAATGGTGTTTATTGTTTTGCCCGTAAACCCTGATACTATTGTTGTGCATTACTCACCATGCCTAAGTGCAACTACATTGTGGTACACCAAGTTCAAAGACGTGGAAGAACATCATTCAGCCATGCTGATTATGTCCAATCTGAAAGACTGAACCAACACAAATTTCTAATTTAATATTCTAGAACCGTTGACAGACAACCCGTTCTGTTTAGAAAACCTAAAGGTTGCGTTTCATGGCCTGTTTACACTATAATTAGAATTTACTTATAATAATAATAATATAACTTCTATTGCGCCTAAATCCTTGGAAACCAAGCTCAGAGGCGCATCAAAACAAAAGGATTGGTCAATCTCAAAATCCATAAGTAGTTTTCCAGTTGTAAACAGATGGGTCAAGGCGCTAGGGAGCTACGGTGGATAAGCAAGGTTGTAAAGATACGTTTTTAAATGACGACGGAATTTTGTAATATTTTCAACTGATCAACACTAAGAGGGAGCATATTCCAAAGAGTTTGTGCAGCAACAGAAAAAGCCCTAGTTCCAATGTTAGTGTTGACTCTAGGAACAAAAAGTAGGTCGGAACTAGATGATCGAAGATGGATAGGTTTTCTTACAGGAGTAAGCAATGAATGCAAATAAGATGGTTGCTTATTGGACAGTGCCTGGTATGTAATGGCACAGATCTTAAATATTATACGATATCGTACAAGAAGCCAATGCAAAGACTTCAAAAGTGGTACAGAGCGAGAAAAACGAGGATATCTTGTAACTACTCTTGCTAGACAATTTTGGACACGCTGAAGTTTTGTGATATCTTTGCTAGCGATATTAGAAAGGAGGGCATTACAATAGTCAAATATGCTGCTAACAAGCGCTGTTGCAATAGTCTTAGCAACAGAAAATGACATATACCGACGAATACGACGAAGATCACGAATGTGATAAAAACAGCAGCGACATGTTTCAGATACGTGTTGTCGGAAATTGAAGTTACTATCAAAGATCACTCCTAGATTCCGCACCGAGGTTGCTGGCGTGATATACTGATTCAAAATACGCGTAGGGAAAAGACCATCCAGTTTACTACGCTGCATTGGAGTACCAATAATAATTAATTCAGTTTTATTTTCATATAATTTCAACTTGCTGTAAGTCATCCAGTGGAAGATATCTTGAAGGCGATCACTTAAGCATCATCATCAGTATAAATATTAATATATTAAATGAATGTGTCTCTTGTTGGACTTATTTGTAAACAACCACATCCTGAGTATAAATCAATTATGAATGGCACCAGAGGATTGAGGATGCGTTGTTTTGCAAAAGGTGCATGTGGTTACTGATGTTGCAATAATTGGCGCTGTCATTACTAGTCTTAGCATAATCACCGATGGCATGTTCAGCTGTTTGGTATCTACTAGAATCAGATATAATAACAATCAATTATTATTAGCTCGGATGGAGTCATTTCCTATTTGTGCTGCATCATTTATACCACTTAAATTAATACAAACAAATCACTTTTATAGGAAGTGATTCTCATTTCTGCTAAGCGCAGTCCACTATTTTATTTATTATTCAATGTTTTTAATTTATGTACGATGCGTATTGTATCAGGTGGGGTGATTGTGTGTGTGTGTTAATAATAATATATAATGTATGCAGTTTTGAGCATGATTTTTCTTTTATCGTGGTCTTTTCTATGACATATATACCTGCATAATACTACGGCAAAAAATATGACCCTTACATTAGTATCAGTAAGATTTGACCATGTGATAAAAAATGCCATGGTAAATTTGCATGCAGCAGATATACATACATATATATATATACATATATATAAAGACTAAAGACCAGGCTTATTGTCATACAATTGCCATTAAAGGCGCGCGCGCACACACACACACACACACACACACACACACACACACACACACACACACACACACACACACACACACACACACACACACACACACACACACACACAAACGGTGTGTGTGACCCTGTGACTTTAATGGCTATTGTATGGCAATGAGCCCGGTATTTAGTCTTTTAGCATTATTTGCTATTATTATTATAGTGAATGTAACGCCGTTATAGCAGCGTTTGTTTGTCCTGGTTTTATCGAGTGCTACATATCAAGCGACAACGACGGGATGTGCGTTGGTGTCAGCTGGTTTTTTTTTGTCTCTGTCGTAAGGGGTCACATGTTCGGGTGACCTTGTGGCGGAATGGCCCCACCTCTCTCTAGGATGTGGTAATAGTTAGTAGTTTTAATCGTCTAAATGTCTGGGAGGCGTCTTTTTAATAGTTCTGGTGTATTACCATAATTTAAATATGGTATTCTATAATGTGGGCCTTGTTTTTAGAATGTATAGGTAAAATAAATGGGGCAATGTTTAAGACCTCAAATGGCCCACATTTGATTGTATTGTGTTTTAGCTAATAGCTCATCCAATTATCGGGTGAATAATAAATAAATGTCAGAAGGTTATTCTGGCCACATTTCTTCCATATCTGGTGTTGTCTTGTGGCATTGCGTAAAGGGATTTATGCGATTACATTGCATAATAAGTTTTACGCGAGGCAACCAAGGCAACTAGAGCCAGCCTGCAGGCTAGGTAAACAAGCTGACACTGTACCTTGACCAGGTCAGAGTCCAATATCCTGAAGGCGTACCGGCCGTCCCGCCCAGGTCAGAGTCCAATAGCCGGGAGGCGTGCCGGCCTTCCCGCGCTTTAGCGTAGTGATACAGTAAAAACTAGTCCGACCATTCAGGACATAAAAGGCCACTGCACCTCCAGCAGCGGCCACATTTGAAATTCCTCGTGTTCAGTTGTTTATCGAATATCGTATCAGTTTTGACTCCATCTCCCTCCCCTCCTGCCATAAGACTAGTTATAAGTATGTATGGGATTTTCACAACACGCACATGCGATAATTTAGCTTTGCTGACGCTTTTCCCTGTTTCTAAATGGTACACGAGGTTTTGCCTTAAGGCTTTTTCCTCCTTCAAGTGTACGCAGGGTTTTTAGGGCGGTAATTAAAGTAGGATTAATAAACGGTGTGGCGGAATGGCCCCACCTCTCTCTAGGATGTGGTAATAGTTAGTAGTTTCAATCGTCTAAATGTCTGGGAGGCGTCTTTTTAATAGTTCTGGTGTATTACCATAATTTAAATATGGTATTCTATAATGTGGGCCTTGTTTTTAGAATGTATAGGTAAAATAAATGGGGCAATGTTTAAGACCTCAAATGGCCCACATTTGATTGTATTGTGTTTTAGCTAATAGCTCATCCAATTATCGGGTGAATAATAAATAAATGTCAGAAGGTTATTCTGGCCACATTTCTTCCATATCTGGTGTTGTCTTGTGGCATTGCGTAAATATATATACCTATATGTATACACACACATAAACATAAATATACACACATATATACATAGATATACACACATACACATACATAGGAACATATATATTGATACATCGATATTATATTAATTGAATTTGCTATTCATATAACCATCTAGCTACAATAATTGAAAACATGCAATTTGATATGTGCATGTTCAAAATTTAAAGTATGTAATAAGTACACATCTTGACACATATTGTAGTTTCCTCAATGGCATGATTATATTTGTGTATGATTTTGTTTAGATTTCCACAACCAGATATTTCTTAAATAAAAGGTTATTGCATTTATGCTTAAATTCAGTAATAGTATTAGTAGTTGTTAATTGATCACATAGAGAATTCCATAATTGCACTCCTTTACACAAAGAGACATTGATCGCATGGTAGAACAGACTCTCTGTCGTTCTAAGTCATGATTAGCTCGCAATGAGTATGCTATTTCCCGTCTAGTAAACAAACACTGAAGATTTGACGACAAACAGCTGTAGTAAGCTTTGTACATAAATAATAATTAATTTTTTTTACCTTTACAAAGCTCCTAAGTCTTGTTTGTTAGTTCTATCGCAAGGGAAATATTCACGTTTGGTAATGCGCATTATGTCTGTGTGTCACTCCGTCCATTGTGCTTGTTCGTTCGAATGTGTAGCTGTTAGTGATAGCATGTTCACTGCAATCTCGATTTAAATCTAATCTGGCCGGCGAGATAATCCGAGTACTCTAGTGAAACGAAACGCTGACAGCGAAAATCGCGTTATTGCTCGTTTACTATACCGTCATAGCGATCTGTCGATGTATATATATATTGTGTTTTAAAGAACGATTTGCGGATTGCAACATATAATCAGTACTTCGATGATATTGTATCGCGCAGTGATGTTAGGTTTCTGTGGCTGTGCGTAATACTAACGGGGTCAGCCCTCTGTTGGTTTTCCCATAGGCGACCATATTAACATTTTGTCTGATTGTAAGAAAACGTGACCTATAAAATGTCTTAAACTTCACACCTGCTGTTATCATCATCTCATTGACATGCCGATAGATTAAAAAAAAATTGCATACTTCCAGCTCTCGTAAAATGCCTGTATGTGTGACACCCGTCAATATTTACAAATGCCGGCAAGAATTACTCCGGCAAACAGGTCACACAGGCAAATTGCTGCCAAATATCCTTCCGCTTATTCAAATCATCTAGAAATCCACCATTTTACAGTCAACACCTTCTACAATCACACATGAAAATCTCCCTACTCAAATGCAGCATGTGAATTTTGTAAAAAATCATTTCTCAAAAATACACTGCATTTTTCTTCGTACATGACCCCTAACTGTAATGTGGGCGAGTTCTATACCCCGGTGCGGAGTGATGTTCCCGCAGTTGTCACCATATGGCAGTACTAGTCATATATAATACCTGTCAAGTTCTGTGAAACTAAACAATAGACATGGCAGACAAAAATAATAAATTACCAATAAAAACCATAATCTTTATAAATTGTTCGCCTACATGCCCTATGCGATACATGGCGCCCACGGGATCTGTAAGTAAGTTCGCGCCTGCACATAACATGAAAATGCATTGGTGAGTGCTCGTTCCGGGCACTGATCTATATTTATAACTGGATGGCCGATGCCCACCTCTTATCACTGGGCTGGTTGAGGGGAGCGAAAGTTAGATGTGCCCATCTTGAGTGAGACCATTAATGACCAGTCCTACTGCTGCACTCATACAACTTGGCCGTGTCTCTGGTCGTTCTGTACGGATAACCAGAGAAAATGCCATGTTGTGCATTCGGATGTTGAAATCGAACATCTGGAAAAAAGGACAAAGATGCTGGGATCTCATTCCGTTCGTATTTCCTGAGCTGTACTTGTTTTATATTATAGTGTTAATAAAGCCTTAAACTTAACGGGAAGCGTGCTACAGTGCTACAGTGCTTTGCTATGCACCACAGCTATGAATAGAGTGAGTGAGTGAGTGAGTGAGTGAGTGAGTGAGTGAGTGAGTGAGTGAGTGAGTGAGTGAGTGAGTGAGTGAGTGAGTGACTAATCTATGACTATACTAGTAATAGTATGATTTGAGGAGTTGGAGTTGGTACACGGAACCTGCAAAGGTGTTACTATACTTCTATATATAATGTAAACTATGTAAAAAAAAGTAACATCATCACTGTCTAGTCCATTCACCCTAACCACCATCACCACTTAATTGTATCTGGAAAGAAACCAAAACATTGGTGACATAACCAAGCAATATCATAACCTCCTACAGTCCCTTCACCCTAATCACCACCTAACTGTATCTGGAAAGAAATCAAAACATTAGTGACACAACAATGCAACACCACCACCAGCTATAGTCCCTTCACCCTAACCACCATCACCACCTAACTGTATCTGGAAAGAAATCAAAACATTAGTGACACAACAATGCAACACCACCACCAGCTATAGTCCCTTCACCCTAACCACCATCACCACCTAACTGTATCTGGAAAGAAATCAAAACATTAGTGACACAACAATGCAACACCACCACCAGCTATAGTCCCTTCACCCTAACCACCATCACCACCTAACTGTATCTGGAAAGAAATCAAAACATTAGTGACACAACAATGCAACACCACCACCAGCTATAGTCCCTTCACCCTAACCACCATCACCACCTAACTGTATCTGGAAAGCAACAAAAACATTAGTGACACAACAATGCAACACCACCACCAGCTATAGTCCCTTCACCCTAACCGCCATCACCACCTAACTGTATCTGGAAAGAAATCAAAACATTAGTGACACAACAATGCAACACCACCACCAGCTATAGTCCCTTCACCCTAACCACCATCACCACCTAACTGTATCTGGAAAGAAATCAAAACATTAGTGACACAACAATGCAACACCACCACCAGCTATAGTCCCTTCACCCTAACCGCCATCACCACCTAACTGTATCTGGAAAGAAATCAAAACATTAGTGACACAACAATGCAACACCACCACCAGCTATAGTCCCTTCACCCTAACCACCATCACCACCTAACTGTATCTGGAAAGAAATCAAAACATTAGTGACACAACAATGCAACACCACCACCAGCTATAGTCCCTTCACCCTAACCACCATCACCACCTAACTGTATCTGGAAAGAAATCAAAACATTAGTGACACAACAATGCAACACCACCACCAGCTATAGTCCCTTCACCCTAACCACCATCACCACCTAACTGTATCTGGAAAGAAATCAAAACATTAGTGACACAACAATTCAACACCACCACCAGCTATAGTCCCTTCACCCTAACCACCATCACCACCTAACTGTATCTGGAAAGAAACCAAAACATTAGTGACACAACAATGCAACACCATCACCAGCTATAGTCCCTTCACCCTAACCACCATCACCACCTAACTGTATCTGGAAAGAAATCAAAACATTAGTGACACAACAATGCAACACCACCACCAGCTATAGTCCCTTCACCCTAACCACCATCACCACCTAACTGTATCTGGAAAGAAACCAAAACATTAGTGACACAACAATGCAACACCACCACCAGCTATAGACCCTTCACCCTAACCACCATCACCACCTAACTGTATCTGGAAAGAAATCAAAACATTAGTGACACAACAATGCAACACCACCACCAGCTATAGTCCCTTCACCCTAACCACCATCACCACCTAACTGTATCTGGAAAGAAACCAAAACATTAGTGACACAACAATGCAACACCACCACCAGCTATAGTCCCTTCACCCTAACCACCATCACCACCTAACTGTATCTGGAAAGAAACCAAAACATTAGTGACACAACAATGCAACACCACCACCAGCTATAGTCCCTTCACCCTAACCACCATCACCACCTAACTGTATCTGGAAAGAAATCAAAACATTAGTGACACAACAATGCAACACCACCACCAGCTATAGTCCCTTCACCCTAACCACCATCACCACCTAACTGTATCTGGAAAGAAACCAAAACATTAGTGACACAACAATGCAACACCACCACCAGCTATAGTCCCTTCACCCTAACCACCATCACCACCTAACTGTATCTGGAAAGAAATCAAAACATTAGTGACACAACAATGCAACACCACCACCAGCTATAGTCCCTTCACCCTAACCACCATCACCACCTAACTGTATCTGGAAAGAAATCAAAACATTAGTGACACAACAATGCAACACCACCACCAGCTATAGTCCCTTCACCCTAACCACCATCACCACCTAACTGTATCTGGAAAGAAATCAAAACATTAGTGACACAACAATGCAACACCACCACCAGCTATAGTCCCTTCACCCTAACCACCATCACCACCTAATTGTATCTGGAAAGAAACCAAAACATTAGTGACACAACAATGCAACACCACCACCAGCTATAGTCCCTTCACCCTAACCACCATCACCACCTAACTGTATCTGGAAAGAAATCAAAACAAGTTATAAATACAGATCAGTGTTCCGGGGCACTGCACGAATTGTACAGGAATTCTACCAGGCCCGGAAAAGAGCGCGAACCATAAGGGAGTTTTATGAGTATATCGGTCGGCGAATTTACCGACAAAAATATAAAGAACGCCATAAATTCGTTAAAAAATGTATCTCAAAACACCAGCGTAAAACTGTATGGTTTTCCTACTACACCCGTAGTTTTCATTTTATCAATACAACCGTAGTGAATACGGCTAAACCGTAGTACTTGACAGGTGTGCATATTACAATGTTATAGTGTTACGACTGCTGCTGTAAAGAATGTTCTGCAATGAGTAGCATCAGCCTGTTACATTTATTGGTGAAAGTCGTGTTGTATCATCAGAACATTATTATGTTATGTATACGCGCAGTCGTATAGATAAGTATTATTGGATAGGCGCCATGAAACCGGATTCGTTCTGGTCAGATTTCACATTCCTAGCGTAATGTGTGGTACACTATTTAGTTTAATGTTATCACACGTAGCTGGCATTATCACGGAGGCGTGCACGTTAGTATTTGATTGGTATATCGAACGATGTAACAATTAACGATGTCAATCAAGAGGCTAATATTATTGTTATGATGCTATGCTGCGACAAGACTTGTTAAACTCGTTAAAGTGATTCTTTGTAATCTAATATACATTCGAGATGTACTGTGTCAACACGTGATAATTTCTCATAAGTACTTTCTTTGCTACTTATGTCTTGCATGTTTATGCATAATTTGGGTGTTATCTGCGCAAAAAGCCGATAAATAATTGTGTTTACGCAAATCATTTGAGCTTGCTGCCACGTGGATGATTAATTATGCAGCCCGAGTATAATGGATATTCATGCACGCGCAGTGAAACGCACAGAGACTGGTGACGTCATACACAGTTAACATGTCAGATTTCGAGATGAGTTGTTGCAAGCAATGGCTTCTTAAATCAGCAATTCGTAGACATAATGTATATTGACAGCTACTTTTAACAATGCAGGAAGCTTATGCATTGTTTATTTATTCTCCTTTTATACGTAAACGGGTGCCACAACACAATATTAACATTCTCATTAAACGCTCATTCACAACGCGTGCACAACACCACACTAACATTGTTATTAAACGTTGGAAAAATCAGTAGGGGCATAGTAGCATAATGTTTCACAAAACAAAAGTTAAGTGGCTTAATTAGAAAACATCCCCCAGCCGTCTAATTGAAGTCCACTTCTATACGCCGTCATGTTAATGCGATTCTTTGATAATTTTAATATCTTTGTAATCTACGCAATTATTAAATAATCCTGTTAATATGATTATTTCATGTAATTAGCTGCCTTTATTTCATTAGAATTATCTTTTATTAATCACTAATGACCCTGACAATATATCGATAAAATAACTCCGCATACGCGGAGTTTCCTTTTCGCCCCCGCCTTCACGATCCGTATAAAGCATGCTCATGAATATTCGGGACTGTCCGTCAGACTTCGATTAACTACGCCGAGGTAATAGATGCAAAAAAACGTCATCAACGCGCGCGCGTGCGCGTGCGCGTGCGTGTGCGTATGCGTGTGCATGTGTTTGGATTAGCTAACGCCATGAGGCGTCGTGACCGATAAAATTATCAAAAGAAAACGTGCACCAGCTGCTGTTTATGTCACAGATTCAGCAAAGAAAAGAAGGACAATATATGGAATAAACGGAGAATGAACATAGCGACAGCTTATAACAGACGGATTGATTTAAAAGTAAAAACACCTGCTCTCCAGGCACGAAGCCGTCGTATGACATTGTCATTGATGACATATTGAATGATTGGCATTTTTTGTTGGAATATAAATACATACGAAATCTCACATATGGTACTATCATGTTCCTTTTTCACTAGGTACATCTGGTTATACATTTTAAAGTTTAGTTTTAATGAAACGTTTAGATAACAGATAACAGTTCGGTTGCGCGTATGTAAATAATATCGTTCAGTGACGTCATTAAATAACTACGCGTGGTAAATTGGTCAAACCGGTAGTAATTTGGCTAGCCAACATTTGGAACTTGCGCGTATGTAAATAATATCGTTCAGTGACGTCATTAAATAAGTGTGCGTGGTAAATTGGTCAAACCTGTAGTAAAATTAGGTTGCAGGCATTCGGAACGTGCGCGTATGTAAATAATTTCGCTCAATGACGTCATTAAATTAAGTACGCGTGGTAAATTGGTCAAACTGGTAGTAATTAGGTTAGCAGACATTGGGAACTTGCACGTATGTAAATAATCTCGTTCAATTACGTCATTAAATAAATACGCGTAGTAATAAGGTCTAATTTGTTATAATTCCTTGAACCTAGCAGATTAAAGACTGTTTGAAATTGGCTGTTTTACTAGAGACAGATGTTCAACTGCCCGACATCAACTGGGGTCAGAGTAGAGTCCCTGTATAAACAGAGTACAAACATCTCAAAAAACCCTGAACAGTAGTTCGCAACAATCCACCGAGGTCAATCAGAATCAACCACTATCAATTACTTCCCTATAAAGCTATTATGCCGTATAGGTTTAAACTTAAAAATTAACTAAAATCCTCGCAACGCCTGTATTTATAACTAACTTCACCTATTCATGTCCTCTAGTACGCTTGGCGATAGCCATGTGTCAGTCTTGCTTCCCTGGGAACTTATCCTTTACAATTCGAAATTGAATAATAACCCATTCCTTAATAGTACTACGTGTCTGTAAGCACCCCTGGTATTTATATGGTGAACTATTTAACGAGGTCAATGACGTCACATAGACAAGTATACTGGACTAGCCAAGTGTACTGGACTAAACAACTGCACTGGACTAGACAAGTGACTAGAATACATATCATATTGAACGTATTGACTTGTATTCTTTATGCATAAATTTTATCGTCTTATGTCATAGTTTGACCTATTGGCCTAGCCAGAAGCATCACCTAGTGACTATATGTGTCAGTTTGAGAGTGACAACACTTAGACCAGCGAGTTCAACAAAACAAACTTAGACCAACGAGTTCCACGAACAAAACTTAGACCAGCGGGTTACATGAATCATACTTAGACCAGCGAGTTACACGAATCAAACTTAGACCAACTATTTGCACGAACCAAACTTAGACCAACGATTTCCACTAACAAAATTAAACCAACGAGTGGCACGAAAAAAACTTAGACCAGCGAGTTACACGAATCAAACTTAGACCGACATTTAGTTCACCTAGATACACACGTTTCATTCAGCAAATTCTGCAAGATACACAAGTTCCATTCACCAAAGTCAGCAAATTCAGTAAGATACACAGATTCCATTCAGCATATTCAGCCAGATACACAGATTCCATTCAGCAAATTCAGCAAGATACACAGGTTTCGTTACGCAAACTCACCAAATCCAGCAAGATACACAAGCAAATTCACCTAGATACAGTAAATTTCCACAAAATAGACAGGTAAAAAGAGAGCAAGAGAGCAAATAGATAGGTAAACAGGTAGCAAACAGACAGGTAACAAGGGTGCATGTGAGCAAATAAACAGGTAAATATGGAGCAATGCAGCAAATAGACAGGTTTCATACAGCAAATTCAGCAAGATACACAGGTTTCATTCGTCGACCTATGTTCAACTGTATGTTTAGCTATAAAAAAACTAGGAAGGATAGTAAGGAAAAACACTTGAAAATGGATCGTTGTACCGGAATACAGAACAAATGTTAAGAGTTGCCGATAAGTATCTTTATATACACCATGTGTTGGTCTAGACTGTATTTGTCCTGGATGGCCACTACTCGTAGCATGCTACATATAGTGCTACTCACCATTGAACGCATTGTGATGAACACGTACCTATTTACACCTCACGATACATTCCTTCTTTTTTTGTAGCAGTCTCGTCTACAAAGCCTAGGAACTACAGTCGACAAAAAGAGATGCGATGGAATAGATAATAACAAGACTTAGAAACAACAAGTAGCTGCTGTTAAGATCCAGCAAAAGAACCACCAGGATTTTAAAATAAAGACATATGGCAGAGGTACATGGAAGTGTGCCCAGTGCGACAAAAGTTTGAAGACCAAACATGGGCTGAAGCAGCATGTTGGTCTTCACACAGGGCGCTATCCTTATTGGTGCCAATACTGTGGCTTTGGGTTTTCGGCAGCAAACAACCTAAAAGGTCACATGGTGAAGCACATCGGCATCAAGGAATTTGCCTGCCAACTTTGTAAGAAGGCGTTTGGCTATGGACGTACGCTGAAAGTACACGTGAAGAAATGTCATGATGACTGTTAGTTGAAGCCACTTTGATCTTGTTTGTTCAACTATAGAAGACTAAAGAATAGTATAGTCTTTGTCGCTTTCATTACAAGTGTTGCGTATCACATGAGTATATGGTGTTTGTTGTTTGTTTTGTATTGAACGTAAGCATATATTTCGTAAAACTCGCTTATAATTCTCACAATAAAAACCACAGCCTGTAGTTATTTAGTGCCAAGCAATTGTCTACGTACTTCGAAATAACGATTTAATAAACGGTTTCGCTATTTCGTCCCTGCACACGACGTATTATGTCTCCCTCTCATCAACACCCAGCTGACGCCGTATATATAGAGAAGGTTTATTCACAAATAACAATTAGTCCAGAAATAGCGTCATATAGCAGGCTAACTATACTTTACTTATTTCCGACACAAAAACGATTATATATATATATATATACATATATATATAATCGTTTTTGTATATATATATATATACATATATATATATATATATATGCGTGCGTACATGTATGCTCGATACCTTCTTTTGTATTAATTTGGTCATTCGATCTACTTGGATATTACTGTGGATTGCCTGTGTGGTTAATGTATTATGAAAATATGATATAATAAAAATACGTGATCATATATGATGGTCATACAACATTTTCTATAGAATATTCTATAAGATTACTGTGTTTTCTATAGAATATTCTATAGAACATATCCTGTAGGATATATCCTATATAATATTTCTTACACGATATGTTCTATAGAATATTCTATAGTAAACACACAAATCCTATAGAATATTCTATAGAATATTTTCTTTAGAAAATTCTACGGGATATTTTATATAGGATATTCTATAGAAACCGCAAAAATCCTATAAAATAATGTTATATAGAATATTCTATATAGAATAGTCTGTAGAAAAATATGCGCAAAAATCCTACGCAAACACAGACGCACACACGTCAAGTCACTCCACAATTATCGTGCATACATATCGACAACACTTATACAAGATACCTAATCTCTATTCCGCGATCAGCACGTGTTGTAATTATATAATAATAAGATAACTTCTATTGCGCCTAAATCTTTGGAAACCAATCTCAGAGGCGCATCAAGACAAAAGGATTGGTCACTTTCAAAATCGATAAGCAGTATTCCAGTTGTCAACAGATGGTCGAGGCGCCAGGGAGCTACGGTGGATAAGCAAGTTAAGTTATAAAGTTATATGTTATAAAGACAAGTTTTTTAAATTTTGTAATATTTTCAACTCGTCTAACACTAAGAGGGAGCATATTCTAAAGAGTTGGCGAGGTAACAGAAAAAGCTCTAGTTCCAATGTTAATGATACACAAGTCGTTGATGTACTGATATTGTTGTTATATTTTTAACTTATACCTGGCACTAAATCCCTTTTATGTTTTGCATGACACTGCGTCTATACTATCTATTTATACTATATATTGCCGTACGTGTTATATGTCTTCATACTTCCATTTTATCTCAGATACTCAGTTAGCAAGTATTTTCCAATGCACACTATACCATTAAATTATCACTTTGCCTCATGGTGTTAGATTGTGTAAGTTTATAATTATTATTGGATTGCGACGCCTTGTTGTCATTTTTTATTTGTGCCAAATCTAAAAAAATCAATTATTACGTTGTCTATTTATAGGTGGTACTCGAAATAAACCCTCAGGAGTTTCTAGAGAATCCCCCGAGTTACTTAGTGAAACCATAATTATGTTCATACTGTGATATTACTGTAACCTAGACAATTTTGGACACGTTGAAGTTTTGTAATATCATTGCTAGCGATAATATAAAGGAGGGAATTGCAAGAGTCAACTCTGCTGCTAACAAACGCTGTTGCAGTAGTTTTAGCAACAGAAAATTACATAATTATACTGGCGAATACGGCGAAGATCACGAATATGATAAAAATAGCAGCGACACGTTTGAGATATGTGTTGTCGGAAATTGAAGTTACTATCAAAGATCACTTCTAGATTCCGCACCGAGGTTGCTGGCGTGATATACCGATAATATAATGATATAATATGCCTATCTACAAACACTACCTTTCATGCACATAGTAAAATGAATAGTGTTAACGTGGACCCGTGGCAAACATTCGCCCATCTTTGCGCCGAGTGTAAACACAAAGAATAACCCATGACGTATTGTTTGAGAACACGCATGCGTTTCTCTTACGTCAACAAAGCATTGACGTCATCGCCGGCGTAACCATTTTAACGAAGAGCAGCCGGATCTGACAGGTAACGGACCGCATCAATTAGTCGGCTAATCTTCTTGATCTTGATTGATACGTTGCATATACCAATACTGGCTTGATTGCAATGGAATGGGAAGTGCGCTCAATGTTTATTTGTGGCCGATCCGGCGCCGGAAGGTGGTAACAGAGTCCGCCGTCACAGTGCTCTCTTCCAGTCAATCACAGACACAGTCTGTACGAAATAGGACTGTCTACATTGTTCAGTCCTACTGTTTGGCACCTTAAATGGTCTACTGTTGTCAGCCACACAGTCCTTGTATTTCTTAGCACTTAGTTGTCTCTCGTTGGTTTTTTCAAGCGGGAGCAAGGCATAGCCGGTACCAACCCCTCAACCACCTTGTACAGGCGGAGCTGTCTTGCATTCTTGTAAACGAAGGAGGTTTAGTCTGTGTCGCATGGCGGTGACACACCCAGAGTCTCTGGAGTGGAAATATTGGATGATGAAGCGTGCTGCCTCTGTTCTGTATCCGCTCTAAGCCGTCTATGTCATTCTTATAGTGGGTGTCCCAGATTTCAGCACCGTACTCTAGAACTGTTCTCTTTGAGTGGGGATACACCGACGTTGTCTTGCCGCTTACTTTTGATATATTGCTAAAAGGGTTTGGTGTTTTTCATTTGTAGGCCTTCCTCAATCACGCTGTTGATGTGCTAGCTCCCATTCAGGAGCCGTATGCTGCGCTTGCATTCTCTCTGAAAGTGTCTGTAGTTGCCCCATGCAGTTCCGGTGTTTCTTGGCTTGGGCATGAAGTATTTCTTTCTACTTCAACATACGTTGAATGTTCCTTGTTATTGTTATGCTCTTTGACGTCCGCCACGCATTCTGGATGGAATGTGCTTCTCTGTGTCTGTCATCAGGGCTGTTTTGAAGTGTGACCATAGTTCCTGGACTCCTACTTCCCTCCAGTACATGTGTGGGTGGTTTCTTGAGAAGATGACGCATTTTTCTTCGATGTTCTTCTGCTTGATATATTCCGGTTTAGAGTATATGTCCACAACGATCAAGTCGTGGTCAGAAATGCCCGGCTTTGAGACAGAGTTTTTCACTAGGGTAGGGTTGGTGGTAAATATCACGTCCGGTGTAGTGTCCAGTCGTGTAGTGTCCCTACGCATTTGGGTGAAACTGGCGACAGTCGTGGTGTCAATGATAGTTTGCTGTATGCATATGGTTCTATCCTTAGCAGAGGGATGGACGGCGGTTGTGTCCCAGTCAACATCTGGGCAGTTGAAGTACCCTGCTAGTATTGCGTGTTTCAATCCCGGTCTGTCTGACATCTTAGTCAACGTCTTGTTTAGTTCTTGTACATCCTTGTTGTTGCGACGGGGCATGTAGAATGAGCCAATAGTCAAGTTTTTACCTTTATGTAACTTTATCCTGACCCATATCGTTTCGCAGTCAGACATAAAGTTTGGTTCCACCACTGAGATGAGGTCGTTCCGGACGAAGAAAAAAAACCCTCATCCGAGTGTGCCACGATCCTTTCTGTACGTTGTGCAGTTCGTTGGGAAAACTTCGCTGGATTTCACATTCTCACTAACCCACGACTCAGTGCCGCAAATATAATAATAACAATGACAAACTTCTATAGCGCCTAAATCCCCAGGAATCTGAGCTTAGAGGCGCAACAAACAAGAAACATTGGGCAAAATCGTTAAGCAAGAGTCGTCATTAGAGCAAGGGACCGCCGAAGGTTAGGGTGGGAATGCAATTTCAAATAAATAAGTCTTCAGTTTTTTTACGAAAGGTATTTATAGTCTCATATGATTTTAAAGCGATAGGGGGGTTGATTCCAGATTTTGGGTGCAGCTACAAAAAAGCACGTTTGCCGATATAAGCTTGGTTTTCGGAATAAAAAGTCGTTGTGAAACAGATGATCTGAGATGCCTGGGGATATTGGAAAAACGACGGAGACTAAACAAATAGGATGGGTGCGGCGTAGAAAGGGTACGGCATGTGGTAATGGCTAATTTGAATTGTATTCGATATGTAACTGGAAGCCAATGCAACTGTCTAAATAGGGGCCGAGATGGTGAGAAACGGGGTACTTTTAGTAGTGCACATGCTAAACAATTTTGTACACGTTGGAGTTTAGCTAAGTCCTTTTTAGCAGTATCGTTTAGGAGTGAGTTGCAGTAGTCAAGGCGACTGCTAATTAGATATACTGATATTATCTTAGCAGTATATAAAGACAAATGACGCCGAATTCAGCGGAAATCACTTATATGGTAGAAACAGGATTTACATACTTGAGAAATGTTCTGGTGAAAGCTGAAAGCACTGTCAAAGATAACACCTAACTTACGAACAGTATCTGATGGTGATGTATCTTTACCAAGCAATTTAACTAGAAAGTAGTTAACAACCTTGTTTCGTTGTTGTTTTGTGCCAATAATAATTAGATCAGTTTTATCGGGATTTAGCTTCAATTTACTTGCTTCCATCCACAGCAAAATGTCAGTGAGACAGTCATTTAAAGTTGATAGAGTTGTCTGTGTATCAGTTGGTGAAAGTGATATATACACCTGTGTGTCGTCAGCATACAAATGATGACTTACATTATGATTAATTATGATTCGACTAAGGGATTTAGTGTATAAGCTAAACAGAACATGGCCAAGACATAACTCTGTGGAATACCAAATGGAAGATGTTCTGGACAAGACAGTGAGCCAGATATGTTAATGCTTTGGTATCGCTCTGAAAAAAATATGAACAGAACCACCGAAGAGCCGTGCCAGATATACCAAAATGTATATTAAGGCGATGTAAAAGAATGTCGTGATCTATTGTATCAAAAGCAGCTGATAGATCTAGTAAGGCGAGAGCAGTCAATACGCTATTATCCATATTGCATACAATGTCATTGTGTATTTTAAGAAGAGCCGTCTCAGTTGAATGAAATCGTTTATATGCAGGTAATTTTGGCACATACTGTGTTTTTTAATAACAGAGAGGATTGACAAGAGCTTGCTTGAATTCGTGTGGAACAACACCATCCTGCATTGATGTAGTTCAGGGTTGTTTCAAATTCAGCTTTCTTCTTCTTGATACTTCGACAGTTCACTCGTAACAATTATGAGTCTTCTTCTTCTCTGGTCGTCGAAGATTTATAACACGTACTCTCGTTGCTCTGCAGTTTCTGCGAAAATGTCTATAATCCAATTGGTGTTTTCCGTATAGAATTGTTTATCTCCAACAGTCGAACCCCTTCATCATAGGCTTGCGTCGTCTTCGGGTGACAGCCTTTCTTCTGGAGTGTGGCTCAAGGTCACAACGTCGCTAACAAGGACCGACCAGTGTAGACAGATTTAAGATTCCATTCCTCTTGCTGCCGTTTCGAACCTTGGGCAATTTCGTTCACTCTACATTGCTTCAGTTCACCCAGCTGTGAATGAGTACCTGACGATATACAGCGGTGGACATTTGGGTACGAATAGTCTTCGCGCAGTAATTGCAACGTGGCTGAATGCTTCCCAGAGAAGTTGCTTGACTACGTAGGTGTGCCAGAAGTGTAAACCGCTTTGAGCAGTCTTGAATGAGAAGGTGCAGTCAGGCGGGCGGGCGGGCAGGCAGGCATGGATAGTGTAGGTAGTAGTAGGCGTTGCTTTAACACGTAATAATTATCCCGATAACGCTCCTCTAATTGTGCTAGTCATGTGCGTACGTTTCGATTACGTGTGTTGCCGACAGGTGTGATAAAGCGAACGGCTCGCCAGACTTCATTGGCCTTAGCGGCGGCTCTGCACATCTAACTCGAAGCATTTATTTGTCATCAATAGTTGATGACTGTTCGCTGAGACAATCAAGAATGGTGGTATTTTGAATGTATTTGTTGACGAGCTAGGCATAGGGGTCGGTGGAAAGTCCGGACGTGTTATTAAATTGTCTTGAATCAATTTACTCAATTTGTCGTAGTATTTCCAGTGGTAATTTGTTGGCCATTTGAGTGGGGCAAAGAAAATGTTTGTTTTCCCTTGAGTGGGTCTTCCTTACACCTGCCAAGTCTCTCGGATTTTGGGTGTGTCTCCCAGTCTCCCGGAATACAGGCAAATGTTCCCCCCCCCCCCCGTCTACCAATGTTACGATGAGAGACAGCGGGACGACAGTGTGACATGGGAAATGTGTTCAACCGCTGCTGAAAATTTCCCAGATTTCAAGAAAAAAATGGCAGGTATATATTCCCTGGAGTTCATGGCCTCGGAATGATTTTCTTCTGTCTCCCTTGAATAGGGAACCCAGGAACTCTAGGCCCTGGAATTTTATTATCATCCGAGTGGGGCCCCAGGAGCTCTGGGCCCTGGAATTTTTCTCACTTGAGTGAGCTCAGGACACCGGATTTTTTTCTCCGGGATCTCGGGGGCCGAGGGAACGTCTCATGTTGCTTGGAGGTAATCTTTCAGCGGCAACTCCGTCCGTTCTTTGACGTTGTCGAGCCACCACCTCTTCCTTGGTCTGTCCCTGTTTTCACCTTCTCACGGTGCCATGGAAGATTTCTTTGGCGATGGTGTGGCACATGGGTACCACTGGAGTAAGTAGGTAAACAAGGCATCTTATACAGCACAATATCAAGTCATTAGGACTGCTCAAAGCGCTTCTCTGGGAAGCATTCAATCACGCTGCAATTAATGCGCTAAGACTACTCATACACATATGCACCACTGCCTACAGCCAGGCACGCATTTAAACAGCTCAGTGAACTGGAGTCACGTGGAGTGAATGAACTTGCCAAAGGTTCAAAACGGTAACAAAATGATTTTTGAGAGTCACCGGGCTACACAAATCTGCACTTTAGAGCTTGGTTGGGTTTGCTTATCCATTTTTGGACGTTGCAGCCTTGATGGATTGTCTATAGACAGCTCTTTCGTTTGCCAGTCTCCCCACTCGCCAGACGTCTGCACCCATCCATTCCTCTTTGTCCTTCTCCCATTGTCTCCTAGGTCTTCCTCTGCTTCCGCTGCCTTCCACTTTTCCTTCCATTATTAGTCTCTCTAGAGATTGATGCCGTTTCACATGGCTGAAATAACTTCGTTTCTGTTTCTTTATAAAGTTCAATAAAGTCCCGGGTATAACTTTAACAACCACTATAATAATAATGAAATTTGATATTATCTGCCAAATAGAGGCTGTCATGGCGCTTGCACAGTTCACTGACGATTTTAAAATAGTCAAATTAACAATTACAACCCCTTATTTCAATAAATAAGTAAATAATAAGAGCAATATTATAAAGATTATAAAATTAGTATCATTACCACACATAATAAAATCAACAAATATTATACGATCGTTATCAAAGTAATGTCTAATTATCACAACTTTTTTGGAAATCTACCTAACACATATAATAACTGTTGTAAGAGTAATATAAATACTTGAAAATCATATTCATAAATAGTATCAAATCAAGAGGACAAATGCAGTGTAAGTAAAATTTTAATAATGCAGTGCAATTGTAATACTGCGAGTGGCTTTCCTGCCCACCGCCCTTGCAACTGAATCTTCCTCCCCATGTCTGCAATCATTTACAGACTTGTGAATGCACCGATACTTTCTCACGAACGTAATTATCAGTATGACCTTTAATAGAAAAATTGACAGATATGATATGCAAAAACAATCTACGTCCATTTCAGGCTGTTTCAGTATGACATACAGCAAAGACAAGGAACTACTGGTATTGTAATGTAAACTGATCAGTATGACATACAGCAAAGATAAGAAACTACTGGTATTGTAATGTAAACTGATCAGTATGACATACAGCAAAGACAAGGAACTACTGGTATTGTAATGTAAACTGATCAGTATGACATACAGCAAAGACAAGGAACTACTGGTATTGTAATGTAAACTGATCAGTATACGGCACATATCTCGGACACGTAGGCTGTGATAAAGTTGAACTGCATTAGATTCAAAACAATGATAGTCACATGTCCATAATAAACAGCTCTTGGCACCAACAAGATTTGTCATGCAAATAATAAAAAATAAATATAGACTATGCTCCTGGCGTATATCGCACGAAATTGTCAATTACGTCTTCGAAGCAGGTTTCTACTGTTACTCCATGGGTACACAATAGGTGGGTGTCGGACTGCCGACTGCAATGCTCTGCTAGCTCTTGTTCGCCGACAACCTTTGTTGGAGTTTGGCAAACAAGTCTGCAGCCTTCGTCCCAAGATTGATTCGTCGTTCCTTCGGGGTCACCTTCTCGTTCGCTGGGCGGGTGGACGACGTTGCTGCTCCTGCGACTTTACGAGAGTTGGCCTTAGGTCGAGAGCCCATTTCCATGGCTGCGTGTGGCTGATCGGGCGCAGTATTGGTGGAAGGAGAGGACCCCGGTTTCCTGCTGGCGGGAGTTCGGCTGTCGGAGGATGATGTACTTGATGAGGTGATGTCATGGTTGTAGACACCGGCTGCTGCAGCGGCTGCGGCAGCTTCTTGAGACTTCACTGCCTTCAGCATCTCCTACAACACACACCAATAATGATACACAATGCACAGGCACGCCCCCCAATTCTTTGGTGGGGAGCTGGAAATAGGATTAGGCCATCAATATTTAAGGAAGGGGTGGGGAGTTTTAGGTGCAATTTGATGTTTTGGTGAGCCTGAAGGTGGGTGTTTTTTGGCAAGCTTCAAGAGGGTGCAACTGAAAATGTTTGGCGAGCTTCAAAATTTGTGAATGTTGCCACACAAAATATTCAACAGCACCCCCCCATCTTCCGATGTCATTCATTATCCTACAGTGGAATGGTGTGGAAGCTCTGGCTCATTGCACCTAATATTAATTTTGTTCCGATGCCTATGAAATGTGATCTTAGCAGTTGTTCACAGTTATCAACATTTAGCTATTCTGTTCGCACCTCTGTTAGAGCATTGGCTGCCACTGCCTGTATTGGTCCCAGTTCACACAAGAGTATGTACAAGACAACAGTGAATAATCTCGCACAAACTGCCACAAATGTTTTACGAAATAAGAAGTCAACGACTGCATGCACCAGACTGCACAGAATATGTCTACAGGTATTCCAAAAGTGTGTAAGGCATCATGCATGCACGCTCTCCCAGATGCATGCACACACAGTCAGCCAAAGGAAAACATATTTTCAAGCAGGTCAAACAAAAAAATGTGTCAGACTTGGGTACAACCAGGAGTAGCAATGTAAGTCACGGTGAGATAAGACTGCTTAAGAATGTATACTTCAGTATGTATAAAACTTGGTGGAATGAACAACAGGGTAAACTGCTGATGTAGAACACCAAATGTGAGTGTGAAAAACAAGATGGTGCATGCTACCATGTAAGGTGAACAACACAAGGCCATGGCGCCTACCATGACACACTCATTAGGGACAGAAAGGACATAAGCACGGGGCACAACCTACAGTTTTTGGGGGATGTTTGTAAGTAGGGTAAACTCTAAATCACCAACTGCAAATTAAGTTGTGGTCAATCATTATAGTATACTACCAAAGTTAACATGTATATCAATCTACCAAATAAATATGTTACATGATTTGTAACAGCATAGGCATTTACAGTGCAAAATATGACATGCATGTAAGCAGAATTACCACAGCAGACACATGATTATATCATAAAATGATGTTGATGGCAGGGCAGAGGTACACACACACATGCCAACCACAACAGTGATGAGGCCATACGACATGAAAGCCAAGATGCACAATGCAGCACATGCAGAGAAAGAACTAAATACCTGCTCCCAATCCTACAGTACACATCACGTTGCTGGCAGACGCAAAGTAAACAAGATGGTGTCATTTGGTGTATGGAGAAAGCATATAACCGCGTCAAGCTTTGCCTTTGCCAACCATTTTTTTAACGATTATACACATGAATTACTATTGTGGCATGCATCTCATAAATCAAACATTCCTGCATACAGCTGTCACTTTTAAAATTTCACCTTATGTTTTGTCATAAAGAAAAACTTTAGTGGCTAGAATTTCAACAAAATATACCACGGATTGCACCAATGCAACACAAGTTCGACATCCATTTTTTGATGGCTTGACGGAGATTTTGCTTGGTTCACGTGTTGGTTGGGTCAATTACAACACCTAATCACTGTACAATGGTTACTTGAGACCTGACTTTCTGTCACTACAAGCTGTTGATCGGGTAAGTTGCACCACATAATTTTACACTATAAAAGTTCCGTTGTTAAAACGACCTCATCTGTTTCTTGTATATTAAATTTAATATAATATTCGTAATAGACTACAATAAATATGTTGTGTTTGCAAGATTGCATTTAATTATGAATATGCATGTAGCATTGTTTATAATTTTAATGTGCTCACACAAAATGTTCAAATTCTACACAAAACATTCAAACACAGTAAACACAAGTTACAGTGGAGGCAGATGGAACTAACTAACTGCAAGTTCTTGGCATTGTTCTTTCAAGTTGGATAGCTTGTGAGGATGATTCTGGATAATGAGACAGATTACCGGTAGGTCACTTTAAATTGGAATGTTTGATGCCACCCTGTCTCTGTATTGAAAATGACGATGGTCATTTGTAATAACAACTTGTGTGTCCAGGAACACTGAGATGTATGCAGTGATTTGATATTTGATTGCCTCTGACTTACCAAGGAGACACACTGCCGCAAGGTGTACTGTCCCTCGGTCTCGCCCTTCTAAAACAAAACACATTACATCCTCATTACACTTTGGAACATTGTGTACAAAATGTTAATTCATAAATAAATATACATAATAATAGAATGACCTCTTTAGTGCCATTGTCCTCAGAAAATGCAGGCTCAGTAACACAACACAACCAAACAATTATGCATTCTCATTATGACAATGAGAATGCAGAGTAAAAGTCATCAATAGATGGTGTGTGCAATATGTTTAGATGGCAGTGAAATTAAACTATATTTCCTGCTGACTTAATACTGACCTGACATTTTCAGAGTTGATAGTTCTAGTAAAGTAATTATTAAAGATAAATTAATATAGCATGTGTTCATTCATGTGTGTGAATGACACAACATTTACATTTCCCATCTTCTGAAGTCCCACAAAGCTGACTCACACTAGATCTCAAATCTACCGGATTTAAAAGTCAGAAGTTGGCATGTATACACATGTATGCATAGTTTTTGCACACACAAACGTACCCCTCGAGTTGCCTTGCTGAAGCTAGAACTGCGACGAATACGGGGGGAACTGATGGCATGCTTGGGGGTGCTGGGGGGCACTGGCTTCCAGTCCTTTGGGGTGGTGGAGGTGTCAGTGTGCTTTTTTGCAGGAACAGGGATAGCAGACATGTCTGAGCGCGATCTAAAATAGAGAGAAAGTGAAACCGAAAGTGTTTATGCAACCTTAAAAAATTAGTGAGTACCATGGGATTCTGTTGATGCTTGGAATACATGGAATCAGTTTCATTTCAAAGGTCATTTTGCCTAAAAGACAGTCTGATTCGCTGTGAATGGTGGAAATGATCGCAGATAACACTGACTATCTGGAAATAAAGTATTTTATATTTATATACATGTATCGGATATTTACTGAAAAATATGTTTAAATGGAACATAGGTGACATGTACCATAGCGATCCAATGGCAGTTTATTTTATAGTGTAGGCAATTTGACCTGTTGCACCAATTACGTGACTCGACCTACATACCCATATAATCAAATTGTGATTTCATGTATATGATCACGATTTAAGCCAAATAGTATGGTGGATTACTTCCATGGTCGAGTCGTGATTCATTTTCAAAGATGTCCCATGAAGTGCTTTATTTAATCGCATATCGTGTCATGTATTGGTTATTAAGGTATCCTCATTTTACTGTAAGCAACGCATGGTATGGCTGAAAGAATAATGACGAAGGACAATTAAAAAATTTGATTTTGACATATCGAAATGAATTTTATCTGGTAGAGGCTTTCGTCTGACATATCACGTCGATTTCTTTAGTACCTATGATGCTGTTTGATGTCATTGTATATGTGAGGAAGATCGTAAATTGCCCTTGTCTCAGTTTATAGATGACATCATACAGCATACAGGTACTGAAGAAGTTGACGTGATATGGCTGACGAAAGCCTCAGATAAAATTCATTTCGATATATGTCAAAGAATGTGAAGAATGTTCAGTAATCTGACAAAGGAAAATATTTGAGTACCTTCTGTGTGTCTTCACAGCCTTGGGCGGTGTTGTAGCAACATCCGCGCTGCTCCCTCTGTTAGGGCTGCTCCCTTGCCTCCTGTCCAAGCTGGGGGCCGGCGAGCTGTGTTCGGAATACGCCCTTCTCCGTGTTGGTTTGCTCCCGATGACATCCCGAGAAGGAGTCTTGAGTACCGGGGGTTTCTGGGTGAGTCTGTCCCCTGATGTTGACCCCGTCTCAGGTTGGCCATTGACTGCGCCAACACTGCAAGATCGTTTCTTTGTCGGCGTAGTTCGGATTTTCCTGTGTGGTTCGCGGGCTGACCGCCTGGTGGAGGATTGTCGCTGCATGGGAAGACGACTGTGCTCCGTCGGTAGACCCTCACCGCATCGCCTACTGCTGCTCTCCAGCTGTTTGCCTGCAGGCGATCTTTTTGTATCTGCACCTGTGATGGTGTAATCTCCGATGTGTTTTTGTCGTGAGTCGGTCGCAACGTTGCGTCGCATGCTACCATCTTCTCTCAATCGGTCCGAGACGGCCACTTTATCGACGGGCCTCATAGGGGAGCCACTGGTGCGACGTCGCCTGGAACTGACAGCAGGCGGAGCCACTGCAACAGGTGCTTCTAAGAGGACATTCTCCAGTTCGTTGTCGTCAAGTATCTGTGTTGTACTGGGTGACACTTCCGCTGATACCTTCCCATCTCTCCTGGCCGACTTCTGGTGCTTCTGTTGGGTACTGAGTCCTAATGTACGTCTACCCGATGCTGTACAGTCTGACAATGAATCCTTCCGTTGTCGTGACGACGGAGAATTCTGCAATGAATCATGTCCACTCATGCTGTCTTCCGAGTCGTTCCTTGTCACTCTGTCTGTGGTGATGCCATGTGTGCCTGTCATAGAATCCACCGAACTCCTCCGGGAATGATTAGAACTCCTACTTTCCACTGAGCCTCTTCTCCTTTCCACCCCATCCGTCTCCCGGTCAGAGCTTCCGTCACGCTTCGACGTCACACTTTGGTGTTTGACTGACGCCTTCCTGCGCACGTGTTTTCCACAATCAGAGACGTGTTCCTTAGAATCAACGCGATCCTCTTTAGCGACGGCGTCTTTACGTGTTTCTGTGACGTCAGTGTCTGTGATTTTACTCGGACTTCTCTTGCAGTTGTAAACAGGAATCCTCGAGTGCACAGTATCTGCGGTAATGTCATGTGCGATATCTTTCGTGTCATCCGCCTGACTAACTGTTGAGTCAATGTAGTTTGTAATGTCAGTCTTAGCATCACTGTCGGCGTTGTTCCTGACAGCCTTGAGAGGGAGTGAGACGTCAGGGCCTGTCTTTCGCTTATGCATCTTGGCAGCCATCTTCATCTCGACCAACATCCCCTTGTCTCGCCCGACCTCCAGTCGTTTGATGAGCGCCTCTTGTATGCGGGGCGAACTTGACAACAACGTTGCAGAACCAGCACGCTCCTCATCAACTACTAGCATCGATTTTTGATCGTCTGCGGCAAACTTCTGCTTTGCCTCAACGTGACGTTGCTGTCTGTCGGGCGATTGGATAATCTTGCTGCGACGTTCGTCTTTGTGTTGTACAGCAAACACCGGCGACACCTGTGGGCGTTTTTCAGCACTCCCTGGGGAAATCCAACATCCGCTGTCAACATCGCAGCCTAACTCCGCCTGTGACCTCGACTTTGGGGTTGATGAGTGAGGCGCCCCTGGTGGTGAACTTTGATATTCCAACATGTCTAGACTGCCGTTACTTCCGTGGAGACAAGTGGTGCCATCTTCGTGCGTCACACTTCCCGCGTTCGAACCTCGGCTGTTGCGACGACTGCCTCCAGTGCTGCCACTAGGGGGCTCTGTGTCGCCACCTGGTGGACCGCCACCGTTACTGTCATCTGAAGCAGGAGAGAGAATCAACATGAGAGTAACTGTCACTAGCGTATCTATTGGTTCAAGCCGAGTAATTAATCAGTTAAAATAGGATTGCGATTCTGCAGTTCAAGCAGATGTAGAACCATAAGGACACATTAATGAATGCCATGTCACGCAGTCATGTATGCATGTACATATGTGCGCACGCTCATTTCAGTGAACTCGTTGCCCCTCTGACATCGATGCTCTGCACGCACTCAACCATGAACAGTGGCGAGAGTTGGGGTGGGATCTCACGACATGAGAATGTATCATAAGAATCCGTTGAAATTACCATTTAAATTGTTTTTAATAAAATTTACCGTTATGAACATTTTAATTACATATTTTATTTATTTGTATATCTAATAATTTTACTTCTAAAAACAGTCATGGTACATTTTGCAGAATGGCACAAGTGAAATACGTGAATCATTTCACGTCTGCCACATGAAGTGCATTTAATAAATAATAGTAACTCATTAATCACGTAAAATCACTAGCCTCGTGAAGTGGATGTGACAAACTATGCACCACAACACAACAGTGGAACCTCACTGTTAAGGTTACCTTTGGGACTGGACAAAAGTGATCTCAACAGCGAGGTAACAGTATCAGCGGGACTCATATCCTACACTTTATCGTATGTGGAAATCATTTGTGACTATTCAAGGGTGACCGTGATTGTGAGGTGAGGGTATTACTGAGGTGAACGTAACGCGATGTTCCACTGTAGTAGACTGCCCCAATACGACTGCTCACACCAAGACGAGGTCACTGACCTGGGTGTTTCCCTCGCCGTGTGTCGGGGTTGTCATCGTCGTCATCAGGGGGCGGAGACTTGGGAGAGTCCCCAATGTCGTCATCCCCCTCCGCGTGAACAACGACAACGTTAGAGTCGGCCGAGTCACCCAGAGCCGCAACGGCCCTCACGGTCAGTCTGAAACAGTGGACCATAATATGGTTTTACATTTCCAATAACAAGGTCAAAACTGTGTTTGCTTTGTCATAAAATGGGCCTAGTACTAAGTGTGACAGCGAGTGCAGAAGGGTAGTTTGAAGAAGATTGGGTATTTTGGAGCCTCAAGGAGGTGTAGTTGGAAGTTTTCAGAGATTCTCAGCCCCCTGAGTGTTCACCACATTCCGACGCCATTGACCAAAGCATGTGTCACAGGGTATTTCAAAAGCATAATGGGAAAATAAAAAATCAGAATGGGTAAATTGGACAATTTTAAAATCCTGGCTATGGGCCCTCAGTATGGTCATTGAACAAGACACACCAGGGATGGGAGCCTGTGTATACCAAGTATGGGGCCTGTGTATACCAAGTATGGGGCCTGTGATTACTAAGTATGGGGCCTGTGTATACCTGTATAAAACCTGTCTATACCAGTATATACTGGTATAAAGACTGTCTATACCAAGTATGGGGCCTGTGTATACCTGTACAGAGCCTGTGTATAACCAAGTATGGGGCCTGTATATACCAAGTATGGGGCCTGTGTATACCTGTATAGAGCCTGTGTATACCAAGTATGGGGCTTGTGTATACCTGCAGAGCCTGTTTATACCAAGTATGGAGCCTGTGTATACCTGTATGTGTTGGAGCGAGACAGACCTTCTATGAGGGCCTTTCTCTGTGTATACCTGTGTATACCAGTAGGGGGCCTGTGTATACCTGTACGTGTTGGAGCGAGACAGGCCTTCTATGAGGGCCTTTCTCTGTGTGCCAGCCACCATGCCTTTGGCACAACCATTTGCGTAGACTCTGTAACCTGTCAACACGTGTCATCACAACGTCATCACTGATGCATTTTTGTTAACTCGTACAATTATAAAAAAATATTTAGAAGATTAAACATAACAAGTTTCACAAACTAAAATGCAAACAGCTCAAATAATGTGCAGGTAGACAGGGAAACTCCAATAAATTATGCAAGTTATCTCTGTCTAATGCACCAGCAAAGGATATCATGTAATATCAAATTTGCACTGAAATGAACAATGCTGCACACTCACACAAAATACTTTATATAAACTCACAACTCTGTGGCCCATTTTAGCATACCAGGCTAAAAACTTGCAAATATAAAAGTGACAAAATGGGCCAAGAGGCCCTGAAGTCCTTTGGACTATATTGTGATTTTGTAATTATTAATTAAATGTTTTTTGGTGAATCATAGTTACAGATCATTAAGGGTTATGACGGAAGTAAAATGTTTACATGTTTAGTAGTGACTACATGCCAGTGAAGATACAACTTAAAATAAAATATTTGAGTAGACCGTTTCGTGAAAATTGTACATATTAGTTAATGTGTTATTAAAATACTGTTGAATTTGATCCCGATACTCTGCTATTTAGGCCAATTTCCAGTGGTTGTAGAAACCTTGCAGGAGAGTTGATGAGTTGCAATCTTGCATGTAGCACAGTAAAAGATTGTTTAAGAAAATGTGCACACATTTTCTGTTCTCATTTTGCCCATACCACCCTCCCCCAGAATGGAAAGAAGAAAAATATGAACTATGAGAAAACTTTATTTGTTCACAAGGTACATATATATATAGTGTGCATTTTGACTTTAAAATAGTTTTTTTAAATGAGATAATACTGATTGAACTGGAGTGAAGTAATAGCTGCAACATGTATAGTAAAACATCTGAATAATATTCCTTATCATTTTGGCTAAACACGCTTTAACCTTACAGCATAAAACCTGCAAGCACCCAGAAATGGTGAAATCTGTTGCAACAGCATGGGTTAACCGGCCGGGGTCTAATGGGTTAAACCTGTACACATTACTTACAGTCCAGATTGAGGCATTCATTCTGTTCAACACTGGGGCAATGGCAGGCTGAGCAAACTGGCCAGGTTCTATGGCAGTGACCAATACAGGTTCTGCCACAGTATTAAGGAAACAGGCAAATGTTTGGAAAATGTAGCATTTTGGGAGCCCCTGAAGTGCCCTTAGAATGAGTCACTCAAATACAGATTTATTGTGTATATTGTATTGTCAATGCAAAATTAGAAAAAAAGTTACTGAAGAGTTTTTGAAAAAATTGACAAAATGTGAAAAATTACCAGTTTTTTGGGCTCTGGGGGCCCTTAGTAGGATTCAATCAAATACAGATTTTTCGTGCATAGTGGCAATACCCTAAGATACATCTATGCAAAATTAGAGACAAAATTACTGAACAGTTTCTGAGATATGGCAGCTAACGGCAGACGCAGAGTGATGGCATAAGTCCGTTGGACCTTCGGCCGAAAGGACTAAAAACCACACACATTTATTTGCATATTTCAAATAGTTTTTTAACTTGCATATTTTGTCGTTTTTTATTTTAACTTCTTAGCATATAGGAAGACACTTTACAAATTATTTGTGGCTGATTTATCTTACCAATGATTGGCTTGTTGCTCAACTTCCCAGAGCTACCGTGTATGACAGATGCTTGCCACTGAAGGACACCACTGGTTGCTGTGCGTTGGAAGATGTGCAGATTCTCAGGCGGTGTTGGAATGCCTGGAGCTGGGGTCCTTGTGGGGGATGGAGGAGACATACTGCACCGTGAAGATCCTGTCAACAAACATGTTTTATTAGCTTCACTGGTAACAATGTTAAGAGGCCTATTCATAAAGTCGTTTTTTTTAACTCATTAGTATTTCTGCTGACAATTGTACACTGTCATTATATTTTATATAAAAACACCAGTTATCAGGATCCATTGTTTTCATATAATGAAGAATATGAGAAGGCTTACATTAATGCAACATTTATTGTATACATGTCAATGTAAAATATACCATTTTCACACAACTCTGAAGAAATTAGATTTTCGATTTTCTAAAGCACTAATTATTATTTTACTGAGTACAAACAATTTGTTAGAAAAGTTAGTAAAATACAACTTATAATTATTGAACAACAAAATACTCACTTGACACATATGGATATTTTTCTAGACAATTACAAAACATTGGAGCACTTGCCTAGATGTGGTTCAACTGAAGTGTCGCCAGGGTCTGCCACGTGTAGCCGATCCTCAGTGTCAATACTGAGGCGAATATCACAACTACCCCCTGCATTGTAAAACAATGTATTGTATTCAGTAAGGGACCATCTCAGAACATTGATGTCCAATATCAGACTAAATGACTTTCATTTGGAGGAGGGGGATCAGAGAGTTTCATCTGCGGATATCGATTTTTTATAATTCGGACCGATACCGTTAATATATTGATATCATCATATCGATGTTTACAAAGTTTCATCTGGGGGGAGCTGTGGCCAGATGAAATTAATTTTGTCTTATATCAGATGCTGACGTTCTGAGATGATCCCTAAAAATCTGTCCATTTGTTATGTATGATAACAAATAAACAACTCATGTACAAACTGCTACCCAGACTGTACAATATACTAGTAGTTCACAGTTCAAACAAACATTTATATATTTGTATTGGCGAAAGAAACTCATCATTGACACCTGTAGTATTGGATAACATATTGTATAATGCTAATTGCCAAACAATTATTAGATCTGGCAGAGGCCTTAACAATAATGTTGCAGGTTATAATCACAATCAGATGAGAAATTCTAACAAAAATTTCACTATAGAGGTGGCTCAACAGTGACTACCATAGAGTCTTAGAGGAGTCTCCGTACCCTACTTTGTGTTATTTATCATACATTACACCATGTTTACTATAAGGTTATATTATATTTCTATTATTTTTTTGACATGGATGTATTGTATGTATTATTTGAAATGTCTGGGTCAAAGCAAACAAATTCTTCTTCTTCTTCTATCCAAAAATGTCTACCATAACATGCCATGCCATCAGACATAGAAGACTCCAGTGGTTTGGACGTATACCAAACAAAAACTTCATAAAAATTGTTTTCAAGGAAGACTTTTAAAAGGACACACAAAATGGTGGAGTGACCACGTTAGACAGGACACTGGATTCCTGTTTTTAACTGCAGAGCAATATGCTCTAGACAGGACGAAATGGAGGGGCGTGACACCCAGGAGGATAGCACGGAGTCAAATTGGCCTAGGCATTTAAGTATGTCAATAACCAGAGACACCTGTCAACTGGGAGTTGGTAACTTACCTGTGTCGTCCTGGTCAGCTGATATGACTCCTCCTTGAAAGACGTAGTTTGAGATGGAAGTGAGAACTTCCTGCAGCTGAGATACCTAAGGACAGGAGAGACAACTGATGTATCCTGCAGCTGAGATACCTAAGGACAGGAGAGACAACTGATGTATCCTGCAGCTGAGATACCTAAGGACAGGAGAGACAACTGATGTATCCTGCAGCTGAGATACCTAAGGACAGGAGAGACAACTGATGTATCCGGCATAAAGTGGTGACTGAATTACTTTAAGTCTGTACATGTGTAAAAGTAAATGTAATTCACCTCAGAACCACATGAGTAAAAGAAAAAACCCTTCAAGAATCTACTTGAATAAAAAGAGAAAATTACTTCCCAAAAGAACTAGAAGTAAAAGTACAATTGAAAGATTTATTGTCACGCATGCAACCAACAGAATCAGCATCAACAAATTAAGACAAAGTGAAAATAACTACTGTTAGCTCTAACGTCTGAAGAAAAGTTGGTAAAATATGTTCGTGAACTGACTTGCGAATGAATAATATGAATAGCTTTTGGCCTGGTGACAGGATCCTCGTGGATATTAAATGCGCATATGAAATGTCGTTGATGGACGGAGCAACCCAGGTGACATAGTTCAGACAAAAATGTAACAGAAATATAACATGCAGTAAATGACAAAGTAAAAAGAAGCGTTTCCTTACGCTACGTCGTTACAAGTAAAAGTAGTTAGTAGAAATTGTACTTCATTACTTGCCAATTACTAGAAAAACTACTCAACTAGAGTAGCAAAGAAGTTTTACTATGTTACATGACACCACTGCCAGTATGTCAGTGCTTGGCTGCGTCACAGTCAAAATTACGTGGGAGATTTCTAACAAGCCTCTTCAACAATGTTTATATAAGTAGTATAATGTGCATTACATATTCAGTGAGGCACATCATCTGTTAAATACATTTTTCTCATGAGCAGTTCTTGCCTGGACAACTTTGCCTAATGTTTATCTGTCAAATAGACAAACGTTTGGGGCCAGAATTTCAACAAAATGTAAGACAGAATGTTATAATGCTCCACGTATTTGGCATTCGTTTTTGATTGCTTGATGGACCTAGCTAGCAACAGGTCATGATGATGATGGACAGGTCAATTACACAATAAACATTCAATTCTTTTCTAACATACCTTCTGGAGGTTGTAGTTTTGTATGGAAACATTGTAAAATCTTGTTAACTAGATACTTCTTTGAGAGCCCTTCTATTGTATGTTCTGAAGTAATTTTATAATATATAAAGACATTTAAACAATCCTGGTTCATTTGAAATGATAAAGTAGCAGTTGAACCTCACTTTACAGTCACCTCTGTAATACAGTCACTCTGTAATACAGCCACCTCGCAATTACGACCAACCAATCCCAAATTATTTATGTAACACTGTAGGAAATTAGTTCCACCAATATGGTCACCTCACTATTCAGATCACATTTGCCCAGTGTTGAGATTCCAGTGTACCTGTTTCTGTAGACTTTGGCACGTTGTCTCAAGTTCTGACTCTTTGAGGGACAAACGGACCTGCTGACTGGCGTCAACTGACAGCTGCTGCTGCTGCTGTTGTCCCTGACTGCAAGACACAGGCAAGAAACAACACAATCAGACTGCAGTACTCTTACAGACAGTCAGTTATTTACTGATAACAATTGACATGATGCAACGAAGTAGGTATTTGGAAGGCAACAGAAGCAAAGGAAGACCTAGGAGACAATGGTAGAAGGACATAGAGGAATGGATGGGAGCAGACATCTGGCGAGTGGAGAGACTGGCAAACGAAAGAGCTGCCTATAGACAATCCATCAAGACTGCAACGTCAGGCAATGGATAAACAAACCCAACAACATCATTTTGGATTATGCAGATCTTGAGATTTAAAATGAAAAGTCATTTGTTGAAATATCTTCAGTAGTTTTTTTGTTAAAATTGAAGCAAACTTATAAAAAGTTAACACTTTGAGAAACAAGGTCATGTTGGATCATACTGTCTACTGTCTCTATGTGGATTCATAATGGCATGTGTTTTATTAGTTTTGGATTATTTGTCAAGAAAAATAAACTGGGCTTTGAAGGATGAGATTATAATTTTCGGTTTGCAGTGGCAGGTGATGTATGAGATGTTAAATCATTTAACATCCCACCTGAGGCATGTATTGCTTGTGCCACAGACGGACCAAGCTGGTGGGCCATAATATTCACTGAAGTATTCTGTTCTCACTTAAGAAAGGTAGAACCAGACGGATTGAAATAAGGTTACTAAACAACTGTGTAAATTCACTAGACTGGATATCAGAACGCATCAATCTCACGGAAGAGAACAACACATCTATTGATTGTGTAAATGCTAACTCGGCGAGCGCATGCGCAGTGCGCCCCTTCTTGGCCTCGCTAACTGTAAACAACATATGGTAGCGATGGGTTTGTCGTTAGGAAACATTCCAAATTACACTGATATTGTTGCGATAATCTCAGTAAACAGTTTGCGAAATATATCTTTGACAATGAATGTGACTTGGGAGTGTATTTTTAATGCATCGAACAGAGGAACTGAAACAAAACGATCGAATTTGGAACGACAATGCAGGCTTAGACATGTTTGATCACTCGCTGTAGCCTTCGACTTTGGAGGCTAGCCCTTGTATACGGACGATTAAGTTAATAAAACAACAAAGCTTAGGTGTTATAAATAATATAATTAATTATCTTTATACAGCAAATACATAAAATGTCATTACGTTCACGTGTGTTGATGTCATGTTACGTTGTTGCTCGGTTGTTATACAGCATTTGTGTGTGCAGAGTTGTGCAATGATATAAAGACTTATTTTTTACTATAGTTATATACAGCTTTTTGGTCAAAATATTATTAATGTCACGTATTTGGTTGATACTTACACTATGTTTGGAAAATACCATTAGCCAACACTGTGCAAAATTTAAGAGAAATCTGTTAAATGTAACTAAGGTAATTTAAAGTAAATATGTGTAAACATGTACATGAACTTCAACTGTGTTTTTATCAATTTGAACATTTCTCCCCCAGTCATGTTCACTGTGGCATAACTTTGGTTGTGAGTGAGCTAGGTCCATGTTCACTGTGACATAACTTTAGCTGTGAGTGAGCTAGGTCCATGTTCACTGTGGCATAACTTTGGCTGTGAGTGAGCTAGGTCCATGTTCACTGTGACATAACTTTGGCTGTGAGTGAGCTAGGTCCATGTTCACTGTGACATAACTTTGGCTGTGAGTGAGCTAGGTCCATGTTCACTGTGGCATAACTTTGGCTGTGAGTGAGCTAGGTCCATGTTCACTGTGACATAACTTTGGCTGTGAGTGAGCTAGGTCCATGTTCTGTGTGGCATAACTTTGGCTGTGAGTGAGCTAGGTCCATGTTCACTGTGACATAACTTTGGCTGTGAGTGAGCTAGGTCCATGTTCACTGTGACATAACTTTGGCTGTGAGTGAGCCAGGTCCATGTTCACTGTGGCATAACTTTGGCTCTGAGTGAGCTAGGTCCATGTTCACTGTGACATAACTTTGGCTGTGAGTGAGCTAGGTCCATGTTCTGTGTGGCATAACTTTGGCTGTGAGTGAGCTAGGTCCATGTTCACTGTGACATAACTTTGGCTGTGAGTGAGCTAGGTCCATGTTCACTGTGACATAACTTTGGCTCTGAGTGAGCTAGGTCCATGTTCACTATGGCATAACTTTGGCTGTGAGTGAGCTAGGTCCATGTTCACTGTGACATAACTTTGGCTGTGAGTGAGCTAGGTCCATGTTCAATGTGGCATAACTTTAGCTGTGAGTGAGCTAGGTCCATGCTGTATGCACCATTACAAAACTTAACATCTCTTCTTTCTAATGGTATTGATAACTCATTTTTTTACATATGACTCATTTTGTAAAGACTCGACACATTTGGTTGTACCCAATAATAGCAGAAACTAAATGGTAAATGGTTAATAAGCATCACACCTATTTCTGCCTTCGTGCGCGGTTGTTGCCTCTGCTGTGCCCTGGCTTGACTTGACCTCCCCTGCCAGATGCTTGTGGTTGATGAGCTCTTCCCGTGAACACAGGACATCACTCTTCCAAGTCTGTAGAGACTGCACCTAAACAACAGATACCAAACGTAATACTACATCCGGTGTTATGCTTTATTTGCATATTTAATAGTCATAATGATGATCATTTTGAGTACCTTTAAAACTTTCTAATATCTAATCTACACTGCTCCTTTACTAATGTAACTTCATGTCCTGTAGGGGAATTCTATCTTTCTTAACTGAAAACAATATTTCTATTAATATTTTCATAACCATTCAATATTTTATGGTTATTGTTATTTATCTGATCTCCTCTCAATCTCCTGGTCTTTACATTTCCCAAAATTAAACATCTGCTATTTTTCAGACCATTTGATCAACCTGTCAAGATCATCTTGTAAATGCTGCCTATCTCCATCACAAAAGAAAGCAATATAGCGACCATGCTTCACATCAAATAGACCTTTCAATAGTAGGCTTCCTATCGATGTATATAGATGAGTGGACTGGAAACAGCGATACATTGCCACCGAGAACTGACCTCCTGCCACAGGTACTTGAGGGCATCCATCTGTAGGTGGCGCAGCTGTTTCTCCTCTTCATACAGACGCCTCTGTCTGGACGCACAACAACAAACAACATCAGGAAGAAATATACACAAATATTTTATACAATAAAATATAACTACCTTACACTTATAGAATACAACTTATACAATAACAAAAGAACTACCTTACGCCCACCTATAATAAATAACTACCTTACACCACCTATTGGGCAACAAAACGACAGATCTTACTGGGTATTACCGTTACAATATTTTAAAAACTGTATCTGAAGTTCGTTTACAGTGGCACCATTTGGAGAACTGATCAAAACTCACGTCTCTCAGGTAGGATGACGGCCCTGTAGTAATGTCTAGCATACCAGATACGTGTAAGTACACAGTCCTAAATAACTACTGCTGGGTGTTCTTTTCTGAAAGGCATCATCAATTCGTATACGAGTGGCCACAGGGAATGACAATAGGAGACAAGTGAACCATCTGGGAGGACTTGCAAGTATCATGCTCCATCTAATATAGAAATACTAATATGTGGTCGTGTTAGCAGTGATTTTGTATACTTTCGCCAGTGTGTCAAGGATTTAGTGTCCTTGGTGACATGGTGGCTTTTTGTATTTTTAAAAGGCTCCTTGGTTTAAAGAGTGAATTCTGTTTAATGATGGATTTTTTTATGAGTTCCTAATCTCAGTGACACGACGCCCAGATTAATATCTGTCATACAGTGGACCCTCTCTATTAAAGTCACATTGGGACTGGGCAAATCACCTGAATAGTGAGATGACCATTTAAATGGGAATAATTTGAGAGACCTGCCCAACCATCATTTGGACGGGTTGAGTTCGTTTTTGGGCAGGTGGTGAAATCTGAACCTATGGAAATTTGAGGAGCAAAGAATATAGCTGATTCATTATTGACTGTCTCTTATTCATGTGTCCATTAATGTGTATCACACATATGGACATATTTATTTATAATTATACATATGTACAGTCGCGCCTCGTTATAACGCGCCCCAGTATAATGCGGATTCGGTTATAACGAGGTCGGTCGTGGACCCCGAATTTCTGCCGCCATGGGGAAAATGGGTGCCATGACAAACTATATTAACACGGTAATAACTGTCAATTGTTTTGTGTGAAGTTATCCCCGTCTTTGTCCACGACATGCGTGTACTGAAAGACTAGTTGGCGGACAATAAATTTAACGTTGACGTACAACTGCAACGAATTAAATGTGAGGCGCGCGTCACTACATTGCCGTTGTTTACTCTGCACTGCCAATGCTATCAAACGTATAAGTTTTTTTGACTATAATTATGGTCAATTTTAACTTTAGGAACAGTAAATGTGGAGCGAGGTATTGTTTGTTATGCGCCGACATCAAACGAATCATTTCCAATCTGCTAGTCATGCTCATGGCTTCCGCGGATCGCGAGTTCGCTTGGTTTCGGTGCCGGGCGGCTTGTAAAGTGTAATTGATATTCACAAATACGCCTTGCTTAAGAATGGGTTAAATACGTTTTAATACAGCTTAGTAGGCAAGATCAGTAAGCTAACATTGTGTAACAAATATTAGCTTTTTCGCTGCGATGAACGCAAAGCTACTGCCTGTACTGGTGCGCCAAAATATTAATTCGTCAACCGCATATGAATTGGTGAATTGTAATATTGTTCGGCACGGTAAAAGTGCTTTCTAAATTGGTGCGAAGTTAAGCCAATTGTGAGTGTACTTATAGCTTTAAATCCTTAATCAACTCTAACACAGCGTTTGTCAAATCATTTGTGTATTCGGCTGCTGAGTGCCAGGTCATTATTTTAGATCTTACGTCAGCGGTACCATATTATCGTTCAGTTGACCGTGGCTTGTTGGTCCATTGTTTATTTAAAAACGGTACACAATTCATGAATTTTATTCAGTTCAACATTCAACAGTGGGTATTACCCAACAGTGTATGAGATTTAAACATAATACATATTGATGTTGGATGGCAGTTTAATAAGCTTCATAAACTGCGTATAAACTGCGCGATGTGCGCACTTTGGCTTCGATGACGTTCTTCGTGTAGCAGCGGTGTTGGTCATCGTCGTAGCGCCCCTGACGGTGGATACGGGAACGCGCCCCGTTTATAACACGGATTCATTTCGTGGACCCCGACTACCGCATTATAACGAGGCCAGACTGTATATATATATATATATGCATGTTTACACTGGATTGTAAAGGGGCACACAGATGCGCGTATCGACCAGGACATTTATGGACTGGTAAAAATTGTATCCTGCATAAAAGCCTGTAGGGTGACTTTAATTGCAAGGTGGCTGTGTTACGGAGGTGACCATAAAGTGAGGTATGACTCTATTCCCACCTGGCGAGCTCCTCTGTGAGGTGTCTGATGTGTGCCTCAGCGCGTCGGTCTCGTAGTTCCTGCTTCAGTTGTAAGACGGCCGGGTCCCTGTGGCGCGTACGGAACCCTCGCCAGAATGCCTGCAACTTGGTCGCTGCCAGTGTCTCCGCTGTAACACAGACACAACTTTACCAGTGCCATCAAATAAAACACAGATCCGGTGGTCACATCACTAATTGACCTATCCATCATGTGACCTGTGACCATAATAGGTTATCCATTGTCTGTACATTGCTTACAGCTTCATGATTGCTACCAAATCACCTTAAAATGGCATTTTATTTCATTTTGAGAAACTCCCCAAAAGAAAAATTTGTATGGTTATAAGTACAAACATGTTATTGACATTCATACAGGTTTTTTTGTAAACAAATGCATATTAAGTTTGATACAGCTTCATAAACATTTTGCTATAATGTTGAAAGACAGCAAAAATCCGTACTGCATTTTTGGCACGACCCCTTCACCAAACATAAAACCATCCCATGCAATTTTGAGTAAACATAAGTCGAGTTCATATGCCAAGTTATGGCTTTGTAAGTATTGTAGTTTTTATAAAAAGTTACATTATGTAATGCTTGTTTTTTGTTTAGAAATGTGACTTTTTTACTGGCATGTGGCTTATTTCAACACAATTTGACAGACACTTCTATTACTGAGATTTCCCCCCAAGGTCTTCCCGCCAAGTTGTCTCATGATATTTTGTTACGAAGGCCATGTGTTGAACTTGTTGTGGTAGACAAGATTGATTGACACCTGCTGGGGTCAGTCACGTGTCATTGCAAATGGCGGCTGAGGACGGGCATCATCGGAGAATAAACAAAACTACCGCCAGTATTTGGTGATTTGACAGCGTGATGCATTTTGGTAATTAGTGGCATGAGAATAACCAGACTATATGATCTGCATTCATGATGAATGAATTTATGTTTGAACTGGGCTGACGCACATGTGATCGTCACTATGGAAACATCGTCAGTTTCCAAGAATCTGAAAAGGGACTTTCCACAGACACACTAAAAACATCAACATCAGCACTTGTTCATGTCCATAGATATTGGACGGCGTTTCTGTGAATTATTTTTCTGAACCTATATGTTTTCGGAAAGCTTAAGATGTATTTTCATACATACAATCATTAAGGTCCTCTAAAATTGTATTTTTAACAACAATCAAACCCAATTACAATTATTGAGTAGCATTCCTTCCATATTTGCTGTTTACTAAGCAAAGAAACAGACTTCCGAATTGAACTCTGTTTTCACAACTATCAGAAGGACCTAGGAACAGAGGTAGCCCTATACTGTAAGATACAAAGACATACAGTGGAACATCACAATCGGTCACCTTCGGAACTGGGCAAAAATGACCTGAATAGCGAGGTGACCTTATTAGCGAGAGTAATTTCCTATACTTTACTGTTACAAAAATAACTTGGGACTAACCTACATTGATCGTAATTGCGAGGTGGCTGTATTTTAGAGGTGGCCTAAAAGTGAGGTTCGACTGTCATAAATTGAAACCTGAAGAAACAAGGAATAGATTCCACAGTGGTACTACCTAGCCCAGGACTGACCCACCTGGAGAGGGCTCCTACGCATCGAACCATGCGAGCAGTCACAACACAGTCACAACTGCAACTGACAGCAAGAGGAAGAGAAACACCACTCACCCTCCGATACACCTCCGTCGGTGTCATCCCTCCCTCTCCTGCCTGATCCCGACCCCGAGTCCCGCCTCTTGTCCCCGCTGTACTCCCTGCTTCCCCCTCCCCCCTTGCTCCGAGTTGACCTCCTCCCACTTGTGTACTTGTCCGGGCTGTACTCCGACTTGTACAGCGAACTCGACACGGATGACCGCACTTGTTCCGTGTTTGCATCGCTGTGTACGTGCGCACTGTGCGACCGTCTCACGCCCGACCTCTTTGTGCGTTTACTCTGCAGGATATCCTTGAGCAGTTTGAGTTCAGAGGTCACGCTGCTACTGCTCACGGAACCACTGCTGCTGTCATTCACCGTGACCTCGGTCGAGACTGGTTCCCGCGCCGACCACCGTGAGCAGTGCGGTTGCGGGCGCGAGTTTGACGGCTGCGGTTTGATCGCTTGCATTTTCGGCGAGAACGTGAAGTTTGCGGCAATGCGGCGGTTCTGGTTGAGTGGTTTGATTGGCCGGTTCTCGTACTGCAAGTAGCGGGATTCCTGCTGGTGCTGAGAGTCACCACTAGAGGGTGGTATGCTCGAGGATGAGGTATCTCGCTCTGGGATGTCCTCCGGGTGTGGGGGGCTCTCATGTGGGAGGGTGGTGGGCGACGTACCGAGGTGCAGGGGTTTAAGGGGGCTCATTGTCAGCTCGGAGTTGATGGGTAGATATCGTGTCTCGGCGTCAAGTAGGCTGGTGAGTTCGTCTGGCACAGAAACAGCAAGAAACCTTAGTACAGGATGCTGAAGTTACAGGGTGATACGTGCACATGAACTGTCTCGTGGGTGAACAGTAACACAGATGTACACAGGTTGTATTTATGTTATGAAGGAGTAGATCTGTAGTATTATTAAAACTGTGAATATTTGTGTTTGTTTGTCGGTGCGTGTCAGTGTGTGTGTGCGCGCGTGCGTGTACGTGCATGTGGTGTGCATGCAGAAGTGAGTGCGTGCATCCGTGTGTGTGCGTCCGTGAGTGTGTGTGTGGTGTGTGTGTGCGCGTGTGTGTACGTGTGTGTGGTGTGCATGTGGGAGAGAGTGCGTGTGTGTGCATCCGTGTGTGTGTGTGGTGTGTGTGTGTCGGTGTATGTGTGTCGGTGTGTGTGTGTGTGTCTGTGTGTATGTGTGTGGTGTGTGTGTGTGTGTGTGGTGTGTGCAGTGTGTGTGGTGTGTGTGTGTGCGTGATGTGTGTGTGGTGTGTGTGTTGTGTGTGTGTGGTGTGTGTGTGTGCGTGGTGTGTGTGTGCGCGCGTGACGTGTGTGCGTAGTGTGTGTGTGTGTGTGTGTGTGGTGTGTGTGTGTGTGTGTGTGTGTGTGTGTGTGTGTGTGTGTGGTGTGTGGTGTGTCGGTGTGCCGGTGTGTGTGTCCGTGTGTCGATGTGTGTGTGTGGTGTGTGCGTGTGTTGATGTGCATATGTGTATGTCGGTGTGCGAGCATGTGTGTGTAAGAGTGTATGCATGTATATTATACACACACACACACATATATTTATATATGTACTATTATATGCTTGCAGTAGTACTACAAATGTGCATCCACATGTGTGCGCATATAAAATTAAACTTCCATGTTATCTCACCAACCTGCCTGTGTTGACACTGACTAGGTGCAGCTTCAGAAAGGCATGATGAATTCACTGCCTACCACCACACACATAAATGATTGATCCAACGTCATGCAATACAGACAAACTAATGTATAAAACATCTAGTGCACCTCATGAACCAAACCTTTACCCAGCCCAGAACACAAACGTGACACGTGTCAATTAATACCTATTCACCACTCCACGAGTCTCGATCAATCAGAAAATGGTGCCTATGTTCTGGAGACATGCCAGGGGGCCAGAGACAAACATCTGATAAAGGTTGTTTTGTTATTTTTACAGCTAAGGACACGTCTAAGTGGCTGTTGTTGCGGGCATGTTGCGACAGCTAGGCTCGTTACATGCTGTAAATGTTTTAGTTGGACAGTAAACCATAATATACACCTATTAAACATGCTTCTGCAATTCAGTTTTCACTTGTCTAATTTCAGAATTATTTTGTAAAAAAATCGAACATATCTAGGACATTTTAGTTCATTTTTGAAAATTATACAATCAATGGACAAACTGTTAAATTATTTTCCAAAACAAAATTTGTTGAGAATTAACAAAAGTGGTTATTTACTATAACAAAAGGCTATTCACAACGTACACACTTTCACAAATTGCCCTTTCTAATGATGAAGGTTAATTGGATTAATGCTTAAAACTGTGATGGACTATATGATTTGCAGAGGGAGTGTTACACCAGCCACCTTCAGATCAAAGATACAGTTTTTGGTGCAAATCAGTATTTTGAGTACAGCTTAACAGGAATATTAGAAAGAAGCCAGATGACATGGGCAGGTAACTTGATAAGAATAGATAAGCTAAGTTGGGAGGACTGCGTGAAAATAGACTTCAAAAAGACAGAGGAAGATAAAAGTTTGAGTCGGGGGGAGGGTTGCTGTTAGGGAGCCATGGAGGACAGGAACATAAACCTCACTCATGAACTTGGAACCAGGATCAAGCACAAAAAATAAACCTACCACTGCTTGTGACATCTTCTAGCTGCATGTCCTTCAGGCTATGCTTCTCCTCACCAGTCTGTGGTGTCAACTTCTGCACAGTCTCACCTATTGCAATCAAAACAATGTTAAAGTAAACACTTCTAGCCCATTCAGTCTACCTGTCAATCTACCTGTCAATCCGTCTGCAGGGAGAAATTGTTGTTCTATTTATGTTCTCTGGGTCAGGATGACCTTGATAAGGTTTATATCACATGGAGGATTCAGACATATGTTGATAATTACTTCTACATCTCTGTATGTCCTGGCGTCATATACTGCAATTTCATTTTTAATTTAAATTATTATTACGCCGTGTTTGAATTACATCATACATTTGCCTTTCTTGTATTTGTTGCACAGAATAGAGGCAAGAAAATAATTAGTTTGTAAGTTTTTTTGATGTTCTATTTGTACCTCTCTAAACTTTCCAGACTTATCTCTGCAAAGAGGTAAATATTATACACCCTTCTGTATTATTATACATCACACACTTCTGTATGCCATGCCATGTTTACAATATCTGATGAGCTGTACAGACTTAGATTTCTGGCAACACATACACATGCCAATACTGTAGTATCACTACGCATATCGATACATTGTGATAGATAAAACCATTTGCAATGAACATAAAATAAACTAGTGCAAAGCAAGTAAATGAAGACATTAACAACTTTAATAATTAGTAAAAAAGTATGTATATCAGCATGTTCCCGAAGCCCCGGCGGCCGGCGGGATCGCCGACAACAGCTAATCAGACCACCGGCTAGTGAATCAACCCCATATAATTATTTTCTCACGTTTTTGGGGTGAAAGAATGGCAAAATTTTACAAAAGAAAAGAAATCTTGGTCAGTATGTGTGAATTTGGTGAATGGAAGTGTGATTGACAGCTTGTGCAGACCTGCCAACTGTTATGGTTTCGCCATATTTGTTATGCTTAGGCACCTGTTAATATGGCGTTACGGCTGGGCTGTAAATAATACGGTAGTGACAAAAACTGACAACAAAATCGGACAAGCTTATTCATTATAAAGCATCCCGCATTCTGCAAAATACGTAACCTTCCCAAGCTTGGTGCGAAAAAACAACCGTAATCGGCAGTCCTGTTGCTAGTGTCAACACCCGTTAGTTTTCAATATTAACCACTCGGCGGCGCCACTGTAGTATTGTCAGTGGACAGTCAGTTCCTGTTCATCTAGATGTATGGGAGGCTTGGGATGTTATGACAGCGTTTCACTTATGTTGGTTTATTGAAAATAATTTGAGTTTGACATGTGCTCAGATGATGAGGATGGCATAGACATGTGCTCAGGTGATGAGGATGGCATAGACATGTGCTCAGGTGATGAGGATGGCATAGACATGTGCTCAGGTGATGAGGATGGCATAGACATGTGCTCAGGTGATGAGGATGGCATAGACATGTGCTCAGGTGATGAGGATGGCATAGACATGTGCTCAGGTGATGAGGATGGCATAGACATGTGCTCAGGTGATGAGGATGGCATAGACATGTGCTCAGGTGATGAGGATGGCATAGACATGGAGTAGCTTCATCTTGAGAATCTAGCAGATGGTTGCATTATTAACCACAACTTCACTTGCATAAAAGACTGCTTGTTACTTGTAGACTGCAAAATAATGAAGAGTAATTGAGATTTGAAAAAGAGTACCAAATAAATGTGTTGTCATTTAAATAATGAGCTTACCTAGGATACTGAGTAAGATTACATTCATAGCAAAATGGGTATAATTTTTGTCTACTGAAGCAACACTTAAAATTAAATTAAATGATTAGAATGCACCAGAAACCACCAAATAACATCATTTAAAAAAAAAATTAATGGGCAGCATGCCACCTGACCCCTCTAGTGTTGGCGTGCCGCCGCATTTATCGACACCGCCCAGATTCAGTAGCTGGCTTCTCAACTGTTAAGTCTGCTACTCCAAATATTATGGAATATAGTGGTATATTTGTATGCATCCATGTGTACATCTTCATATGTAAGTGAGTGTGTGCGCGCGCGCGCGCACATGTGTGCACAAGTGCGTGTGTGTGTGTGCGTATGTGTGTGTGCATGCGCACACATGCATATCTGTGATATTTTCACAACGTAATAATTCGCTAACACTTCTGTAATTTGCACCCAATTCAATGCATAGATATTTTGTTTCAAAGCACTCTATAAAATCTGCACCCAAAACATGTGTGGACTGAATCACTGTCTCTATGCCAATGACAACAACAAAGTCCAAAGAGAGAGCTACGAGTCTACCAAAGAAACATAAATTAACACAGAACGTAAGAGTTAACATGTTTCCACAACATCTTACTACTACAACCACTTCCACCAACTGGCTTCCTTCTCTATGTGCCCTGTCAATAGCATCATTAGATTTATAAATGAGTTGAGAAATGAGAAAGCAATGAGCAGACAGGCAATTACTGAGCCAACATGACCAGTTGCCACTCAAGACCCAACTTGCTCCAGGCAATTGAATTGATCGTTAATACTAGATTACAGCCCCCCCTGAGAGTATCCTGTTCATCTCATACATATTCATAAGGCAATCTCACTACCAGGTAGTTAATAATGACATATCATAAATGGCGGTGTTTGACAAGCTTATCTGGTGGGTAATAATGAAAACAGACTTCCTGGCAGATTTCCATGTCTGGATGTCGATTTAGTGTTATGTAGTTAATGTCCACCCAAATTATATAGTTATGATAATAACAATGTGATGATTTTACCACAATAACTATCGACCATAGGGTGCAATTTTTAGGTAAAATATGCTAAATACTGCAAAGATAACTCTTTATATGATTATAATGTCATTGATTGTTGGTTGAACACATGTTATAATTACAGTAATTATGCTTCAGAGACATAATATAACATTTGAATAAAATAATGTGTTTGAACGTGCATGTATTTACGCAAGTGGGGTCAGATCACTATTTTAGTTCTGGGTTTATGGCCTGAATAACATGCAAGTGACTTTGAAACAATACTCTTTATAATTTTGTTTTCTACCCAGAAGTATATACGAAGTACAAGGAAAAGGGCACATTTGCAGAATATGACAAATTAAATATCTAGTGGCTAGGTGGCAACATATGCACATGTAAGGTGAGAACAGAGCCATGGTCAAGTAAGGATACTTGGAAATGGAAGGATCCCTGGTCAAGGAATGATCCATTGAAAAGGAAGGATCCCTGGTGCATAAGGCAAAGCTCAAAATGGTTTGGGTTATAAATGACAGGAATCATCACACATTTGTTTTCTGAAAAAAAAATTGTAGGATTTGACGAAAACACTACTGTAGGTTACTGACAAGACAATAACAAAACTGTAGTTTTTATTAAAACCAAAACAATTAAGTTTATCTTCACTTTTTTATTAGTATAATTTTTTGCCAGGACAGTGTGCATATAATTAAACTGAGATTAATCCACTTGCATTTGAATTGAAATTAATAAAAAATAAAACAAATAATGATCCCTGGTATGCTTCCAATGATAAGCCACCTAAAATAATCACAACTAATTTTCAGGCAAAATATGAATATCTACAACACAGTTAAACTAGTAAAGTTTACATACAATCATAAAGACATGGCATATTGACATGTGGGATACACGGATGAGCCAGCTGATTGCCAAACTTCTGATCTACTGATTGATTGAGGAAGCATGCAGAGGTTCTGTTTACTTCCCCACCGATCTGGATCGCTTGGTAAATATCATTCACAAATTTTGTCGCTCAATATTTGGCTGCAACAAACATCAACAAAACTTCTGAACCCACAAACTTGTGGCATGTTAGCAGGACACTGATATTATGATGATTCATTCTGTGGTGATTAAATAAAAACCGTCGCCTATTCTTCTTAGTTACAACTCGTGTTTACTTCAGTGGAATTGTAAGGCATTGTTCAGTGCTAGCTGTGCAAAAGGAGTGCCACAGAAATATAGACATTTAGAATAAACGGTTGCGACACAATTTCTTGAGCACGGCTTTGAGGTGGTTTAGAATATATAATATAATATCAGAATAAACTAGCAAAAATGCCTGTCACCTGGTAGTTGACAGTTGAATGAATGAACGTTTATTCACGTTATGAGAGTAATATTTACAAAATGTTAAAAAACACACCGCGTCATTACATAAACACCAAAACACGTTCGTAGACACTCGTTGTATGTTCAAAATGACGCAGGTTGGAGAGAATGTGAAGTCCAAGTCCATTGATAGGCCATAGTTGTGATAGTGTAGAATTGTCAAATAATATTTGTATAGCTATGCTATTAGCATGAGGGTAGACAAGCATTATTGTGTCAGCGTCTACTCCATGTTGCCAAGTCTATGACGCAGGGGCTGTTTTCATGACGTACTTAATGCATACGCATTGGTTCCTGATTATTTGGTTACGTTTTACGTATTATGTTCACATTACGTTTTACATTTCGAACAACTGAATTACCCCACAAAAGATGAGAATCTTTTGTGGGCTAATTCAGTTGTCATATATGGGGTCTTTTGAAAAGACTAAGTTCCTATTCTAGGAGCCGTAGATTAATCCCTGAAAGTTTTATGCTACAGGTTCAAGCCATCTAAGAGGAAAATGCCTAAGCTCTCCACCTTCCCCTCTCATGAAAAATTGAGAACATTGATATGATGATATCAATATATCAATAGTATTAGTCAGAAGCATAAAATATCAATGTCCAATGCCAGTCGAAACTGCCTCTAATCCCCTCTCCCTCAGACAAAGTAATTCCATCTGAGATTGGACATTAACATTCTGAGATGATTCTCAAGTAGCTTACTGATATATAGATGAGTAACAAATACAAAGTAAAAACTGACCTTCCTGCCACGCACTGACCCTGTGAGCGGGGTCAACTTGATGTCCACCTGTCAACTGGACAGACTTCTCTGAGTGTTGCTGAAGCTGGACAATGGCCTGGTCGACCAATTGTCTTGCATCTGAAACAACCATCGTCAAAGGTAAGGTAAAGGTAAGCGTTGTATCCAGTCTAACTATTACACTTGACTACACCAGTCATTACATTTGACTACACCAGTCATTACATTTGACTACACCAGGCATTACACTTGACTACACCCGTCATTACACTTGACTACACCAGGCATTACATTTGACTACACCAGTCATTACACCCGACTACACCAGTCATTACACTTGACTACACCAGGCATTACATTTGACTACACCAGTCATTACACTTGACTACACCAGTCATTACACTTGACTACACCAGGCATTACACTTGACTACACCAGGCATTACATTTGACTACACCAGTCATTACACCCGACTACACCAGTCATTACACTTGACTACACCCGTCATTACACTTGACTACACCAGTCATTACACTTGACTACACCCGTCATTACACTTGACTACACCAGTCATTACACTTGACTACACCCATCATTACACTTGACTACACCAGTCATTACACTTGACTACACCCGTCATTATACTTGACTACACCAGTCATTACACTTGACTACACCCGTCATTACACTTGACTACACCAGTCATTACACTACACCCCCTGGCAGACTTGTTCATTCAAACACCATATCAACCTCACTGGCAAGTATTCAGCCACACTGCAGTTACTGCATGAAGGTCCAAATGACTCCCGGAAGAACAACTTTGCCGTATTCACAAATGGATATTTTGTAACCTGGATATAACCATTATTGGAAATATTGCGCAGCCCAGACTACAAGTAATGAATTGTAAACATAAAATGTCAATACATAATACATAAAATATTTATAAAGATGACACAAGAAAGTGCAAGCACTTGTTTCCGTTGTGGAGTAATGCAAATTAAAACAAAATAATAAAACAACTAACGTTTTGACAACGAAAACAATTCCTTCAAAAATAACACAGCAACAATAAACACAAGAGAACACCACCGACAAAACATATAAAAGTAATATATTTTAATAAAACAATTCTTTCAAAAAGCATAACATAGCAATAATAAACCTTCGAGAAGACTATCAACAAGAAAGTCCATTTATTACCATCCACACTGGCAACCATCCTACTCACACTGGCAACCATCCTACTCACACTGGCAACCATCCTACTCACACTGGCACCCATCCTACTCACACTGGCACCCATCCTACTCACACTGGCAACCATCCTACTCACACTGACTATACACGACCGCCATATCTCTGTTCTCAGACCAGCTGTAGTCATAACCGATCCACACCACTTGGCATCAAAACACATGAATGATTCCTGAGCAGGCCTGTTCCAGAGCAAACGTGATGTCAGCCCTTACAGAGAACAGGTCGATCACACACACATGCATGAGTCTATATCGACCCCCACACTCAATCCATTACTCTGTGTTGGCTCCACGCCACGACCAACCATGCTATGACAACTGCACCTCCCTGAGACTCTCAAATAGCCGTGATTAAGTCAGCCGCCTAGCTAACAATGCCACTGCTAACTACAGCTCTACTCAGCAGGCCTGTCTTCGACGACCAGGCAGATAAATGTCCCTATAACTTGGGTGTATGCCAGTACCGGGACAATGGACCTAGCTGGATAGCCGTTGTAACAGGCAGTAATACTTTATATCAACTTTCATTAATTCGGTGTGCTGTGGCGGTCCGCTGGCAAGATATCAGGTCTGAAGTAGCCTGTGCTGTACATGGAAAGGAATAAATTTGCCGTGACCTAAACCACACTTGTCTTGTTAAGAAGTGTGGCAAGTCCATGAATTGGTTAAAGAACGGGAATCCGCCAGTCACGAAATGTAGCCATCAGTAGTTATTGCACAGTCATAACACACGATTATGGATGCCAATTTTAGTGAGAAATGCATATAAATGAAATTAATTAGTCTCTGGTCCTGTAATTAAATGTTTGCCACTTGGAGATTTCATCATTTTCAGATTCCCTTTCTGCTTTATGAATGACATTCATATTTTGTTGCACTCCAGATGGCCATTTTCTGAAAACAATATTTCTCAAAACAATATTTTTTGGTCATTTTCAATGGTGACAGATATCATATTTTAAAAAATTATAAAAAGAGAAGCAACATGCTAGTTCAATGCAAAACAATTGGGTATCAAATTTTTTTTTTTTTACATGAGATCTTGCTTGATCTTGTATTAAATAATTCACTGTCAAATGCAATGGGTGGGGAATGTAAACATACAAAGACATTATTTTGGGATATTTTATTGTTAACTCAAGCCTGCATACTTAGTGGCCTCTATTGATGTCTAATTAGTTTCTGATTTACTTCATCAATACTGCTTCAAAACCCCCATTTCTCATGTCGGCCACTGGGGTTGAACATTAGTGGCATCAATCATCCGTCTCCAGATCCCTCTGTCTGCCATTGCCAATTTGCCATCTTCAGCTCCTCCATCTCTAGACCCACATCTTCCTTTAAGCAGTCGATGTAAGTTGCTGCTGGTCTTCCTGCCTTAGTTCTTCCATGTGTCGGTTGCCACAAGATGGTCTTAGATGCCATTCCATCCTTATGTCTGTAGGAGTGTCCGGCAAATCTCAATCGTCGTCTTCTTATTCTATCAGTGACTTTACACATTCCACTGTATAGTTCTGTTTGTCAAATGCTGTTGCCATTGAATGTTAAATGCGGCTCAAAGCATTCTTGTATAACATCCATCTAGTTGTTTGTCAAGTTTTTCGTTATTGTCCATGTTTCGCATCCACAGAGTAGCACAGACTGCAATAAACAGTCGCTGCTTGATTTTGCGTGGGAGTGTAGATTTTTATATTAGGCTTAGTTGGTTGAGTGCTCTCCACGCCATTGCCTTCCTGGTTTTAATGTCTTTGTTTGTTGTGCAGACCCAGGAGCCAATGTATTTGTAGTCTTCAACCTTCTCTAAGACAGCTCCTTCCCTGGCAACGATGCTGGTGTCTCCTAATTGGTTGAATGCGATATTATTTTTTAGGATTGATCTTTAAACCAATTCTTGCACATGATGTTTCCACTGGTGCTAGAAGCTCCTGTGCCTGATTGATCACTTCTGATAGTAGTGCAACATCATTGGCAAATTCGAAATCAGTGGTCATCTCAGGTTTGACACGTTTATTTTTCATTCTTGTTATCTGGAATCCAAGTTCCTGTACTCTTTTGTCGATAGCTCGCCATAGTGCATTGTCAAGGTCTATCACGAAGAGGTATGGTGCTAGTGTGTCACCCTGTAGCACTCCCGTCGTGATATCAAGAAGCTCAGTTTCTCCATCCGGTGATTGTACTTTGGTATGTGTGTTCTTGGACATGTTGGAAATAGCCGTTACTAGCTATTTGGGGAGACCATAGGCCTCAAGAATCTTCATCATTTTGCCACGATGAACTGTATCAAATGCTTTTTGGAAGTCTACGAATGTCAGAATTGCAGGAAGATGCTTTGGTCTAATTCCTTCTATTAACCTTCTCAGGGTTAGTATATGACCTACTGTTGTCCTCCCTGTCTGGAATCCATTCTGATTGTCTCTTAGATGGTAGGTCAATTTCACGACATGTTCTGTTCAATATCATCTTGTTGAATGTCTTTGTCACAATGGAGCTCAGACTAATGTCCCTGTAATTCCCTGCCATGCTTAAATTGCCATTCTTAGGTATTGGAATAATGTTCAGAATTGTCCACTGTAGCAGTATTTTCCCTTCAATCAAAGCTTTGTTGCAAAACTCTAATATGATACTGTCCAGATCGCAGTGTTTTATCACTTCAGGTGGTATACCTTCGTCCCTGCAGCTCTTTCCATCACTCAGGTATTTATTGGCCTTCTCATACTCGTCTCTTTCAAAAGGTCCTTCCTTGAGGTTGATATTTGTGATTATAGATTGGATCTCTTCATCCTCATCTTCTATGTCTGGTGGACTGCCTAGTAATTTGTGGACGTGATCGCACCAGTTTTCTACCCTTTGTTCTGCAGTTTTGTCCTTTAGTTGTCCTTTACGAGCTGTCATTCTACCACTTATCTGGTTTATAAGCTTCCAGCTCTCTTCATGTCATCCATTAATGTGTGCATTTTCGACTTTGCAAAGTTCTTCCTCCTGCACAATGTTATAGGCTGTCTCCGTGTCCTTCTTGGCCTGTTCATATCTCACTCTGTTGTCAGCTACAGTGTTTTGATGGTAGACCCTATAGGCCTCTTCAACTTTCTCTCTGGCTGATGTTACTCGTGGATCATCGGAGTATATTTTCTTTTTCTGTTTCTTATTGACAGGAATAATTTTCTCTCTCTCAGCTCTGTTTGCTGAAATGAAATGCTCATATCGCTCCGTTTCTGTTTCATCTCTCAATTCCAGAATCTGAAAGCTGTTCCGTACTTCACAATGGTTCTGTTTTTGCAAGCCACACTTCATTAAGTGCATAGTTGATAAATTTGTACCCTTCAAAAAACAAGGAAAACGGTCCAAAAAGAAACACTTATCGAAAGAAGCCATTAGAAAAATTCAGTATAAACAAAAGATGTGGAAGTCATATAGATGTACGGGAAATGATGAAGACTACAACAGTTATAAAGAAGCACTTAACCAAGCTACAGCTGAAATTATAAATTCAAAGAGAAGCTATGAACAACAATTAGCTAGTAATATAAAACATGACAGCAAGAGTTTTTATGCGTATGTTCGAAGCAAACAGAAAGTTCAAGATAAAGTCGGTCCTCTAGAAGATAGTGCTGGAAATATAATATCAGAGGGATTCTTAATGGCAGAAGACCTGAATGAGTACTTTAGTTCAGTGTTTACCAGGGAAGATATTAGTTCACTGCCAGTACCAGAGGCTAAGTTCAAGGGGGCAGATTCAGACTATTTAGGACAATTAATTGTAACCCCGGAAATGGTAGCTAAGAAAATAAGGGCTATGAAGGATAATAAATCACCTGGAGTGGATGGTATTCCACCCAAACTACTATTGGAAATTGTAGAACAAATTAGCATACCGCTTGCAACAGTTTTCAACTTGTCATTAGAAGAGGGAGTGGTTCCTTTAGAATGGAAAGAAGCAAACATTATACCGTTATTCAAAAAAGGTTCGAGAAACAAGTCAGAGAACTATAGACCAGTGAGTTTAACATCAGTGATTTGTAAATTATTAGAAAGACTAATTAAAGATCACATGGTGGATTTTCTTGTTAAACAAAACTTGATAAACCCATCTCAACATGGTTTTTTAAAAGCGAGGTCATGCTTAACAAATATGTTATGTTTTTTGGAAGACATCACTAAGTGGGTAGATGAGGGATCACCAGTAGATATCATCTACTTAGATTTTCAAAAAGCTTTCGACAAAGTACCACATCAAAGATTACTGCTTAAACTAAAGGCCCATGGCATAGGAAATGGTATAATAAACTGGATAGAACAATGGCTGATTGACAGAAGACAACGTGTAGTAGTTGATGGGGAGGCTTCAAACTGGAAATCGGTATTGAGTGGGGTACCACAGGGATCAGTATTAGGACCTATATTATTCTTAATATATATCAACGATTTGGATGATGAAATAACAAGCAAGGTGTTGAAATTTGCGGATGATACAAAAGTGTTTAGAAGGATTAAAAGTGATGGAGATAGACAGCATTTACAAGATGATCTTGACAGGTTGATCAAATGGTCTGAAAAGTGGCAAATGCTGTTCAATTTTGGGAAATGTAAATGCCTCCACACAGGACATAGGAACGAAGAGGTAGAATATACAATGGGGGGTACTGTACTAAGTACTACTGAAAAAGAAAAGGACTTAGGGTTAACCATTAGTGCTGATATGAAGGTTTCAGAGCAGTGCGGAATTGCAGCTTCAAAGGGAAATCAAATCCTTGGATTAATTAGGCGAAACATAACGTATAAGGAAAAAGAGCGAATAATACCGCTGTACAAAACAATAGTTAGGCCTCATTTAGAATATTGTATTCAAGCGTGGAGGCCGTATCGCAGGAAGGACATAGATATGCTAGAAAGAGTGCAGAGGAGAGCAACTAAAATGATACCAAAACTGAGGGATCTTAGATACGAAATACGCCTAAAAAAATGAGGTTTAAAGGAAATAAAAACAAGGCATTAGCTAAAATCCGTTTTCCATGAGTACAGAAAGTTTGATATTGCATGTAACATTCGAGAACATTAAAAAAATACAGAAAAATACATTTGTAGCATAAATTCGATTTTAAACCCGTCTGTGTAGCGATTCCCGCGGAAAATACAAATTTAATGAGCTAGGCGATCACGTGGTATCTCAACGTCACACATGACTCACACTCGCAGCAGATCGACCCTTTCTATGCATTCAGAGCATGTTTACATGGATAATGTTGGGGTCGAAACGAGCGTCAGAATGAGTTGTTATGCAATAATTCGATGTAATACAAACACTAGTCATCATAGAGGAACAAGCAGTTATCTTACGGTTCCACATGAATTAAATTTTATTCAAAACAATGAATGCAAATGAGCCTACAACTTGTAGTACAAGTCAACTAGGTTTCGCCGAGCTTCGGCTCGTTTTCAGAATAATTATATCGAATGCAACCAACGGGAGATAATGTACACCAATATACATACATAGCAAACATATATCGTATCCAGCTACAGAAAGTAACGTGTAAAATCTCATAATATCACTAGAATATTGATGTGTGAAGGAGGAGTTGTACAATTTATCATAACAATTGAAATCAGTCAGCGACTTTCTGCCGGCCCTGATAGCTCAATTGGTAAACGCGTTGCTTCCTTGGCATTCGTTTTACAATCGGGCGACGCCGGTTCAATCAGGACAGCATGCAAACTATTGATTTTCTTTACACTTTTTTTGTTTATGTTTTCACGAAGTAATATAAACCAAATTATTTAGTATACTATGATGCACTGTTTGTAAATATTTTTTTATATTTTGTAGTAATTATTTATTCGCCACAAAAATGAAAATGTGGTCATTATATATAACGATGTTTCTAAATTGTATTTATCCAGACAGATCACAATCTTTTTCACATATATAATTACAATATATTACTGTACAATATATTTACAATTAATAAATTATATATCCATTACATTATATTTGTTTGAATAAATAAAATTTAGAAACATCGTTATATAATGACCATATTTCCATTTTTGTGGCGAATAAATAATTACTACAAAAATAAAAATTATTTACAAACAGTGCATCATAGTATATACTAAATGATTTTGTTTATATTACTTCGTGAAAACATAAACAAAAAAGTGTAAAGAAAATCAATAGTTTGCATGCTGTCAGGATTGAACCGGCGTCGACTGGTTGTAAAATAAATGACAAGTAACCAACGCGTTTACCAACTGAGCCATTGGGACCAGCAGAAACTCTCTAACTGATATAAGTTGTTATGGTAAATTGTACAACTCCTTCATATATCGATATTCTAGTGATATTATGAGATTATACACGTTACTTTATGTAGCTGGATACAATATATGTTTGCTATGTATATTTATTGGAGTAGATTATCTCCCGTTGGTTGCATTCGGTATAATTATTCTGAAAACGAGCCCAAGCTCAGCGAAACCTAGTCGACTTGTAGGCCCATTCGCATTCGTTGTTTTGAATAAAATTCGATTCACGTGGAACCGTAAGATAACTGCATGTTCCTCTATGATGACTAGTGTTTGTATTACGTCGGAAAATTGCACAATAACTCATTATGACGCTTGTTTCGACCCAAAAACTATACTTGTAAACATGCTCTGAATGCATGGAAAGGGTCAGCCTGATACGAGTTTGAGTCATAAGTGACGTCACATCTCGGCATCCCGAAAAGCGTGCCAAAAATATGCATATTCGAAAATGTCCGGATGTACAGCATAAAATATGAAATTTCTAATTCATTGAATTTTTTTTATTGATAGCAGAATGTAATATAACATGAATTCAAGCAATAGATGTTTTTATTCCCTTTAACAACACTAGAGACCAGGAGGTTGAGAGGAGATCAGATAGAAGTGTTTAAAATATTGAAGGGTTATGAAAATATTGATAGAAATATTTTTTTCTCAGTTAAGAAAGATAGAAGGACTAGAGGACATGGACTTACATTAGCAAAGGAGCAGTGTAGATTAGATATAAGAAAGTTCTCATTCTCACAAAGGACTGTAAATGAATGGAACAGATTATCTGCTGATTGTGTGGGTGCTAGTAGCGTGAATATGTTTAAAAATAAAATCGACACATACCTCAGACGGGCTGGATACACATAGATAAAAGGGTCGGACTCTCGATAAGCCAAAGGGCTTCCTTGTCCACCTGCCACCTAGAGTTAATTCTCTGGGTGGCAATCTTGTTAAATCTTGCTTAGCACACTCCAGCCATACTTCACTTTGCTTGGTGGCGACTTGTTCTTACGTAGACTGAGTCGTATTGTAGCTGTGACAATGCAGTTATCAGATCAGACACTTGCAAAGGTACTTCATGGTTCACAGTTCATCACACTATTTATCAATTTTTTGTTGACCAGGATATAATCAACTGTCGTTTTCCTCCATATTGGTCCATAAACGTCCAGCGTTTTCCATTTCTTTTGCAGTACCTGGTGTTAGTGAGCCCCGTCACTGTGTTGAATTACACGCCAAGACTGACTGATTAGACCAACTGTTTACACAGGTAGTCAGATACTACAATGCATGCTAACAGTATCATCTGAAGCCATCATTACAGTTTAAAGATGTCCAGTATTCTTTAGCCTAGTTTTTGTTCCTCATATGATTTGCTGTTGGTTGTACAATGGTAGAGCACTTATAATGACCACTAATATGATCGTCTTTATTCATTTGACATAAAAAGGTCATCCATAGTTGACCGGACAATAGGCAGAACATAATCAGATGCAGACCTGCCTACCCCAAAAACTTCCTGTCAGTAATCCATCTTGAATTCGTTAGACATACAAAATCAGTCTTTTAAAGCCTTTCACTGGGACAATTTACTTGTATTAATGTGTACTGACTAAAATAATTGTAAAGAAATCAAGTTTTGCCCACCTAACATTCCACACTGTCAGTATGAGCTGTGCTTTAAGACACTGAACACAAGACTACATTGTCAAGATTCCAATACACGGTTTCACAGTTTGACTTATATGGGCATATACTATATAGTTCGGGTCACTCAATCGGTGTAACAGGTCAAGTCGAGTAAGATAAAACATAATCCACTGTTGCATCGCTTTGGGGCATATATCTGCTAAGCTCATTTTAAACGTAGTTTTCTGCAATCATCCGATACGTATATATAAATATTAAAATACGCTATACGTCAGATATCCATTGTCATTTCCAGCTCCCAGAGCAAACCAGGGTGACATTACTTGACTTAACCTTTGAACTTTAAAACTGTGATTGCATGTATGAGCCAGTTAATACCACATGGTGCCACCTACTGAGCATACTTGTTAAAACAGACCACATGCTGCCCTCTGGTGGCTGAACTTGCCACTTCCCACCATAGACAGCGTGATAGTGTAATGGTTAGCATATCCGCCTGGCATGCCAGTGCTCTGAGTTCAATACCCGGACCGGGTAGGCATGGTATATTGGTATAAAAACCTCGCTCTCAACATTGGGGACTGTGGATCCCCTGTGACTCGGAGATCACGTTAATGTTGGTCCCGTCTCAATTTGGGACGTAAAAGAACAACTCAGGACGACAAGCACCCTGGCAGTGACCACCTTCAATGCCAGCATAGAAAAGGTCGGCTTGGCGATAATGTTGTGAAAAAGGCTGACTAGTTGAATGAGACCTCGTAAGACCATAATATTTTAACCACAAGTCAGTCAACAGAATGTTGCTGAGTGCTGGAAAGAACTAGAACTACATTTTTCTCACATGAAAATGGCAGGGGCACCTTATAATTATTATGTAAATGCAAAGCAAATCTCAAACTAAATTTGTACCAACAGCATTAACGGGTGGTCGAAAAGTTCACAAAGTCCAAAAAAGGATAGCATTATGTGGGGGTGGGTGGCTGGGTGGGTGGATGGGTGGTCATCCACATATATATCACAGGAAACAAAATCGCTGCAGTGGTGCCACTCATTGCACTGAACAGAAATTAGCACATTGACATGGTTGTGGAGATGAGAACAGGCAGCATGGTGGGCAATGTCTGGGCAGTCATGTTACAGCTGTTGAATCCACCAGTTATTGGCTAAACTTTTGAAGCCCATCACGGATCACTCAAAATCACTAGTCCCACACAAGTTATTGGTGATATTAGTTTGTACCAATATGAAACAATATACATTTTTGGACTTTGCGAACTTATAGACCATTCCTAAGGGATCATCTCGGAATGTCTGATATCAGACGTAATTACTTTCGTTTGGGGAGGGGGGTCAGAGGCAGTGTTGTCTGGCATCGGACATCAATATTGTATACTTCGGACTGTTGAAGGGACGTAGCCTGTTCATCTACCCAGAATTAGCGGATGTAGTAATTTCTAACTGGAAGTCTGCTGTGTTGACCGTGGGAAATTGAGCATCATTGAACATTAAAGGGTACAGCAGTTAACTCCGCCCGACTCGGCCGTATTGCCAATAAAGCTTGTTTTGAAACTGGATGTTTTGTTTACTATTTGAACATGCATCCGTGGTCGAAAAAAGGCTACGAGAAAGACTGCAACATTTATATATATATTGATATCATCATATCAACGTTTACAAACTTTCGTCTGAGGGAAAGGGTAGGGGACTGAGGCCAGATGAGAGCAATTTTGTTTTATATCACACATCAAAGTTCTGAGATGATCCCTTAAACAAAAGACTACTTACTGTTGCCAACCCCTCGGTTCCTGGCTGTCTGGTCTCTAGGACTGTTCTCTTTGGCTGGTGGGACATCCTCTTCTGTGTCACTTGAATCCTTCACAAGTGAAACAAAACAAAGGTTGAAGTTGCTTCCTAAACTGGTTTAGCCAGTCATGAATCCTTTCATATCCAAATATGCAATGTGTGCTTAGTTTTTATATCATCTGCAATTCGCTTAATAAAAAAGTGCAAACATTTGTTTTACTCTTTTTAATCCAACTATGACTTTTCACATAGTTACCCTTCTATCCCAACTACTTTTCACATAATAGGACCTGTAAGTCTTGTGCCTCATTTTCAATCTGGAGTCATCTAGCGATATTGACTCCATTTACGCCAGATTAAGTAATGGGGATATGTTTTGTTTTTGGTTGTAATCATCACGGTTTTTTCAAATTTTTATCACGATTTGACGAGCCATGGCATGGTGGCAACTTTGACTTTGTTAACAATGACAACTATGCATTCTTTCACCCAGTACGACATGTTATTGAACTCTTTGGTGATTATGTGCATTTATGTGACTTTTCAGATATAAATGGTTACCAAATCGTTTTTAAATAACAACTTATAACATTCGCGGTTTTTATGACAAGCAATAACCCGTTGTATGTTGCCATTTCTTACATAATTATAAATCATGTTACGTAATCCACGTTATATTTCATATTTTAATGTACTGGTTCTTGCTACATTAATTAACTATTATTATCTATTTCGTTTAGACGAAAAAAAAATCAGAATCAAAAACAAATTTAAGTATATGGCCGCCGTTGACTGCCGCCTGGCTCTTTCTCTGCATTTAAAAATTCCTTGATGTAGTTTAATTCATACAAAACTAAAGTGAGCACGCCATACCACAATTAACAAAGCTACAATAAACCGATAAACGAAATGTGATCAACTGTTTCCTGGCTTCCGCAATGCTAAAATCAGTGGGCAAGAAAACGTACACATATTCCTATGACATCACAAGATGTGTGTATGGCCAGGACACTTCCATTTTATATACGCTTGTCAGTTGAAAGTTTCGATGGTGATTTTGAGTGAATAAATATACTGCTAATTATAATTTTTGTCGCAAAGTGGCTGACGCCAATGATGCCGTGCATGGTGGCAACTAATTCAGCAGTTGTTTTCACTTCATCGAAGTCAAGTACAAGTCGGTAACAATCTTTACGACAGATAGATGCGACATGTACTTGAACTTGAGTCCGACGGTGACGGTTATTTCTATGGTTTTCTTGGTCGCAGAGGACGGATAATCGATGTTTTCGCAGTTAGAAACGTTTGCGATTTTGGTATTCAATGGCGGTCAAAAGCTTATACATCCACGTGCAGATGATTTACATAATTACATTTGGTACCAAAGGAATCAGGATCTAATTTGAAGATTTCAATAGGTGCTAGCGGTCAAAAATGTATTCATAATTGTCAAAATGGTATCTGAAGTTGACTGTGTCTGCAATTCTCTTTTGTTTGTATGAACTGAACAAATTTATAAAACAACTGTATTGCAAAGTTATGAATGAAGTATAACAAATACAAAATGAACATAACCCGTGCAAACAAAAAACATGACATCAGTACGAAAGCAAATCTGCTTGGGAACTAGGAGGCTTATTTAGGACAGGCCTATGGAATAAAAAGAGCAAAACTACACAAAAACGTTGCACATAGATTACATAATTTGGAATAAGAATTGGGAACAATTGTACATAGCTCTGTACTTTCCCTTGCTGATGTAATTTCTGGTTTCTGTTTTATAAAACAATATGTTTCCTTGCAGTGCTCCAGCAACTGCAAACATTTCTAAAATAAAACTATTTACAATTTTGCTATAAATGAACACAAATTAGTTTTAAATTCTTTCCTTGGAATATAAGCAAAAATAGCAAAAACCACTCACAGATTTTAAGGGGGTGATCTCATAAGTTTGGAAAATTAAAAAAAGTTTTGTGTTTATCATTGGTTCGACCACCTTGGGACTGTGGGACATACGATTTTTACGATCCAAAATGGCTACCAGTGTCAATTTGCATTGGGGTTTTACTCGCAAGGTGGCACCACTGTGGCAATATATTTTCTCTGTGATATATAGTAATGACCAAATCCACACCCATGCAATGCTCAACATATTTTGTGAACTTGTTTGATAAAACTCCTTTGAATAAATCGCCTCACAAAGATGAGAGCAAGGACCCACCTGTGCGGTGGACGTGTCGTCAGAGAGTGGACAGGCCACACCCAGGTACTCAACCAACTGGTTGTGTTGGCCAGTCTTGAAGCTCCGGCCTTTGCCCTGCACTCTCAGCCACACGGCCTGGCGCCTGCAACAGAACACAAGTAATTTACCTATTCATCACATAACCTGCGAGGTAGTGGAGTGGACAAAATGCCTCTGGAGAGGGTCTGGTATATGAACAATTGTATTTTTTTAAATACTAGCATCAAAATGGTATACTCTGGTGCATTTTGAAGATTTTCAACTTTTCTCATGATAAACGGAGAAATAACAAATGCTTCTTTACAGCACATAAGGTTGTTATTATAAAAATGAAAATCACCAAATTTTTACAACAAAATTCTGTCCATTCCCCCAAAATGAAGGAGAAAGTAAATGATTAATATTTTAGCAATATACGAATACACGGTGTCACATATAGATGTACCTCATCACGAGCATTGTATCATGTTATGGATACAATTGGCAGTTGTTGCAGAATATAACCAGTTGACTGACCTTTCCTTCTCTGTGACGACGTACCCATCCATAACCATCAGATTCTCACACCAGTTCTGAATGTATGGCCGATAGTCAAAACTGCTAAGTGCCAATTCAGGATAATATAATAATAATAGTGTTTATTAAAGACAAAAACTCATAAATGTATACATAAAACATATGTAAAAATACAAAGACACAGACACACCTCAATGAATAAAAGAATAGTTGGTTAGTAATACGAAAGTATAAAATGTTGTGCATTCAAGTATACAATTGGCTAGTCCTATATTTAAACAGTTCTTCTAAAATGTATATATCAGTATAAAAATAATTAACAAAAAGTGGATTTTCAATAGTTATGAATACTAAAATTTATACAATTTGAATAAACAAAATCAGATATTTTTTAAAGTTTCATTAAGACAACGAGCTCAGATGGAAAATACAACATTAACACAGAATGTTGTTAAATCTATGGAGCTTTTTTAAAATGTAAAAGTACATGCCATATCAACAATGACACTATTTTGTGCCACACCAGTGAAAGTGCCGTATCAACAATGACATTATTTTGTGCCACACCAGTGAAAGTGCCGTATCAACAATGACACTATTTTGTGCCACACCAGTGAAAGTGCCGTATCAACGACACTATTTTGTGCCACACCAGTGAAAGTGCCGTATCAACAACGATACTATTTTGTGCCACACCAGTGAAAGTGCCGTATCAACAATGACACTATTTTGTGCCACACCAGTGAAAGTGCCGTATCAACAATGACACTATTTTGTGTCACACCAGTGAAAGTGCCGTATCAACAATGACACTATTTTGTGCCACACCAGTGAAAGTGCCGTATCAACAATGACACTATTTTGTGCCACACCAGTGAAAGTGCCGTATCAACAATGACACTATTTTGTGTCACACCAGTGAAAGTGCCGTATCAACAATGACACTATTTTGTGTCACACCAGTGAAAGTGCCGTATCAACAATGACACTATTTTGTGCCACACCAGTGAAAGTGCCGTATCAACAATGACACTATTTTGTGCCACACCAGTGAAAGTGCCGTATCAACAATGACACTATTTTGTGTCACACCAGTGAAAGTGCCGTATCAACAATGACACTATTTTGTGCCACACCAGTGAAAGTGTCGTATCAACAATGACACTATTTTGTGCCACACCAGTGAAAGTGCCGTATCAACAATGACACTATTTTGTGCCACACCAGTGAAAGTGTCGTATCAACAATGACACTATTTTGTGCCACACCAGTGAAAGTGCCGTATCAACAATGACACTATTTTGTGCCACACCAGTGAAAGTGCCGTATCAACAATGACACTATTTTGTGCCACACCAGTGAAAGTGCCGTATCAACAATGATACTATTTTGTGCCACACCAGTGAAAGTGCCATATCAACAAAGACACTATTTTGTGCCACACCAGTGAAAGTGCCGTATCAACAACGATACTATTTTGTGCCACACCAGTGAAAGTGCCGTATCAACAATGACACTATTTTGTGCCACACCACTGAAAGTGCCGTATCAACAATGACACTATTTTGTGTCACACCAGTGAAAGTGACGTATCAACAGTGACACTATTTTGTGCCAGACCAGTGAAAGTGCCGTATCAACAATGACACTATTTTGTGCCACACCAGTGAAAGTGCCGTATCAACAATGACACTATTTTGTGTCACACCAGTGAAAGTGCCGTATCAACAATGACACTATTTTGTGCCACACCAGTGAAAGCGTCGTATCAACAATGACACTATTTTGTGTCACACCAGTGAAAGTGTCGTATCAACAATGACATTATTTTGTGTCACACCAGTGAAAGTGCCGTATCAACAATGACACTATTTTGTGCCACACCAGTGAAAGTGCCGTATCAACAATGACACTATTTTGTGCCACACCAGTGAAAGTGCCGTATCAACAATGACACTATTTTGTGCCAGACCAGTGAAAGTGCCGTATCAACAATGACACTATTTTGTGCCACACCAGTGAAAGTGCCGTATCAACAATGACACTATTTTGTGCCACACCATTGAAAGTGCCGTATCAACAATGACACTATTTTGTGTCACACCAGTGAAAGTGCCATATCAACAATGACACTATTTTGTGTCACACCAGTGAAAGTGCCGTATCAACAATGACACTATTTTGTGCCACACCATTGAAATGGCCATATCAACAATGACACTATTTTGTGTCACACCAGTGAAAGTGCCGTATCAACAACGACACTATTTTGTGCCACACCAGTGAAATTGCCGTATCAACAATGACACTATTTTGTGTCACACCAGTGAAATTGCCGTATCAACAATGACACTATTTTGTGCCACACCAGTGAAAGTGTCGTATCAACAATGACACTATTTTGTGCCACACCAGTGAAAGTGCCGACAAGTGCCGTATCAACAATGACACTATTTTGTGCCACACCAGTGAAAGTGTCGTATCAACAATGACACTATTTTGTGTCACACCAGTGAAAGTGCCGTATCAACAATGACACTATTTTGTGCCACACCAGTGAAAGTGCCGTATCAACAACGATACTATTTTGTGCCACATCAGTGAAAGTGCCGTATCAACAATGACACTATTTTGTGCCACACCACTGAAAGTGCCGTATCAACAATGACACTATTTTGTGTCACACCAGTGAAAGTGCCGTATCAACAATGACACTATTTTGTGCCAGACCAGTGAAAGTGTCGTATCAACAATGACACTATTTTGTGCCACACCAGTGAAAGTGCCGTATCAACAATGACACTATTTTGTGCCAGACCAGTCAAAGTGCCGTATCAACAATGACACTATTTTGTGCCACACCAGTGAAAGTGCCGTATCAACAATGACACTATTTTGTGCCACACCATTGAAAGTGCCGTATCAACAATGACACTATTTTGTGTCACACCAGTGAAAGTGCCATATCAACAATGACACTATTTTGTGTCACACCAGTGAAAGTGCCGTATCAACAATGACACTATTTTGTGCCACACCATTGAAATGGCCATATCAACAATGACACTATTTTGTGTCACACCAGTGAAAGTGCCGTATCAACAACGACACTATTTTGTGCCACACCAGTGAAAGTGTCGTATCAACAATGACACTATTTTGTGTCACACCAGTGAAAGTGCCGTATCAACAATGACACTATGTTGTGCCACACCAGTGAAAGTGTCGTATCAACAATGACACTATTTTGTGTCACACCAGTGAAAGTGTCGTATCAACAATGACACTATTTTGTGCCACACCAGTGAAAGTGCCGTATCAACAATGACACTATTTTGTGTCACACCAGTGAAAGTGTCGTATCAACAATGACACTATTTTGTGTCACACCAGTGAAAGTGTCGTATCAACAATGACACTATTTTGTGTCACACCAGTGAAAGTGTCGTATCAACAATGACACTATTTTGTGTCACACCAGTGAAAGTGCCGTATCAACAATGACACTATTTTGTGTCACACCAGTGAAAGTGTCGTATCAACAATGACACTATTTTGTGTCACACCAGTGAAAGTGTCGTATCAACAATGACACTATTTTGTGCCACACCAGTGAAAGTGCCGTATCAACAATGACACTATTTTGTGTCACACCAGTGATAGTGCCGTATCAACAATGACACTATTTTGTGTCACACCAGTGAAAGTGTCGTATCAACAATGACACTATTTTGTGTCACACCAGTGAATGTGCCGTATCAACAATGACACTATTTTGTGTCACACCAGTGAAAGTGCCGTATCAACAATGACACTATTTTGTGTCACACCAGTGAAAGTGTTGTATCAACAATGACACTATTTTGTGTCACACCAGTGAAAGTGCTCCGGTGGCGTGTCCTGGTGTTGACGATTGTCATTGAACAAGACCATTATTAAGGATCAAAATTTATTTTAAAGAGCAAAATCTGACTTATGCACTTGTAAGAATGTTAGTGAAAGACGCCCGTAACACAACATCACGTACATTACTGCAGCGCAAACGGAAAGGGGTTATTAACCCCGCTGAAGGTTACAAAGGATACGTAGCCCCATGAGTGGGGTGAACACAGGGGTTGTCCATGAGAGAGAGTTGGCCAAGACGAGAGAGACATGACAAGTAGGCAAACTGAAACATACAAGTAACATATCAGTCAAACTACTATTCTGTAAGCAAAAATAAAATCAGCCAAACTACTCGAAGAATATCACAAATAAAAGTATTTTTCTCCACAGCAACACACAGTAGTGGATATATGTAAATAATTAGTTTTTGCTTAGTAAGTTGGCACTTAAGACTTTCGACAAGTCTGAGACCAACAATAATTGTAATCTCTTGCTTGTTGCAAGTATACTTTGCGAATCTGCAGATATCTAAATCGGAGAAATAATATTGTCTACAGATACATCGCTGAGACATGAAAAGGAAATGTAAAATGTCACTAATAATCTTTGCAATCCGGTATGTACCAAATAACTAATATATATTTTATTGACTGAATAAAGGAAATTAGTTTGTTTTGGAGTAAAAACATGCAAAGAGTGAAAGCTGGTGTTGTGGTTTATGCACTTTTTAGTAATTTGCTGTGAACAATTCATTGTTAGGAAAGACACACCCACAGACAACTGATGATAACTTTTTTGTATCCTTGTTCAGGATATCACAAAAGCTATTTGTCCTATTGCATATTGCAAAATTGAGAAGCACCAGTAAATATACTGGACTAGCCTGTTTCTACTGAGCGTAAAACTTTCAAAAAAATCTAAAGATATGTTTTGCTTATGGAATGGATATTTTAAATCAGTTATTTAATTAAATGGTGTACATACAACTTGTTTGCAAATTTTGAAAATTTGTCTTTAGTTAAATACTTCCATATTTAGAGAAAAGGGAAACGTTTCGCAGCACACGTATCCTACCATTTTTATTCTGCAGAGTAAGAGTCCATTTGCTAATAATCTGAGTGATGACATATCTAACGGAAGATTCAGCAAAATACCAAAAGGTAACAGAAACTGGTGTAGACACAAATGCATAGAAAGACTGTTTCTCACTGTATTGGTACAGACGTTATGTCATAAAGAGTCACCATGCATACACCTTGATTGTCTGTTTGCCTTACATGTTACATAGTCAACACATGAGATTTACCCTTAATATACCAACAACTCTTGAAATATGGGGTATTTTGAAAACAAACTATAGGTCTTTCATTACACTTGTGGGGTCAAAGATTAATCCCTGAAAGTTTGGCGCTCAAGGTTGAAACCGTCTAAGAGGAAAACATGAACATACATATACAAGGTAGATTATAGTAAGATACTTTGTGCTTACAATAGTATACTTTGTATTTGCAATCGTCTTGCTTGCAATTTCTCCATAATGCAAATGAGTGAAGAAACTTGTGAATTACCTCACTGAGGTCCGTGAAGTGGTTCTGTGCGAGGGAAAGGATGACGAGGCCGTGAGGAAGACAGCGCGGGAACATCTTCAGTGAACTCAGCCGATTGTCATGAAGGAGCAACGTCTGCAATGGAAGAAACTGATGAAGCATGACAACCTAGAAAGCAGCCATGTATGACTTAGAAACCAGCCACGCATGACCTACAAACCAGTCATGTGTGACCACCATTCATGGACCAGAACTGTCAACACTAGTCAACTGGCAAAAAGCATATTTCTAAATGTGTTAAATAACCATATCTGATAACATTGCAAATGAACACTGACTTTTTCTCATTTAATTTATTTCTGGATAAGCAGTGTAAAAATAGACTAGAACTGATCATTATTGCTTTACTGGGCAGACAGCCTTTTTATGTTACACCCACCTGTAGACAACCAGTATGAAGGTGGCCGCCAACTGTGGTTTATATTGTGCGCTGCTTGCAGTAAAAGGGTGATATCTCAAAAACCGATGAATTAAATTATACAAAATTAAATTCATTGTACACAGAAATTAATGTATGAATAAAATATGCTGTAAAATTGCCAAACTTCTAAGCCCATATTTCTACATAACCTCCAAATGTAAAGAACCTGCCAACTGCTGGTTTTTAATGCTTTCTGTTGATATTCGTGGGGTGGTCACAGGTTGAGGTGACCGGTGGCATAATCGACCCCACTTTTAAGGTTTATTGTTTGATATATGATATCATGTATACCAATACTGCTTGTGTTATGTGCCGAAATGTGGGCTCTGTCAACCTGAGGTACAGGAGACTAGCATGGGCTCAGTCACAGGCCTGGCCTTGGGATGTCGAGCCCACAATTCTCTCTTATCACGTTAATAAATAAACGTCATTGATTTGGCCTTTTTTCATCACTATACTGGACTTTGTGTTGTTGCTTGCATAAACATGGTTTCCCTATGGTAAAGATAATAGAATTTTGTGTACAGCATGGTGAGGTGACACTTACTTTTTCTTTGTCTTTTCATGAAGTTTGCATTAAGATTGTTTGAAGATTAAATTATTGTAATACCACAATTTTAACAGCACTTAATTTCATACAATAGCAATTGAAATATCAAAAATGTTCTTCATCAACGCACAACATAAAACACAAGAGACAATCAACTTGAAATAATTTGCCAACAGTAGGTATATACACTATTCCACAGCCTAGATTGTGGACTAAATTTTGTACAAGTATACATTTACAACACATAAAATAAAGTTTCACAAAGCATAAAACAATTCAACGTACGCATGTCACTGCAACAAAATAAAAAAAAAAACGTATCAATGCTGGATGAAGGACAATCGTTTGGAGGATTTTCCACAATGTTGTTATTACTATGAGAGTGTGGTTTATTCACTGTTACAACCAACCAAGCATAAAACATGTTGTACGCAAATACCTTCGGAAAGATAATTTCCTCCATGCATAAAGTAATTAACCCAAAGACAAATAGATGGAATAAATTGGCCTAACTAGTGTTGTTCCGGCTAATCAGTTTTTGTCCATGTTTGTGTTAATAAATCAAATATGTCATATGTTTACGTCAGCTGAGACGGGTCACACTAGTATTGCCACCTAGTGAGTAAACATTTCTTTGAATAGCTGCCCACAAACTGGTTATACAACTGATCACCATCGATTATGAATAGGTGTACGCCAGGGAAAGAGGCAAAAGAGAATGTAAGACAATGGCCCTCTGACTGGGGGCTTAGCCAAAGACCTGTCTACCTCTCTTCAAGACAGGCAGGTGACTGGCCAAGAAGGGTAATTACACTGATAAGACAGGTGGAATTTAGAGGGGGCACATTGGCATGACATTGGCACAACTGGCAGTGAAACAAATCAAATGGATTAGTATTAATCAATAAATGACTCAAATGGTTTGTCACTGAAAAAACTAACTGGCCAGTAATGGCTGTTATTGACGTTCGCGTGCTAAAAGGCACACTTTTGTCTAATTCAAGACTGGCAAAAAACATTTTCCGGTAAAGGGCCTGCGTCTGACTCACCTTGAGTCTGGAGAGATGAGTGATGAGGCCTACTGAGGTGACAGAGTTGTGTGACAGGTCGAGATGCTGCAGCTGGACCACGCCACCCAAGTTCTCCATCACCTGAACACAGCATCATGGGCATACAGCAGACAGTCAAATCTGAAGACTTGGATACTTCACACTCACTTCATCCTCCTCTCCCTTCCACCCTCCCATTCTCAACCCTCCCTCCCTCCCCTCTCTCTCACCTCCCTCCCTTACTTCTCTCCCACCTCCCGTGTCTCCCAACCCTCTTCTCCTTCCTCTCCTATTTCCTTTCCCTCCCTCCTTCACCCCACCTCCTCACTCCCTCTCTATCTCTCTACACCAGCCATGTTCTCTATCACCTGAACACACAACAACATGTCATACCTACAGCCATCTCCAAGCAACACACAGGGAGTGACACACCACACATCTCCTGATCTCCTAAAATGGAATCTCAATTTCCTGTAAAATCAGGAAAAACACTGGATCATCTTGTATGTAACACACACAATTTATTGGATCTAGTCAACAAATAAACTCCTGCGGAGGTCCTGCCCTATGCAAATATGACATAATATTTCTAACTAGTTGAGTTAACCAGGTGTTGCAGTGCAAGAAAAGATTCCTAATATCTATTAATGTTTCTAGTTAAAACCACCTGTAGATCTTTGAGATTATATAAGTCGTCCATGGATAGCTACAATGTTAGTATTATAATGACATGCTGATGTTTTTTGCTTGGCAACCCTGCCAGAAATAGGACCATGCTGAATGCTGATGCAATCTGCGACAGGCAGAGCTGATGTTAGTTTGTTGGTACCCTAGATCCCCACCCACCGCAGCCCCACCGGTGAACTTTTAAAAACCTCTGAAATTACGAACCACCCTAATGGGCCTGCTAAAATACCTACACAATTTCAGTCCCATACATGCAAAATTTATGGAGATATCCCCAAACATACACAGTGACGTAGACTCTTATATGTAGCTATGTTCTCACACACCACAACTATTTGACATTTATAAGTTTTGTCAGTTGGTTCCTATAATATATGGCAGTAAATGTATAATTTATATCCCAGCATGCAATGAATGGCTAATGTGACCAAAAGGTATGATCAGTACTTTGGAATGGCTATGAACACATTAGCCAATTCCATTAAATTGTCACTGTTTCTGCCTAGATTGAGATAAGCCAAAGTCCTCCACTGACTAAATGTCTACATATAACCTAGTGTGTGTTCTCAGTGGCAGCCTTTACCTTACCCCCAGGTCTCTCTCTGGGTCTCAAACCCAAGTGAGGTTAAATAAACACAACTACTGCCCACTGTTGAATGAGACGGTAAACACAACTGGACTTTGCTATACTAAAGAATTTCATTTATCAGGATATCTTTATAACTCAGTTCTCATGAATACATTCTACATTTCCCACTGTCTGCCTGGAAAGAAAACCACTGGCACACCGAACTACAAAAATGTTACTTTTTATCAAATTATATATACTAACTAGTGCATACTTATGTAATACCAGGATTCCCTTACATCACAGATTATTTGCATTTAACATGTAGATGACAACATTCTTTGTGTTGCTCGAACAATACCACCCCAAAGCTATTCTTGTGTCATGGATAATCATCAGGTTTCCTGAATGGACATGACATGTTTCTATTAATAGAAACACAAAATGCACTCACCCACTGGAGGTCCCTTAGTTGACATTGGTCACACTCATACAGCTTATTGTGCAAACTGTTTAACAGTGACTCACTTACATGACCCAACAATCACCTATCCCTTGATCCAGGTCTACTCACAGAATGTGACACAGAATAGGAAAAACATAAGAGGTTATTCCTTTCAATCTATAAGGACTTGGATAAGCTAGAAAGAGCACAGAGGAGTTGCTCTTGTAACTAACATAACTCCAGAACAGACATAGGTTATGTCTAAAAGAAAGTGGTCCGACAAGTTTTAACGAAAATTAATGGTTATGAATTGTATAGTGATAAATGCATTTCTTTCTCACTTAAGAAAGGAACAAGAACTGGAGCACAGAAGCCACATTAGTGAAGAAACAGTGTAGATTATACATATATATATAATAAACTATTCTCACAGAGGAATAAATGAATGGAAAATATTATCTATATAATTTATAAATCACCATATTGTGAGACAGATTCCTACCTTGATGTTATTCGACGACAAGTTCAGCCACATCAGGTTGACAAGGTTTTTCAAACCTGAAAAGGCACATATTTGTTAACAAATAGTTCAATTAAAACTACTGTGTAATCACAGATGAATAGAAGCCAGTGTGTGTGTGTGTTATGTACTAACCCCAGTGAGTGCATTCACACACATTTTGTTGATGATTTTAATTTGGTTTATCGATTCTGATATTGACTAACCCTTTTGTACTGATGCGCCTCTGAGCTTGGTTTCCGAGGATTTAGGTGCAAAAGAAGTTACATTAATATAATTATTATTAATGAGAGCAATGGATGATGACATGCTTGCACATTTCAATGACCTGTTTTTATACATATCAGTAAATATAAATGTACTAATTAATTGCCAGTATAAATTATGCACACATCTCTATATTTTATTTGTCAATGAATTATTAGAACCAGACAAATGGCATAAGTAAAACACAACAATACATTATGAAACTTTGGTTTGTAATGACTTCACAAAATAGGGCCCTAAGCTACAAACTTTCTAGAAAAATATTCAAATTCTAACACGCCAAAATCCTTGCAAACCCGAGCTCAGAGACGCACTAAAATCAAATGGTTAGACAAGATTTCGCAATATTGATATATATAATACTATGTTAAATTTGTTAATTCTGGTGTAATTCATGATGGCACATCTGTATACATAAATAGTGAATCCGAATTCTCTCAATTGAGAATCCGATGTACTAACCACAGTGCCACACAAAGCTGAATTAAACAATAAAATGTCTCACCTTCAATACACGTGATACCATTGTTAGCCAGGTTGAGAACAGACAGATTGCGAAGACGAGAAACTCCGCCCATTTCCGTCAACCGATTCTCAACCAGCGACAGCTGAAATATCAACTACAGTTGTCAATTTGAATGGGGGATAAGTGTCAACCAAGAGGACATTCTTTGACATTTCATAACAATGTATTTATAGGATTAATACTATTCACAGGTATTTCAACAAACGAGGCACCATTTTAAAGCTCATCTTCCGAGAAATCCAAAAAGGTACAGAACTCCATTTAATAATTTTTAGACTTAATACCCATGATGCTATGGCAGGTCAGATTGCCAACGAAGGATCATTACTCCTGCAAATGCCTGTGGTTATTATTAGGATAAATTTGTAAAGCGCCATGTATCCAGGTTAAAAACTTGCTGAAAGCCACTAACAATATAAAACGCGTAAAAATTATAAGCTAAATAAATAAGCTAAATATGGCAAATAAGTTAAATGTATAAAATAAATAAGTTGAATACACAACTAAACTGACTTGATAAATTAGATAGACATAAACATTAAGACAAGCCAAATTAAAAACAAATTTAACTTATTAACTTAGTTAAAAATGCATAGTCAAATTCACTTAAATGTCACTTCATCTAGCAACAGAGTGTTCTATACGCCGTACGGAAAAGATCAGATGTGTCTTTAGCAAGGTCTTGCATGTTACGATTGAGTTGGCATCTCTGACAGCAGGAGGTAGATTGTTCCACAATGTCGGCCCTGCCATCGAGAAGGACCACCAATCAAGGTGGTACTGTGGTATTATTATGCTTACCTGTTCCAGGTACTGCTCGCAGTACTCGAGGTGTGTGATGCGAGTGATGCTGTTCTTGTCATAGATGAGTACTGCGGGCCGGGCGTCCACCATTGGCAATATCTCACTCAACTTCTGTCCACTCAAGTCCAGCACTGACCCGTCGTTTGTTGCCGTGGCAACGTAAACCTGGCGTTCTATATCATGTGACAAAAGAAAACGTAGATGAATGCATGTTTACAAATGTTTTTTTTCTGATCAACTATCAGGCACCGCCGTATGACAATGCAGCATGTCTGACACCTGTGTCCGGTGGCCTGCCACTGACACACGTTCAGAGTGTCTGATGGAAGTGTGTGTTTTGGATGAAGGTCACCGTTTCCGAACATGCCATATTTTCTTTGTTTACAAAGAAGAAAATGCTACACTGGTAGTACTAACAGCACTGGTATTACAATGACACCGAAGAAGAAGTCAAAAGGTGAATACAGCCATAGTTGGACAGAAGGGAAGAATACAGTGCTTTCCGCACAGTGCTGTCTAAAGAACTGCATGCAGAAAATGCTGTTATAATTTTGTTTAATATAAAAATATTTCAGCGCTAAAGTATGTCAACAGTTACCTATAAATGCCTCATTCCTCAAAACAATTCATGTAGCATATGTAAAACATAATATTCCGTAATTTTCATTTTGGAAAAGAACTGAGATGGGGTGTGTCCAAACGATGTGCAATTTCACTGGCGGTCGGATGCTCCATGTCGGATTAAAATAGCGTATGTTTGATCCCCAGCAGACTTCAGACAGTGTCTGATTGTGATGTCAAAATGTGCACGTCGACATAGCAACTCATCGAACACGACACTGTTGTACGACAGTGCCTTATAGTGGATCAGCACCTTAAGAGATCATCTCAGAACGTCGATGTCCGATGAAATTATTTTCACCTGGGCTCAATCCCCCACACCCCCAGACGAAAGTTTGTATACAATGATATGATGATCACTACATTTACTGGATCAGTCTGAAGCGTAAACTATCGATGTCCAACGTCAGAAAAAACTGTCTCTGACCCCCCGTTCCCCAAAAGAAAGTAATTTAGTTTGATATCGGACATTGAACCTCTGAGATGATGCCTCCTGAATTCATTTTGCAAACTGCAATCAGGTATTGGGAGTACATTGATGTTCAATAATCTTCAATTCATTAGAAGAACGAACGAACAAACAAAATAAAAGAATGCATACTTTTGTTAATATCATCGAATTAATTTACTTTGTTACAAAAAATAATTAAAAAAATTATTCTCCAGACTATTTCACCAAAATTAAACAACAAAAGTCAAGAAATGAGCTATCATGTCAAAGTTGATCTTACATAGTTGTTTTACGAAATAATTTAGTAACAAGATAAATAAAAAAAAACTGAGAATGCAGTTTTGTGTTTAATAATGCAGAAAAATAGTCATTCCTAATTCTGAAATATGCATGTTACTTGTGCTATCTGGGGTGATAGTGTCGTCTGTCTGGAAAAACATACCTGTATCATTTGACTGTGGCTCCATTCTGTCTGGTGAAGTGGATGTCTTTTGTCAGACTCGTTTTTGGACTCAGCTGTCAGATCTACAGAAAATAGAATCCACAGACATTGCACGATTAATTTATCTGGTAACCATTAATAATAACAATCCTGAAAAGTACAATAAACTGAAGACAGTATTACAATAGCTAAACTGTTTGAGTGAATCCAAATCAAAGTCCAAATAAGTGATGTGACAATACAATAATCCTTGGTGAATAATGGTCTTTTAGAATGTCTCAGCTTGTGTCTCCAACTATCCATACAGCTAACAGGAATGTGGAAGAACTTGTGTAATTATGATTACAAAAACATGTAAATTACTTTTTGAAGCAGAATTAACTCAGGTTGCATTACAATCATAACAACTATCATTACAATCATAACAACTATCATTACAATCATTACAACAATCATAACAATCATTACAATCATAACAACAACCATTACAACTATCATTACAATCATAACAACAATCATTAAATGTAAACAATTTGTTATTTTAACATCATGGTTATTTTGGTGCTTTTTTGTAGCTTTATAATTAAAAAGGTCCATAACTTAACCGCAACACAGTAACAGATCTTTATTGAAATGTGATACAGACAAGTCCTTTGGTCTTCAAATATGCGGCCAACGTTGCAACAAGTATAACTTACGTAACTAACTTCATTCATGAACAAACCCTCCCCAGCTTCTCAAGTTACAGAGTGTCGTGCATATAACACTATGGGTCTTTGTCACTAAAACTGGGGCTGCTTTCAATGTTTTTGTAACATCCATTGCTTCATCAATCACAATGCACATAATCTCATTCAGAAAATCTACATGGTATCCACTCCTTGTTGCACCGGTGAATTGACCGAGTTTACATTTTAATAATAAACACAAGGCATCATCCGCACACATGTGTACAATTAAAACCAGACAATCAGTAAGCACAAGCCCACACATGCACCGTGGAATAAAGACAACATCTGAAAAACAGTTTCAACCTCCCTCAAGCTTTTTTCACTGCAATATATTATTATATATTTCTAGCATGACAAACAAACATAAGACATGACTAAATCTGGGCACAAACTGCCATACCTTTGTTTGAGTCCCATGTTTATCCAGCTAAAAATTTATATTATGATAATTGTTCAGTGCATGGTGGTTTAAGACACAATACAATTTGCATAAATATGACCAATTTTTATATGGCCAGTTTGACCTGATTCAAAAGTCAAACTGCAGAAGACTTGCATTTCCCGAAGCGTACAAATCATATGCTGGGGGAGGGGTCGGAGGCTCTTCCGTATGTTTTTCCCCCCGAAAATCAACATTTATTTTTATACCACAAAACAAATAGCCAATTTTCGTTTTAAAACTCGCTAAACGAAGCATTAAACATAATTTGCGGGTGAAACAGTTTTCTTTTCCATACCTGTATATTTGTATTACAATACATGTAACTAGTGTAGCCTACATGTTATTGTTGGTAGGTATTAGTCACAACAATCAACATTTTAGTGTACTCTTTGGGGAGAGGGTAAAGAAAAAGGGTACGACACCTTACTTGGTCAGTGCTAAAAGTGAGGAAACTTTTGTCATGGTTACTGGCAAATCAGTGTGCAGCCATTTCATCAAATGTATATATAACATTTGCTTCGTAACAGTACATGTGTGCATTCAATCAACAGACACTTAACAGTGAGAGCAGACTTCAATGATTACTGCCAATCACTGTTGGTCAGTACACACTACTCCGATCTTTGTATCACGACACAGAAGCTCCTATGTTTTGCTGGACGCATGCCACACAAAAATAAATGTCAGCGAGTGCTTAGATGTAGTCATATAAAGTAGACATTTGTGTTACAAGATAGCCATGTTGACTGTGCTGTGAATATTTTGGAAAATTATCTTTGTGACAGCATTAAGCATACACCACGTTACTACGGGCCTAGTCTACGGCAGTCTACAAAGAATTACACAACAGCCACTGGAGGTACATTTCAACAGGCTCATAGACCCTCACAAAACTTACAACTCACCAACCTTAGCAACATCAAGGTAACAAAGCCTGCAGAATATATTTTAGCTTTGATTCACATGTGCTGTGTTACCACACTCATATAGTCTGCTTGTAATGTTATGAACTGCCTGCGCATGCCCAAACTTCAGCCAACAATACACCTGTATGTATTTTGGCTGAGCGCCAAGCAGCTGATCGCTGGCCAACTGCCAGAATTGTTAGCCGTCTAGGATTTAGCTCAGCTTAGCCGGGGTTGAGCCCGATATCAAACCCAGGTGCACTGAAATGCTAACTAGCTGTAACTGAAGTGAAATATAATGTTGAACAGACGGAATAGACATTTATAAAGCTTTTCAAGAACCTGCAGCTGCAAGGAAATAGACTTTTAGGTTATATTCTCAATACTCTTTGGCGCCAGTACGCAGTATCTCATCCCTGATGCTGGACCGTTTGCATCTTTCTATATTCATTCTTTTCCTTTCGAACACTGGCATCCAATCAACCAACTGACAACGTAATAAAAAACTTATGTAGTTATTTAGGTGCGTTTGCTGCTCACACAATGTACATTCAGTGGATAGCCACTCTACAGAGGGAGTCACTGTAGCATTAGGAGAAACTACCTGTTCAGTAGGAACATGCTTAATGACAATAAAATATGTAACGGTGTATGGTGATTTTTTTATTTGCAATTTAACAGTTACAATGTGTGCTGTACTGGACTCGGTGATTGTTCGTATTTTACAAAATATCATGTTTTAGAGCATCTGCATTTCACATGGACATTAACAACTGAAATCTCTCTTTTACTTTGTAACATACAGGCTGTGATTAAACTGGGATGCCATATGGAATACATTATAGAATAAATGAGCTGTGCTGATTTATTGATCCTGTAACTACATCAAGACAACTTGTTACTCTTGAATGGGGATTGGGGAGAGTATAATCAACACAATATGTCTCATAAGAAATCACCAGGTTATAATGGAGAGTATGAATAATTTAATTATACAGTTGTACACTACAGGGCATAATGGTTCAAACTGTAAGGTCTGAACGATCATGAAGTGTCACAAATGTGCAAGAAAATGGCACTAACATCGTAAATTTCCATGTGTAATACACATTTTTTCCCTTCGCTTTTTACTTAACAATCAGGGTGCGTATTATACATGGTGCTAAAGCTAAACAAAAATTTATCTGATCAACTGATCAATGTTTGCAGACAAGGATAATGCTGCTGGAAAACTAGTAATATTATCAAAGTCGGCATGATGTCACAATCACGTAAACCACTGCAACAACGCAAACAAAAGGCAAGAATCGCACTCCCGTAGCAGCCTCTCTAGCCCTAAACTAGCAGCGAAAAATGACAAAGACGAGAGCCTGGATGCCTGACATTGCGAATAACACCAATGAGCGGGAAGTGTACGAGACCGGGAAGCGCCCCGCTATGATTGGCGTTCCTGAATCACGTGAATGACGCCCGCGTCACGGGTCAAGTGTCAACAAGTGTGACTCCATGTTTAAAGTTGTGAACGAAAATGTTATGAATGTAAATAAAAACGATGTATGCTTCACAGTTGAAAGTACCAGGTTTGCATGTAGCATTTCAGAATAGAACTTGGTGTTAATTTAAAAGTGAAATCATAACGACACAATGTAAGTTCTAGCAAGCGCTGATTGATTAAGTCAGTTGCGCAATTGTCAAGCGACAACACAAGTTACGTAGTGCTTACACACTAGTCACTAGCGAACGACAAGCCAGCAACAATGCTGTTCATTTTTTTATGGGTGAAAATTTGACCCAAAAAACGTATAATACATTATTGACTCTTTCTGTTATTTATGCCGACTGTGCTTTACAAATGTATACCACACTTGTTTATGCATGTCAGGGCTCTTAGCCAGAAATATTTTTGCCAGTCTTGAATTAATCCAAAGTGTGTCTTCTACCACATGAGTGGTCTGCAAGGAAGTCATTCAGCCATTATTTGACAGTTTAGTTTTTTCAGTTCATGACAAACAATTGTCATTTATTTAGTTGATACTGATCCATTCAATTCGTTTGAAAAGGTAAGTTCTTATATAGTATGTAGTCCTCAGGACTGGTCAAAACGCTTTACACTTTACTCCCTGGCAGATCTGTTCAATCGAACACCATCTCCGTGTAGCATCCAAATATCCACCACTGTCTATAGCCAGGTACTCATTCATGCAGCTGTGTGAACTGGAGCAACGTAGAATGAATGAACCTGCCCAAGGTTTGACACTGCAGCACAGGATTCGATCCCACGTTCTCTCAGTCGAGTGCCTGAAGCTCTAATCACTGCACCACTACAGTTCATGTTTCAGTAGCAGTTGTGCCAATGATAGCCATTAATGTGGGCCTGTAGACTTGGTGTACATGTAGTACTACTGCTATCAGATCATACCCCATCATTTACTATAATACGATATGGATGAGATTCATTAGCATTCAATGGCAATGCCAACATCTTACTTGATAGATTTTAGTGAGTCTAGTTTAATACAATGCAGAGTGTGAGTAAAAAAAAGCAACAACGTTGGGTGCATTTGCTGGATCTGTGCAATCTACAGATTACACAACGCAATCACCAGATACTGAGATACGTGAAGAACCACAGACAGCACACCCATCTGGAGATAAGGTAAGGTATTACGCATGTGGCCTTGTGAGTTGTGGGGTGTCCTGTCCTTGTTTGATTTTTGTAATCTGCACTGCAGATTGTTATGCAAAAAAGCGAAGCCTACTTTACAACAGAAGACGCAAACGATTAATTTGAGCCATTATGATTTGTAAACCTTGCGTCAAATACAATTATGTTAGGCACATACACAGTTGGTAGTTGCAGGACCTGCGCAGTCTACACACTGTCTACAGTTCTTCGCGTATCCGAGGATTGCGTTAGTTTGTGTAATTGGTAATTTGCAGACCCAGCAACTGCGCACAACAATTCTTAAATTAGTCTGACGTAGAGTTAGAAGTACAAATAAATAACATTAATTCATCAGACTTCAACTTCAATTAATTTAAAAATTAAAACCAAGTTTAAACTTGATCAACAACAACTTGACAAGTGAATTCTTCAATTTCTTGGTCTGAAAGTTTGGACCCTATCGGTGTCGCGATATTAGATACCAACGTCACACTGGAGTTGCTAATGCAAACACGCAATTGAAACTTACTTTAAATAACTGCAAACAACTGCCATGCATTCGCTGAAATAACTGTCAGTCGAAGCTACGAACGTGCACGATCATGCAAACAAAGTTCCACACCACCGATTTTGATTACAACAGCAACGAAACTGGCGCTCATTAATCGTTGGCACCGAAAAGAGCGTAGAGAACATTTTGCTTCGCTGACAGCGGAACGGACTTCTCTGTTGTATACTACAAAAATAATAGCAAATACACACTGTGACAGGCGATGGATATTACCATTATGACTCTCCGAAACTGTAATGTTCACCGTGACTGGCCTCTATTGTTAGGACTAACATACAGGATGGATGACCTAGTCATCCAGTATGCAAACAAAATATTAATTAATCAGAAAGAAAAGTTAGAGGAGACCATATGAGGCACCTTAACATTGTATACATTTATTTCAAATTCATCATAAATCCGAAATATATATATGATATTACCATAAAATTATAAATGTTATGTTAAACTCCACCGCGTGATGTTTGAATCCCTCTACAACTGATCACAACTAAACTGTGATTGGTACAGTACGTACAGTGTGGTATGGGAAAGTGGGGCACTCCATCCCATAGCCGTTATGGTGGGTTCGCACTCAATAATTAATATTTAAGAAGGACACACACTCCATAATCTACCATATGACTTGCAGTCTCAATAATGTATAAATGTGGGGCAGTTGCTGTAGCATCAGGCTCTGAATTGAGGGAACGCAGCCCGGGTCTGAATCCTGGGCTGCCTTTTTCGTATCTTGGGCAAGTTCGTCCACTCTATATTGTTCTAGTTTATTCACTTTATGATTGATATCCTGGCTAAAGACAGTGGTGGATATATGTGTACCAGTAGTCTGCAAGCACCAATTAATTGCAATGTGGCTGAATGCTTCCCAGAAAAGTTGAGATGATTGTTAATTGAACAGGTTTGCCAGGGAATAAAGTGTAATGTGTTCTGAGCAGTCCTAAAGACTGGATACCACGCTAAATAAGAACTAACCGTTTTTACAACTATTGCTATAGCTGCTTGCATATGTAATTACCATTGAAACGATAGTATCATATATATGGAAGCTAAATATGCTTATGTTCCAATATTAGTTTTACTTGATATGAGTTAAGCTACATATCGCATGGACCCAGACAAATTTGATGGGTGGCGTCATATCGTTTAATGTTGGAGTCAGTTGTTTCACTATGGCGGTCAGTGAGTGATGCTGATCTGATCTGCAACTGTTGATGTTGGGTAGATAAGTAAACATTATGTAATAAAGTTGAAAAATCACATATGTGAATAGTATTACAGTGATACAAGTAAACCTGCTGATGTGTTTTGTCAACTTTCGTTACGATCACTGGCTCGATCACTGTGCTATTGCTGATAACTATCGATAGTTAAATTTACTATCGATAGTATTGCACCATGACATTATCTGTCACAGTGCATCAATAGTTGCATACCATAACTATCTTAATATTTAGTATATTTTATCGTAAAAGGTGTACTTTATATAATGTGTTTTCACAAACACGAATGCAAAAATCGCACTTACTGAAGAGGCACGGACAAAAATATTAATGTTTCTGTCAAACTTGCCTTGGTGCACAATGAACAGATTGCAGATATATTATCAAGCTGAGGCATATTAACCGTACAACTAATACAATCATGTCTCTGTGTAATTTGGAGATCTCATATTTTGTTGTAAGTAAACCATATTTTTACTGTTAAAGATAAAATGATTTGAAGCAACTATAAGGCTGACAACATGTTTTATACCTGCCAAATTTTCTGCTAAATCCGAGAGCTTCATCAGCAATCCAGCATTGTCTCGGCTCTTGACATCAGAAGCCAAGCGGGGGTTGCTTTTGGAATTTTTTTGCCAAAATTTAAGCGTCTCGAAGACAGGGGGAGGGTGGGTGCTGTGGGAGATTTTAAAGGAAAATCCAGGTGATTTTCTTGCATTCCAGGAGACCCCAAATCCAGAAGACTCCCGGAAATTCCGGGAGAATTGGCCTTTACTCCATTACCATACTGTTAGGCATGTACAAGACCATTTCCCCATTATGTACTCCTTTGGGGTGAGGCACAGGGATAGGGTTTATACAACTAATTCAGTGAACTTCCGCACAGTGAGTAGGATATCTGCCAGGGGTGGTGAAGTAAACTACCACTCGATCCTAAAACGACGAGGGCGTTAATAGCTGTACATACGGTAATATCTCTCTTGTTAATCCCAACATGCGTTGCGCTTCCTTTTGAGACTTCCGGCAAGATGAAGTATGTTGTGGCGATAGAAATGGTTTTATAATCCAAATATATTTAACATACACGTCTTCATCTGAATTATTGACCCATTTTTGTACAATGACATGACCATTTTCAATAATACTTTGTATGTATTTTCCATTTTAGAATCGAACTTTGCTCGTTCAGCGGGTATAAAATATACCCCGGCCATGGAAAGAAAGTGGTGAAAGCTGATGGAAGGGTATGTTTAAAGTTTTATAGCCACGTATTTGTCAGTATCACGCAATAACCTAATACCCGACACTAATGCATCCTTGAAGGTAAAACACTGCGGTTAACACGTAAAAAAATGATAGCGCAATGCACCAAATGAGGAGGCTTTCCCAGTCTCTGTACATGTGTGCATTTTCTGACACATGATCTGTGACGGTACCCTTTCCGATACACTGTCGGTGACACTGCGAGCTTAACTTGAAAATAATTTGATGGCGATCTTTTACTTTCTGACCTAACCATGAAAACAACCACCTACACTACACTCTACAGCCGCCAAACTTCTCACCTATCTAGTACACACTACGTTACAAAAACATTTCTCTTACATTCTTCCTATGGCTATGACGATAAAAATTCACAAAACAAACTCGAGTAAAACCCAACGTTGCCGATTACCCGTAGGTTTGCACCAGTTCGCACTGCTGCAGCTGTGCGTTACCGCAGTGAGCGATATAGCAGCGTATGTTGATGCAAATCGGGTCACTCTTTAGGCTTCAAAAGTGTGCTAAGATGCAGTATTTTCGTAACATAAATATGCATGGGACGATGTTAAGTGATGACACTAACGGAGCCCTCTCCAGGGTTTGTTGAAAGGGGTAATGTACCCCCTGCAGTTGAAAACAAGGGGTAAAAATTGTAATCAAGGGGTAATTTGTTTGGATTTTCCGACCGCCAACGGGAGAGGAGAGTATGGGAAAGTGTCTGTCTGTAGGTGTGTAAGTTTTCAGTCAGAACAATGATAGCCTGTGATTGTATTAACCACACAAACAATGTTGTCTTCCAATAAAGTTCTGTAAACACCTTGCGTGAGAAGTTCTCGGATGATGAACGATACGATAAGTAGAAATTGTACAGTATTTTTAACAACACATTAACTAATATATACAATCTTGACGAAATGGTCTACTCGAATATTTTATTTCCAGGTGTATCTTCACTGGCATGCATATAGTCTCCACTAAACATGTCAACATTTTACTTCCATCATAACCCTTAATGATCTGTAACTATGATTCACTAAAAAACATTTAATTAATATTTACAAACTCACAATCCCAAAGGACTGTATAGCCTCTGCCCATTTTTTGACGCGACTCATTTTGTCAAGACACGACACATTTTATAATTTATGTAAATAGTCCAATTTATGCTGCCCAAATGATATAATTTAGAGGTATGTAATTATCGTACAAGTGATCTTTATTGGTAGCAAACATACAAAGCTATCATGATCTGACAGAAAACCATTTTGAGTATTTTTGTCAAAAACACCATTTCACCTAATGTGTATGACCTTAAGATTGTCATGCAAAAGATAACCAGTTTCAGGGGTAGAACTTCAGTATTTATTTTACTGGATAGCAGGACTAATAAAGACAAAAAATTACTGGTCCGCTAAAAGGTTTACTAGTCCTGGAAATATCAAAACATAACACAAATTTAAATCGCAACAATTTTATTTCAACCTCTAAAACGTGTCATCTAGGCCTGGTTCTAACACTGCCTGCTAGTCAGTCAGTGTCACTCAGCGTCGGAGACACTACTGTCAGTTAGGCCTGGGCCCAAGTGGTTGAATGTCTGGCTTCTGTGCTCCACCAGTCGAACAGTTGTCCGTGCCCGTCAAGAAGGCATTCTTGCCACAAGCACCAGTCCTTGTCCTCGTCATAACGATACATCGTGCATAAACGTTGACTAATCAAGCCATGTAAATGTAAACCGTATTCGAAAATCAGAATTCGATGTCACACAACATCCAATCAAAAGCACCATTTCACTGCCACCTCATTAGGTAATGAATTAGTTTGTCAATGGTATGGATTGTGGCGCTACACAAGTGCTGATTTTTACTAGACAGCCGGACTAGTTGGTAGGCCGGTTTAGTAGTCGCTGTAATCTTTAATAATGTACTGACTAGCGGACTAGTGGGTAGTTCTACCCCTGAGTTTATTTTAAGATTATTTATTTAAAAATTCCAGCTACTGCTCTGCATGTTCTGTTAATGAGTGTCCAATGTGTTTAACTTTCTACACAACTTGGCATGTGCAGGCACAATTGGTGCCCTGCGGCTGTGAATGTCCATGTTTTGTGGGTGTCCAATTCATTATTTATGCAGGTAAATGATATTCTAATCTCATTTCTTGTTTAGCAATGTAATCATTCCACGTAGAAAAACAATACTCTTAAAATATATTTTATGTGCCTTTATTGTTCCCTGTGAGCGATACTACAAGCCGGTGGCATTCCCAGACAAAGTCGAAGGCGCTCGCCACCAGTGCAGTCCATGGCGCTACTTGGACTGCAAGCATAATATTATATGCAATTCCACACATTGTCAAGAAGTTAAATTAGATCAAGTTTCTTTTTGGAATTTAAAAAATAAACGCAGTGATCGTTTTCTTTCTGACCTATATTATAACCATGACACAAAAATAATCACGAACTTGTAGAACTTCCAAAATTCTTCACAACAATATCTATGACATACAATATACATATCACGTGTAAAAATACACTTTCTATTTTATAACGATCATTACCAGTTTTTATCAAAACGTAAGATGTGTTTATGTTAAGGTGAGGTTTTGCGATTGCTGCGACGTTGTATGACTGACTTTTACAAAACTCCCTGGAAAAGACTCGTAGCATACGCTATGTTGATTTGTCTCATCGTGAACGCTTCCTGCATAAATCTTCGTAATAACTCGGTTGTTCTCCGATGTTGAAAATTTAGGCCTCGTATGCGTCCTGGTCAAGGGGAGCGCGCGTTCACAGGAATTGGTATTGCCAATCGGATCGCTAGTAAAACGTATCAGTTTCCAGACCAGTGTTCACAAAACTTCATCCGCTATTATAATTTGTTGCCGACATTTTTTCTGGCGCTGCGAACCCCGACTGCATGCACCAGGGCATGTTAGAAACATATGTAATTGCTGATGTGTAGATAAACATAATGGTGTCCAAAATAATGTGTGAAATGCCAGAAATTGTGCCTACATATGCATAATATTACGCTAACGGGAGCCCTGCACTAACACAATGAGGTATCAAATTTAAGCAAAATTGTAGTTTAATGACAAAGTCGAGGTGGGCCCTGATAGTAGAGAAGTGCCCTAAATCTGATTTGTTACAACATAAGAAGCCACTGTTGGCTATGTCATCATAAATAAATTTAGGGAAATAGGCCTGAGTCTGAGAACATATTCCGGAACTGTCGGATTCCACTAAGATTGAAAATACTTGATTTAGTATACTATTATTATATTGATAGCAGATGGACAAGTGCATAGTTACTCGAAAAGGTTAAAGCATATTTAGCCTAAAATTATAAGGAATATTCAGATGTTTTACTATACATGTTGCAGCTGTTCCGTCACTCCAGTTATATCAGTATTATGTCGTTACTACTGTTTTTAACTGTCATTACTACTGTTTTTAAGTCAAAATGCATGCTATGCGTATGTACCTTGTTAACAAATAAAGTTTTATCATAGTTCATCTCTTTCTTCCAATTCTGGGGGAGTTTGTGGTAGGGGCAAAATGAGAACAGATAATGCGTGTGCATTTTCTTAAACAATGTTTTTCTGTGCTACATGCGTGATTGCAGCTCACCAACTCTCCTGCAAGGTTTCTACAACCACTGGAAATCGGCCTAAATAGCAGAGTATGGGGATAAAATCTGACAATATTTTTTTAATAACACATTAACTAATATATACAATATTCACGAAATGGTAAATTCAAATACTTTATTTCCAGGTGTATCTTCACTGGCATGCATATAGTCTAGAGAGCTACTAAACATGTCAACACTTTAGTTCCATCATAACTCTTAATGATCTGTAACTATGATTCACCAAAAACATTTCATTAATAATTACAAACTTACAATACAGTTTTTTGTAAAGAGAGAGCGCGAGGTGCAGTGTTCAGAACATCCACCTGGCACGCCAATGCCGTTGAGTTCAAAACCCGGACTGGTCAGTCAGTATATTTGGTGTAAAAATGTGGCTCTCAATTTTGCGGACGGAGCAGCCGAGCAGTGGGAAAACATGATGAATGTGCCATTCCTGCCTGATGGGGATTGTGTATCCATCATGACTCGGTGATCACGTTAATGTCAGTGCCGTCTCAATTTGGACCGTAAAAGAACCTTGGCAGTGACCACCCTCTGTGCCAGCATAGAAAGGTCAGCTTGGTGATAATGTTCTGAAAAAAGCTGACTAGTTGAATGAGCCGTCATCAGAATATAACATTTTAACCACAATTATATAGACTAGTTAGTTAGTAGAACATTGCCGAGTGTTGGAACTAGAACGTTGATCGTTCTATGTCTGTAATTTGTTACCACGTTTCCCAAATATGTTTATCGTAGATTTATGGAGAAGTTTGGTGACTGTTTTAACTTAATATTTAAATCAAAGTGCCGCCAGTGCTGGGCTAAACTGCAAAAGTACCCTCTGGTTTGAAAGATCTTATGGTTCCATTACACTAGTGCACATTAGGAAAATGTCTTGCCATTACACTATGTGGAAAATGTCTTGCCATTACACCAAGACCAACTTATTTTGGCTATGCACAGTGTAAATAACTGGCATCCTTTCCTTTGTTGCAGCCATTCATGTTCGTCAGCGCAAAGTGTGAGAAGTCACATGCAATGAAGCGTAACCCGCGTAAGATCAATTGGACGGTGCTGTACCGCCGCAAGCACAAGAAGGGCCAGCAGGAGGAAGTGTCGAAGAAGAGGACCCGCCGCACGACCAAGTTCCAGCGTGCCATCACCGGTGCCACCCTCAGTGACATCATGGCGAAGCGCAACCAGAAGCCCGAAGTACGCAAGGCACAGCGCGAGCAGGCGATCAGGTGTGTAGTGTTGATGTGTTCTTGATGTATGCAGTAGAATCGATATATATCTAGTCATGGTTATTACTAATTATTTAATGAACTCGTCTGTTCTGTTGCCCAGAACATGCCCGTACGGCATAGTATGATGTTGTTTTTTGGGTGCATTTTTTATCGTGCGTGCAGGCTATCAGGTTTATACCATTGATGTACACAACAAAGCCAACACATTTACAGTCATGGTTATTACTAAAACAAACTTGTCTGTTCTGTTACCCTGAACATGCAGGTTTGATTTTTTGGGTGCAGTTTTTACCTGCACCAGCATGCTCCTCACGAAAAACTTCCAACTGAACCCCCTTTGAGGGTCTCAAAAATAGGTCTATTCAAGCTGGACTCGTACCTGGGGGGGGGCATTTGGACGGGCTAGCTGAGTCAGTTGTACTTAGAACTTGTGGTTAGCATAAACGTACATTAGTAAGAAAATTTTTTAAAGGAGGAACATACAAGAACATAATCAACGGTCAGTATCAGTATTTGGCATAAAGATGACAATATCTTTTAATTAAAAGCCCTTTAAAAGTAAAATACCCAAACAGTCTTTTTCATGGGATCACAGACGGAAGACAGACACACTGTGTTTGTCAAGTGAAATTATCCAAAAATTCATCTGGTCCACTGGATGAATTTTAGACTTACACAAAAAACTAATTTGTAGCTCACGGTCTACTTGTTAGAAATGAGTCTTGGGAGTTTCTTGAATTTCACATGGCAATGCACCAAGTTTTGTATGCTGAAACCAAACTGTAATAGTCTACAGTAGAATTTTGATGTTATCAAATCAATTGGTCGTTTGTACTCAGTCTCACAGAGGTTCATTTGTTACGTACAGGGCAGCGAAGGAGAAGCAGAGGGTGAAGGAAGCCCAGAAGAAGGCCACCAAGGTAATTGTCAATGTTTATCAATGACTAAATAAAATATATCACATATCTCATGTATATGAAAAAATCTGAAGTTTGCATAATTTTCCAAGTATTTTACTATGTTGTCCTGTTATATTTCAAGTTCCCTTATCTCTGGAAGTAATGTACATAGACGTCTCGGTTTTTTGTGATAAAATAATATCATGGTTCCTGTAACGGGCTACAAGTTATAACTTTGGGCTAAGTATACATTGCAAGTTTGGCGTGGTGAACCTCAGGCTTGTATGTTGTTACCATGACACAATGTAAGAGGCTATTTAAGTATGTTGTTTTTATTCTCTCTGTAGTCTGGTGATGCTGGCCTTTATACTTCTACCCAATCTTTTTCCCTATCACTGCTCTTACGGTGCCCGCTCTTCCAGCTCTGTTAAATCTCTCAACACGAATCTCTTACTAAGATTGCTGTGTATGAAGATTATGATTGTATAATGAACTAACATTATTGACATTGGCGTGAATGATGTTTGTTCACCTGACGGTTGGTTGTGTGTGCACAGGGGCCGGCCGGCAAGATGGCCAAGCAAAAGATGGCCAAGTCATCTCACCAAGCAAGGCCACACGTCGGTGGAAGGCGGTAGACTCAACTTCACACAAAGTGTATAAATAAAATTGTGCTGGTGTCAACGGATTCTGTTGCGTTGATGTCGGTCCATCCATAGTTTTGTGTGCGTGGGGGTGGTCTCATCAGATTGCAATGTCACAAAAATGTAAAGTATGTGTATACGTAAAGTAAAGCATTCTCGATATACCGGTAAACTGATATGGATTGGTAATACAGCTACCTTGCAATTAAGGTCACCCAGAGAATAGTCAAAAATTGTTTCTGTAACAAACAAATATAGGAAATTAGTCTTTAATATGGTCATCTTGCCATTCAGAGCACTTGTCCAGTCCTAAGGGTGACCTTAATAGCAAGGTTCCACTGTACATGTATGAAAGGGGACATCTACAACTAATTTTAATAATAGTTACCAGAACTAAGAACAGATTCACTTGTTTAGGTTTACCAGCTAGAGGAAGTTATTGTTGAAGGTGGTCCATATCCGTGCTAGCCGCGGGTTGCAACAATGTGTTCGGGAGGAGTGTAGCATAAATAAGTCCTTGTAGTAAGCAGTGTACGTTCTCAAAAATAGTTGTACTTCTTCGTACTTGTAATCTTTGTCGGTGTTGCATGATTGGAAGCAGGTGCACGCGCATACAACAACATTTTTATGTAAGTCGGGTCATCTCCCGAATTCAGAGGCTGTGTCAGAAAGGGTAGTCTAGGCAGGGCACAAACAACGTAGCTGTTGAAAAATTTTCCCTGCCGTGACCAGCTTCGCTGTCTCGGCTCCACTGATGACATCGGAAGACGATATGTGGATGGAGGTGCTGTAATTTTTTTGCGGCTGCCTTCTCAATTTGCAAAAGTCTGAGGGGCACGCCATCCTAGCACCACCGTAGCGGAGCTAAATTTAAAAGGTCTAGCGAGCACGTGCCCCCAGGACACGCCTATGCTAATTACACTCGTTCGACCATCCTTGAGAGTAGGCATTGTTATTATAATTAACCTAAATTAAAAACAACCTTTTGAAATCTTGAAAATCATAGGCTACTCGAAATGGCCAGATAAACGCAAAATAACCCGATTGGTCCACAATTTGTTAGGTCTATCCGATGTTATCAGAGGCAGGGCAGGGTGGATCCAGAGTCTAGGGGGTCTAAACCCTTTAACTGCATCCCGAGGTTGGCCAAACCAATTTCCACGTACTGGCACCGGAACGAATTTAATATTGTCTAGGCTGGGCCGTAGCACAATTATATACTAGAAACTCGCCAAAAAACAATTACATGCCCCTTGAGACTCGCCAAGACGGTGACACACTCGAAACGTCTAGGAAGGCAAGTGCTCCCAGGCCCTCCTGGATCCGCCTATGCAGGGTGTAGGTAGATAGGCCTATATAGTCACTCACCCTTGGCTCATGAGGAAGGCTAATTAGTTGATGTGTGATTAAAATAGATACTACCACCGTAGTGGAAATTAATTGAAGTATAGTGTAGTTCCATAAGGCGGATTCATGTACACGCAGAAAATTGAATCACTCCACGTAGCGATTCGAATCCTATCCGCACAGGAATCGGATAGGAAATGCCCAGAAGTGACGTCACCACAGAGGTATTCCGTTTCCGTGCATAATAGAATCCTAGCTTTCAGGGTTAACGTACGAAGTGGGGGGCATTGCCCCCAGCCCTTTCTTTTGCCCCCCCCTCCCAATCAGACCAACTTCTCCCCAGTGTGTCCCATTCTCCCAAACCAGCCCCTTCTAGGGCTTACTTTCTATTCGTTTTAGTGTGTTTGATTTAATTTGCACTGGGGTATAATAAAAACCCTATGTAGCAGAAGGGCAATGTATCTACATAAGACCAATTTACTGATATGGACATGACACCAGAAAGGCATCTTACATTTAAAAAAAAGGACGTTTACCGTTATAGTGCCTGTTCGGTGACTAGATGCCAGGTTACTGTTTTTATGTTCGATGTGCCTCGAAGTCGAATGGTGAGGCTTTCGGTATGAAAGTCGTTAATACAGACAGTAGGATAGGCAATATTTACTGCGCTAATGATATGTATTTCCATGTAGCATTGACTTAGGGTACCTACCAGTTATTATGTTATCATTTGCTTGTGCGTCGTCTGGTTTTCTGGTCAAGTGACAAAATATGCACTAAAATGAAAGAGCTATATGCCTATGGACCGCATGTGTTGACATAACATGTGGAACACGATTGGAGCACGGCGTTGGGCATTATGAATATTAAATATATATATAATCAGAGCTTCCAAGTGGCCCAGGACCTGCGTTCCTTTACCGACGACCACATCGACCTGTAGTGGGCGTCTGTCTTGAAGATGACGCGGCCTGATGGACAGCCGTATTTCAAGTGCATAGGTCGCCTCGTCCAGACGCTCCTCATCCTCCCCTACGACCAGGCTCCGGTGGAAAGGGTGTTCAGCATGATGGAGAAGATCGACACCAAGTTTCGGCCGTCCCGGGGGCCTTGCTGGCGTGCACAATCAATGTTTCTTCTGCATGCCACCAGTTGCAGATGTCGCCAGTTTTGCTGGAGTCGGTTGGAAAGGCAACTCGCATTTACAACACCACGTTGCAGAAGCAATAAAATGACGATTTCATGGCGATCACAGTCTTGTTTGTCTCATTTTTCATGTTTTGTACAATGTGCCTACTTTTTAATGATGTATGTTTTGCTGGTAAGTGTGTGTTTCAGTTTAGGTGGCTTTCGATAAGCGTTCCTTTTTAAAAATTATCGGTAAAATCTCCCTTTTGTGTTTTGATAATATAGGGAGATCTCCCTATTTTGGGTTCATTCAACTTGGGAGCTGATATATGTGAAATACACATGCAAAAATAGAACTAAACGTTAACAGTCTCAAGTTCTCAACAACTAAAATGAGAACAAACGCGTCACGGGAATGTTTTCGTGCTGTTTTCATGTGACTTCGTCTCGCCGTCGTTATTTGTAAATATTTCGCAAATTTTTTTTTACCATTCGTTTGCTCAAATTGAATAAAATCCACACACTCTAAATAATAAATAAATATAAAGTGAAGAAGGAATAATTAAGGAATAACCTTTATTTGTCCAGGTCGATATCATCCCAGTCATGCCTAAGAGAAACAGACATGCAAAACGAAAAGAACTACAAAAATCTGCCCCAAATCTGCAAAATGTCAACGCCTCGACACGATGTTTCGACGCAGTCTCGATGATACATTGCCCGAAATGTCCACAACGACGCCGGAGTACCATAATCCATCCACTGTCATCACATCTGATGACATTCACAAAGATGTACCACCAGTCATAGAGATACAGCCTTCGTCGTACTCTCGCCCAAGTGCTAAGTCCATCAAGCAACCATGATCCATCCACAGCCATCACATCTGATGACACTCCCAAAGACAAAGAAGTACCACCAGTCATAGAGGTGCTGCATTCGTCGTGCTCTCGCCCGAGTGTCACTTCATCAAGCAGCCATGATCCGTCCACAGCCATCACATCTGTTGACACTCCCAAAGACAAAGATGTACCACCAGTCATAGAGGTACTGCCTTCGTCGTGCTCTCACCCGAATGTCACTTCATCAAACAGCCATGATACGTTCATTGCCATCACATCTGAGAATCCGACGAGAAAGATCACCACCCTACACCTGGTCAGGAAACTGACAAGCCAACTTCAGGCCAGAAACCGTCAAGTTCCCGCGCACCGATGTACAAAGGAATTGCTCTAACTGTTGCACCTATTGTCAGTAATTCCGGGAGCTTCGCTCATTTTCAGCAAAGAAACGTGGCCGAACGCGGGCTCACATTCTATGCACAACATAGAGATGGCAAAGAAAAAATATATAAAATGACACTATAGCAATCGCAAACGGCGTCAAAGCGGACTACAATGAAGGCGGGAAAGAATAATTGTCCACATGTTCTCTGAATCGCACAGAGCAGCAACAGACAAAAAAGATGGACAGAGCCTGGGAAGAAAACGTAACATCGCACCCGTGGTTACGGGCATTCACTGAGTACAACAAAACTGTTTTTACGACGCTTCTTCGAATGGCCGTCGATGTATACAACATTGTTTGCCCGATCGTGGCCGATGCGATCTCTGGCTTGCTTGGCGTCAGACCATTTGTTGGCCGCTATGCGCGAAAATGGTGCATATGTGGAATTTGTTCCATTCACACCTGCATCTAGCGGTCTACACTACAGGGACCCTAACTACTACAAGCAAATGTTAGCTGTCATATTATATGAACAAGTGCGCCTGTCTCAAATGTTCAGCCGATGTATAGTCTTCTGTGTCAACAACCATGGCAGCTGTGACAGGCAAATGTTGGACCACAAGTTTGTAAGTGGACGGATGGCTAACAGTGATGGCAGCGTAACGAGTGTGTTCGTTGTCATGCATTCGCCAGAGAAGAACGGTGCCCCTGGACTACTTGAAGCGGTGAACAAAGCTCTGGATCTGACAACAGATAAAGACACGAAGCTGGTTGGTGTCACCACTGACGGGGAGGCGGCCAACACCGGCAGACAAGGTGGATTATGGCGTCTGCTTGCTGACGAAATGCAGAGAGGTTTGGCAACATTCTAGTGTGCTGCGCACCGGTCTGACTTAGCCATTGAGTTGGTCGTCAGCACCGTACCTGAGTTGGGAATCTGGAAGTCCAATCTACTGGGACTCGTACGATTCTTCCGGACGCCGAGACGGATGAAGATGTCAGCGCAGGCCGGAAATGTCAAACAGTTCCCCCAACATCACAATTTCAGGTTTGCCCAGCACAAGCTGCAGCAGGTGGATGCTGTGCTGAACAACCTACCAGGCTGCATTATGGTGTGGGAACAGATGCAGGCGACAGAAAGGAGTAGGCTGAAGCCAAATGGTTCCCGAGAACCTGGAACCCCCAACAAACGTAGATCACCGAACTGATGGGCGACATACTGGATATATTTAAAACACTCCAGAAGAAGTTGCAAAGGATGATTTGTTCATCAGCGATTTTCTCACTGTGACTGATGCGGCAATCAAGAAGTTGAACCTAATGAGGGATGGACCATTCCCGGGAAGAAGGGATGAGAAAGTGAGTTATCCAACCGATAACATAAAAGAGGACCTAACACAACGAAAGTGTAATCACCAGTTCGTTTGTACAAACCACCGCAATGGACGAGCAATCAGGTTGGAGGTCGTGCAAGCAACGCACGAACACCTGTCTGAATGCATGCACACATCATCGAAGATATGAAGGAGTTAGTGATGTCAGTGTGCGCGTCGTCAGTCGCCTTTTCCAAGATGAGGCATCTGATTTTGCGGACGGGGCAGCCGAGCAGTGGGGAAACATGATGAATGTGTCATTCTTGCCTGATGGTTGTGATCTAGGCTGTAAAGTTGACTGTCAGACTGCGCCAACTTCTGCCAGTCACAATATAGGTTCAGTTCAGAAGGTGTTGGCATCTCTGGCGTACACGAGCCCACACTCTATGCAGACTGAAAGGATCGTGAGCCATCACAACCTCGTGGTCAATAATCACCGTACCAGTATGAGTGAGGACACGAGAAACGCCCGACTCATGGTGGCACTAAATGGTGTGGGCACCGCCTACTATGACCTTCGACCCGCTGTCGTCAAATTCTTGGAGAAGACAAGAAGATGCGGGGTTCCATACTGGGACGTCTACGGACAACTTGAATTCGTTAGGAAATTCACCCGCGAAACGGGACTCGTCTAGTCAAATTGAGACAACTGTCAAACGTCCTGACTTGCAGGATACGTCTCATGTTTCTATATGACAACTGCATGTTTCTAAGATATGTGTAACATTTGTTTTCATACCAAGATGCAGTCGTCACTCGTCACTGTAGGCCTCATAACAATGTGGATACAAAGATAAGATCTGCTAAATTAAACCTTTCCCGTGTGTAAAATATTAACTAAATATACACGATGGAATGTCCGAACGCTCCAAGTGTTCGGCATCCATTTTTGTATGGCTTGACGAACCTTTTGCTAGACAACAGGTCACATGATGGACGGTTAATTAATATTCGCAACGTTTTGCATGTTTCTACTATGTACTACAAATGTGTTTTCGAAAGTTCAGTTTAACGTACAAAGTGGGGGGCATTGCCCCCAGCCCTTTCGTTTGCTCCCCCCCTCAGTCAGACCAACTTCCCCTCTCCAATGTGCCCCATTCTCCCAAACAAGCCCCTTCTAGGGCCTATTTTTTTCGTTTTAGTGTTTGATTTATTTTGCAGTGGGGTATAATAAAAACCCTAAGTAGCAGAAAGGCAATTTATTTACAAAAGACCAATTTACTGATATGGATATGACATCAGAAGGGCATCTTACATTTTCAAAAAGGGCGTTTACCGTTATAGTGCCTGTTCGGTAACTAGATGCCAGGTTACTATTTTCATGTTCGATGCGTCTCGAAGTCGAATGGTGAGGCTTTCGGTTTGAAAGTCGATTAATACAGACAATAGTATAGGCAATAGTTATCGCGCTAAACTAATGATATGTATATCCATGTAACATTGACTTACGGTACCTACCATTTATTATGCTATCATTTGCTTGTGCATCGTCTGGTTTTCTGGTCAAGTGGAATGTGCACTAAAGTGAAAGAGCTATGCCTATGGACCGCCTGTATTGACATAACATGTGGAACATTAGAGACCATTAGCTAACGCAATTAAGCGCCACGACCGTACACCAAATCTGAACGCGACCTCAAATTTGAAGTAAACCGCAAATCTCGCGTCGACGTCTAATAAAACACCAGTAGCTAAGCGCGCAGTGAGCGGTTTTACTTTCGGCTCCAGCAGGTAATTATATTCTCATATGTAGTGATTTTCTGTGTGGTGTGTTACTAACAATAAAATGCATGTACGAAATATATGTATAAATGTGTTATCTGAACAATTTAACCTTTATCGCAATAAATAATCGCAGGAATGTAGAATTTAGGACGCAAGAACGGCAAACGCGAACCCCAGTGCAACCATTCCGGCTTGTACGATTAGGCTAAGCAAACAAAACTTTGTGTTTCGAGTCCTGTTATGCAATAACATAGCCTAATCATGATGTTTGTATACCACAGCGTGGGTACCGTATTAGGCAACATTTTCTTTAATTTGTCTAAGGTATTAGGGGACACCCATAAAGTATGTCAAGCTGAAGCGTGGCGGGTGTATGTGACGAAACGTTACATAGGATGGGAGGGGTGTCGGGGTACTTGTTACGTTACCATTTGTGAAGTGGTTATAAACTTCGTTTGCTTTTTTAATTAAATATGAACGGCGGGAACAGATTGCAAAAAAACGTCACAACTGACACTGATAGACAGCTGGTCAGCGCAGTTTGCTCAATAACGATTTTTTCATTAAACATTTTGTCAATCAACTGTCTGCATCTAGTCCAGTCGGCAACGTAAATAGGCCATAAATCCACATTTTATATAAAACGCCAAATGCAATGCTTAAGTTTTGTTTAAAAATATTTATTTTCGTAGTTGCACAAAAACGTGATATGCCAACATAGCCAAAGACAAAGTAGACATAATGCAACCAACAACTCAACTACGTTTACAAAATAAATAAATACGTTTAGGTTATATATAGTATAATATAGGCCCACATAACTATCTGTCTGGACTTAATAAACATTAGATAGACATATGTTACAATATGGTATATAGGTGCGCTTAGCCATGTATAAGCCTAAGCTAAGCATGTGAAGTCCAATAAACAAATGTGTATTGCACTGTTATTGCGCCACACTGCGTCGCTGCATATGAAAACAAGCTAGTCGTAGGTCTTTTTAAAAGTCGTCAAACATGCATACATGTAATTTATATCTCAACTTTCTTTATAAGCATGTGTTCCTAAAAGGTGTAGCTATTACTATGTATAGTTACATTTGAATTACCATAACAATTTATGTACGAAATAAGTCGGCGTTTGTACTTACGCGAAATTTCCATGTTTGACGTTCTTACGCGAAGCCGAACTGCAGATCCCGCGTAAACCTGATTGTTTCGCAAAAGCTGTGACGTAGAACTCAATTAACTTTGCGGTCGGCGTATGTTTTTGGCGTCAGGTTTGTGCTTATTACGTTAACTAATGGTGTCTATTGTATTTGGACCACGGCGTTGGATATTATGAATATTAAATATGTATATATCAGAGCTTGCAAGTCTCCCGGTTTGGCGGGAGATCTCCCGATTTTTGACAGAATCTAGAAAATCTCCAGAACTCCTGAATTATAATACAAATCTCCCGATTTTATTCGAGGAGCGGCAGGACTTCCAAGTGGCCCAGGACATGCCTTCCTTCACCGACAACCACATCGACCTGTGGTGGGCGTCTGTCTTGAAGATGACGCGGCCTGACGGACAGCCGCGCTTCAAGTGCGTAGGTCCGGTGGAAAGGGCGTTCATCATGATGGAGAAGAACGACACAAAGTTTCGGCCGTCCCGGGGCCTTGCTGGCATGCAAAATCAATGTTTCTTCTGCATACTACCAGTTGCAGGTGTCGCCAGGTTTGCTGGAGTCGGTTGGAAAGACTCGGGAGAAAATTAAGTCTCTGGTCAGTTGCACGCACCTATAATGTCGTTTCGGTAGTCTCATGTATAAATGTGCCTGCTGTCTCAAAAGAACGAATTTGAACTTCGGCGCATAAAAGTGCTTATGAAACGTTTTTTGTCATCCGTAGCCCTATTTAGAAATTTTCGAAAACTAACGAAACAACTATTTTTTGACGAATTAGACCTACGTAAACATAGTTAGGCCATATATTTGAGAAAAAAAATTATAGACATAATCGCAAGTAAACGATTTTTTTCTTTTTGAATGAGAGAAAACCAGAAATGACATCAGCGGCGACTGTACTGTCTAGTGCTTCGTACAATTGACATACACATCATGTGACCTGTTGCCTAGTAAAAGCTCCGCCAAGCCATCAACAAATGGATGCTGAAGAGGTGGTGAGTTAATTCGTGCATTCTGTCGTACATTTTGTTGACATTCTGGCCATAAAAGTGTTTCTTTTTGATAAAAACATAAAGGCAGGGTTTTTAAAAAGTGACAACTATGTGCGAGAATCTTTGATTTATGAGATGCTGCAGCAATAGTAATGTAATTCACTTATATATAACCGTTCACATGGCAAGGTTTTGATTGTTACGTAGCCTGTGCAAACGGCCACGTACTGGATGCATCAGTTGATGGAACCTTTAGGCGTACATCACCGTATTCCTGCGTCGTAATGAAAATTATCCGCGAGACCTCCGTCAAGTTTTATTAGCCACGCCGACAGTGTTTTCATAAGTAGGCTCCTATAATATGCTGTGCCTTGCATTACTAGTCAGGCATGACATCTGCTAAATTAACCTTTCCCGTGTGCAGAATATTAACCAAATATACACGATGGAATGTCCGAACGTGCCAAGTGTTCGGCATCCATTTTTGTATGGCTTGACGGACCTTTTGCTAGACAACAGGTCACATGATGGACAGGTTAATTAATATTCGCAGCATTTTGCATGTTTCTATTGTGTACTACAAATGGGTTTTCGAAAGTTCAGTGCCCGTAGTAGTCAAACAGTAGGCTCTTGACAACTGCGATGAAACAATGATTAAAAAAACGTACTACAAGATACACATTTTTTTACATTTATTACACCACATTTACAATGTTGGATATCAATACATGTACACATCTGAGCAGTTTTTACTAACTAATGCAAATTTACTGAGCTACATCGCAAAAATCACTGAACGTTGTCTGAACATAATCCCATGCTGGGATCAGCACTCGTAGTTGGGCTGTTGGGTGTCCAAATAAAACTGAAGTGATAAGTGTGCGAACCGTGTATAATAAAGGGTGTTAGAAAAAGTAATAATATTTTGATCAAAACACAGGTGTCTATGAAGGTAATTTTGTTAGCGGTGAATGGATAAACATGTAAAATCAACCGTGCTTTTTGTTACGCAAGTTTTAACATATGAGAACATCACTATGTACAAAAACACCTCTGAAAAACAAAATATTATGGAAATATTCTATAGTTCTGCTTTGCACTGCCAAGTTGGTTTATGGTCAGCCAAAGCTGACAGCTAATTAAGCTATGAAAAGTACAGCAGAAATACATAACTTTTCTCAATTTTAAAACTCATAAACTATATAATATTATATATTTTGCTCTGCATAAAATATTACGTTTCTGTTTTCCACAAAATAATGTTTTTAACAAAATAGCATTGTTTACCTGTCAACAAAATATAATGTTTGTTGTCTATGGAATGTATTTATTTAGTCTTTATATCTGCGCCATTTATACAGTGTTCAACGGTTGTGCAGAGGATCTAAACGACTGAATTCCCAAGCAAACAACACGGAAGTGATTATGAAAATACCTTATCCCTGATCCGCACCGTTCGAGACGAAATGTGTTTAATACTGCGCAATAAGAAGGCACAACGTGTAATACTTCATCAATCAAAACATCAACAATACCTGCACTTATTAACACAAGTGAATGAAAACCGTCTGTTGGTTTTCTTTTGGCGGGAAAATTACCATTCCTTCCATTTCAAAATGGGACGTCTGAAGGGGTTCACTGGCGTTCGCGAAGACCAATGCGTGCTGTACTAGCTTTTTCCACAGATCGAGTCGGGGGCGGGGATTGTCACAGCCTCTGTAATGGCCGCTAGTTGAGCATACACGATTCGTACGTTGGCACCATGTATTTGATGTTTATGAAGGCATCGTCACCGCCATGGCGTTCAAACGCTTCAAGTGTTTCTTGGATGAGATCTCCGATGTTCTCCCTCTTCTGTTGGCTGTAGTCGATGGCGTCACCAGAGTTCACTACAACGGTAACAGAACGCTACACCGCTATGCTTGCAACCCGTAGAAACAGTGCAGTTAGTTAAAGTACTCAATTATTGTGAGGAAGGTAAAAATGTGTTACGTGTTTGATGTCACTAACAAAGACTGCACCATCGATACGACACAATATGCATGCGTATGTATTTTCAGTTATATTTCCTGATCTAGACAATTACAAAACCGCGCATAATTTATAAAATTAACACATGTTTATACCCGATGCGTTAACTACATCAGATTGTCAATTCCTAGCTTAAATCTTAGGTTAATTATATAACAAATCAGCATGCATCTAATGAATCTGCATGCACGCAGTGGCACCACACAGACACGTACATTCGCATACACCCGCGCGCGTACAGACACAGTGTCCGTCTAAAATATATGTTCTTAACAAAGTATTATTGTATGTGAATACGACTAACGTAGTAACGGGTCTAGATACAGATTGTATGAGCATGGTAACCGAGTACCATTAATTACTTCTTCAAAGAGAAACACAAGAAGTACAGCTGGTTCCATCACTGGTCAAAAACATGCAACCATATCGTAAAATCTAAGACTAGAAAGTTTCCCGTTTCTGGTGAGAGCAAAGTCTAATGAGGGGCGATGTGTAATCAACGAAGCCATGTATAATTTATTAATTGGCCATGTCATATTTCCAATTGAATCTTATTGCCAACAGTCGGTTTGCCTTGTTAAAGGTAGAAACACCCACTGTCACAAATGGCCGGACTACGCATACACAGGTCAGAAACGGGAAATCGTTTGGCTAACAGTGGCAAATTAAACTAAGTACTGAGGATGGATGGTGAAAAAGAAAACAATATGGCACACAGGCAGTCAACTATACATAGAGGTCACACTTCAAAACAACAAAATGGATTGACAATACAATATAACAGATTTTTCAATGGCGCCAGTATCATAGGAATCCCGAAACCAAAGGCTTAGGCATTTTCAACACAGATGTAGAATGCGAAAGTCGTCAGCAGACGGAGAGGTGTGCTAGGCAGCTACTGAGGACAAGCAATATTAAAAAAGATAAGCATCCCATGTACAAGAAATACAAGGGCAAATTAAGTCAGCCATGAGAAAATAAGTGTGGATGTTTAACAAGACAATAGACTAGATGGGTAAACCTATGAATTGTACGCTACGAGAATGCTCACACAAGGTACAAGACAGAAAGATTTGGAACCGTTCCATAAGCGTCGATCTCCTGGCTTGAGAAGGCACTGCGATGCAGTTACACTAGAAATAAACTTTAGAACAGGTGTTAATATCAACAGCCAAGACAGTGAAGACACCACGGACAACATACATCAGGCATGAATGTTAGTACAATGACTGCAAATGTAACTGATTTCTTTATAAAGCATCACTGCATTTGTATGATGATCTGCATGAATTAAGCCACACGTTTGTACTGAGCTGTGCGACGACGTACGGTTTTTGTTCTTGAAGATGTTGAGGACAGGTAGGATCTGTCGGTAGTAGGGCACGAGAGCCTCTCCTACCATCTCTGCTGAGACAACCAGATGCTGGAGTACCTTCAGCGTAATGCACATTACCTGCGCATTCCGTGTGCTCAACGCATCTGGAAGAAACGACACTGATTAGCACTGGTCTACCAGGCGGAGCCACCGCCGTATGTAATTTTCAAAAATAATAATCTGTAAAAAATTATGTTTTGACAATCCTTCATTGAAAGTATTTGAAACCACAATTAGCGTCATCTTCTTCGTTAGATCACATACATATATCCCAATCTGTTTAATGCATGACAGAAATAATACGATGAAAAGTTACATCATAAAAATAAAAAATTTGTGTTAGATATGAAACTAACTGAAGAAAACAATCCTCTGGCAATAGATCTATTTGACTTCCAAAAGAATGAAAGTATATGAAACCACAATTAACTTAATGTTTTTCATTAGATCTCCTGTTTCTCAATCTGTTTAGTGCATGACAGAAATAACATGAGGGAAATTTAAATCATAAAAATATGTTAAATGTGAAGCAACAGAAGAACAAATCGATGGCAATAGATACATTTGACTTCCAACGGTATGTATCGATATTTACTTTTTATTGGGATGATTAACTGCGGGATGACGGGCAGGATCTTTGAGCCACCATGTTCCAACATGTCGTGCACGCCTTGCCGTGCGAAGAACTCATACGGGTGCTCGGTTTCACACAAGCCGTCAAAGAACAGTGGCAGGTAATGATGGTAGTCTAGCTTCTCGATTTCCACCTAACAATCAAAAATATATATCCCTGTTTCAGTGACCGTTTTAGTTTGTGTACTCAAATATGTTGCACAGGTGCCAGAACAAAATTATTGTAGGGTCTGAACCAGAGCTTGAGCACCACGCCGCTCATCTCGACTAATGACATCAGAAGGCGGAGGGAGGGGATGCTGTTGAAAATGTTTCGCTCTGACGTTCAAAGTTTTTAAGCTCTTCAGGCTATCTCAAAACCCCATTTACACCTCCCTTGAGGATCTCAAACAAAAGCATCAACAAATATTGGGGGGCTAACCTTATCTCCAACCCCCACTAACAAAAATTACACCAGAAAAATGCACAACCCTTCCCTAAATATTGGGGGATAATCCTATATCCAGCCCCTCTCCTCAAGTATGGGGGCTAAGCCCCCAATCCCGGTGTTTTATTGATGTCAAAATATATCAAGATAATTATATTCAGCATATATACTCATGGATAATTTTAATTAATTCTTGTGGTCGATAAAAACATGTGAACACTCACCTTCCATGCAATTTTGTTTCCCTTTGTGTCATGTTCTAGTGCAATGGGGAAATCGCCTCTCTCGTAGAACTTTCTAAAGCTTGTGAAGCCAGAAGGCCTCACCTGGAAGGCTCCTGCCTTAGGTGGACCACCAACCTAAAAATATTATAATTATGTAAGATGATTTTTATGGCCACACAGATTAATATATTTGTGATCCAATTATGTTTCCCAAGGAAAATAATTAAAGAAGGAACATTTGTCCCACCTGCTCTAGATTCACCAAAAGTATATATATAATATATAACAATATATAATCTCCAAATACAATAATCTGTAATTGTATTAAAATTAATGGACAATTAACTAATGTTAATGCAATACCATGTACTACAACGTCAAATAGTTTATACAGGACAACCATTTGACTTTGTAACTAGTAACGATAACATTACCAATGTCAGTGGTGCCAAATATTATGGCTAATCGTGGCTTATGGTAAGTAGTAGATCCCACCTAGATTGTGCAATATCAGTATGGTATCCATATAAGACAAAACATAAAATTGCCATAGAAAATGTCCAGAGAAGAGCCACAAAAGAACTACCTGGTATGAGGGACTTTAATTATCATATTTTGAAAGACTTAAATTACTTAAGCTATCCACATTAGCATATCGTAGATTAAGAGGATGTATGATTGAAGTCTACAAAATAATGCATAACATATATGATAAAAAATCTGCACCAAACCTCCCTAAATGGGAGAATGTGGCGTTACGATCCAGTAACAGAGGACACTCCCTCAAACTATTCAACCAAAGAGCAAAATTAAACATAAGAAAATATGCATTCCCGCTTAGAGTGGTTGAACCATGGAACAGTTTACCTGATTCGGTAATGCAAGCTAAATCAATAAATTCATGTTTTTTTTGTCAACCCAGGAGATACTATATGACTATGAAGCCCCATTAACATTAAACACTGGAACCGGAAACCATAAACTTTTAATATTAGATCCCGAAGACGAAGATCTGATCATTGTGACATTGAGGAATCGAGAGGATCCTGTGATCAGAACAGTCCTAAGCCTCAGGCTTAGCCTAAGGTATCCTGAGGTATTACTATAGTCTATAGACAAGGATATAGTGGCATTTTAAGTTTTAACATAATAATTAGTATTATTTATAGTTTATCAGTTTTGACAAAGTTTCAAAGCCACATAATAATTTATATGTACGTTTTCTAACTGATGTGACAGATCCATTTCACAAACTCAAAAGAAAATAACTGGACGCAACATGTGTAAGAACCGTTCGAGTACTTGACAAGTGACATGGTTACTTACATCAACTTTGTTGGCTCTGTGTGTAAACGCGTACATCCGTGGACAATCTTGTCCAGGTGGACACGCATAGGCGGGGTTAAGCTTTCCTCTTTTATTGCCATAAGATATAACTTCTGGTTCCATAGCCGTCATTTTGGTCGTATGCTGTATGCCCACTGTATTCTTTCGTGTAACTGCCCTGTTTGTAGAACGAAACAAATACAACGGTATCAACTAAAAACTGGTAAGCAGAAGTTCCTAAAGTATGTTGCCAGGGCACTCGGGGACCCGTATGTAAACTACCGTCGCTAAGTACTTCGGCAATATCCGTCAAATTTCGTCGAACCGGAAATCCCATAATTCATCGTTAAAGATGGCGGCGCCCATGAACGGCCGCGTTTGACAATTTCAAGGACTCTTTCAAAAATTGTACACTTTTAGCCAATTACGAGATACCTGTTTTAACACAAATTATTGTAGTTTAATTGGAAAGGGGTGTACCTTTCAAAATGAACATCGGCGGATTAATTCGGTTGCAAAGCAACGTCGTGCGACTACTGGCAAGCCGCGGGACTCGAAGTTCCATGTTGTTGACGACAGGCGCATCACGACACCCAACAGATATTGCTGCACAGTACAGAGCACCCTTTTTTCACGGTATGACAAATGATCGTAGAAATAACCAAGTCAAAAGTGGCAAAAGCTTTATCCCAGGTTTTCTCAACGTCTCAATTTGGGACGTAAAAGAACCACTGAGGACGACAAGCACCCTGGCTGCTGGCAGTGACCACCCTCACTCAGTGCCAGCATAGAAAGGTCGGCTTGGCGATAATGTTCTGAAAAAGGCTGACTAGTTGACTGAGACCTCATAAGATCATAACATTGTAACCACACAATATACAGACTAGTCAGTTAATAGAACATTGCCAAGTGGTGGAAACAACTAGAACTAGAACGTGGTCTGGAGGACTGTGTCGTGGTGTGTGTGCTGTGACACTGTGTGTGTGCACGTGCGCCCGTGCGTGCTTGCGTGTGGTGTCACTTCCGACTTCGTGTTTGTTTGTATGTGTGTGTCACGGAGTGTGTGCCACTACGTGCGCACGCGTGTGTGTATGTGCGCACCTTATCGCACTTGTGTGCGTGTATAGCATGTCAAATTGAAGACTCACTATTTTAGTATCGCATTCAACTATTAAAGTTATTAATTTATACTCATTTATATAGTTTTACCATATATAATCGTTTGTACTACATATCATATGCATGTTTCAATGTTTTTTACTAAGCCATACGTTTTACCATACAGCACTATTGTATATAATTGTGTAAATGGGTAAGTTCACAAGTTGGCAAACCAATGTGTGACATTGTAGTGAAAAATTCAAACTGATATTTTCAATGTTTCTTTCCTGCTATGAAATATGTATAATTTAAGTAATTAGACACAAGGAGATAATGACGCATCTATATCTATTGATTTTTCAACATGCTAATGAACTACCAACACGTTGGCTGCACGTGTAACATGGACACCATTTGAAGGTAATTTCTCATACAAACACATGCATACTTCAACAGAATGTCATGCCTTTTTTATTATTCCTAATTCAAAATAGCTGTTAAAAGAGGCTTTGGCCATTGTGTTTCCGCTTGACCAGAAAAAATATGAAAACATTCAAGACCAAGATACTTAAAAATATTATTATCGTACATGTCTTGTGATATTAGTATGCTAGTCGGCGTAATCTTGTGAGGCAAATACATGTTTAAGGAACTAATAACACATGTAATAGGCCCACTAATGCAGTGATTAACTTTTCCAAATTTGACAAAAAATGATACAGGAGCATAACAGTACACAAAGGTTGGGCGTATAACATGGACACAAACATTATGCAAACAATGTATTTGCACCATGGTAGCATCACTACATCAGCTTCAACTACTCCTAAAGGTAGAATTATGTTTCTTAGTACTTCTTATAAAGTCCCAATAATTTGTGCTTCAAAGAAAACTATATTGAGTGATAGGGTTGTACGTGTAACCATGGACACCAAATATAAATGGTGTCCATTAGATGATGTATCAAGCAGAAACAACAGGTGGTGATATTTCCACCAAAGTCACCAGATTGCTAGCCACCAATAACGTCAACATAATCACAAATACAAGTTCACATAGAAATCTTCCAAATTCATATGATATGTGTATTAATGGTTCACGTGTAACAAGGTTGTGCAGGTAATAACTGAAGACACTAAACTTACCCTCACTGTACAGTACATATATACACTGTACATATGATGCTATCTGCCAGTCTCTGGACAATAGATACACACTATCTTGTTTAGTACATTTCAAATGCAATATTGTTAAATTCACTGCTGATGTAATAATGTATATATGATGCCCTTTCTGTGTGATAAGTGTAAAGCAAATGGTATCCTAAAAATATGGATACAGGTATGTGGTTTGAAAGTGTAACCAATGTGGACACCACATGTTACATGTGCAACCACAAGTTTGCAACCCCCTAGCAGTGCTACACATGGTATCCCATAATTTTTGTTGGATCCAAGTAATACACACATTGAACTATGCCAGGATACATCAAATAGAATGCATGTTGTTTCATTCACAGCTTGGCACTAAAAACAAATTTACCCTGTTTCCATGTCAAAAATTAGGCTTGCATAATCACCCTTCTGCGACGAGACATGTGCACTTACAAATAAACGGTTGCTACATCAAGGCTAATTTTATGTCTAATATAATCTACCAAATATAATGTATCATTTGATGTGAAATGCTTGCAATTGTTGGCAGCAATTATTGTAAGCCATCTACATGAAATCAACATGCTAAAAAGATTTGCCAACTCGTGAACTTTCCCAAATATGGTGAGCTATAGAAATCAATAAACATTTAGTTACATTTAGCTTGCAACCGGTAAACCAACTGCAAGGCATACCCGAATGCTCCAGGCCCCAGTACTTAAGGGTGTACATCGCAAATGAAATGTAGCCCAAAATCAATTTTATTTTCTGACAGTTCCAATGCTTATGCATTGAAAATATTTACACAACATTTTAAAACTGATACATGTATCAACCATGCTATGTTAAATGTATTTGTTTCAGTACATTATTATCTGTGCACACTAATTACTATATGTCATCAAGAAGCTCAAGAACTGTGCTCAAAATAATTTATTGTATGTAAGTTTGTTGTTCTCCTCGTCTTTTCCATGAATTTCCGAGGTTAAGCTGCCCTTGGTATTGGTCCTCGATTTCTGTTTTCTTTTCCCCTCACTATTCTTCCGCTGCTGTCTTCAACTGTCTCCATTCCCCTCTATCGTTCATTCTTGTTCACCACTTCTCTTCCAATTCCTCCAAATCTCTCTGTGTACAATCCTCTCATCCCAGTCATCTCCTTTTGTCCTCAACTTTCCAGGCATCTTTCTTCTTTGTTATTCCTTCTTCTTTAATATGATTATCATCAAGTAACTAGAGTGATCAGGCATTGGGTAATAATAATATTAATCAGGTAATTTAGTAATAAATGAAAAAACAATGGTACTTAATAGTAACATGAAGCAATGTAATAGTAATTGATCAGTTATTGTTCTACTACAATTGAACATAAAAATTCAATATACCGGTAACTACTTTGTTGTGTGTTGATATGAACCTGAAACTAAACAACATGTGTTTTTGTTTAGCTATACTTCAATTAGCCAACATCATGGGCATCAACAAAATATACACATTTGATTAACCACAGCTTCTCTGTTGTGTTAGTTTCTGTAGTGAGTACAATCAAACAGTACTTTGAGTAAAGACTGCCAGGGTTAGGCCTTAAAGTACTAAGTACCAATCCCCAAGAGAAGGCAATGGGACAGTGTGACTGCAGTCTGGGCAGGAAAACCAGTGGCCTTTTGAAGCCAGCCAACTATCCTTTTCACACCTTCCTATTGGGCAATTACAGTATACTCCAAAGAGCTTGTCATTCTGTCACATTCTTACAGGTTCTTACAGGTCCTCTTCTGGCTTTTAGGCTGTGATGCCTCTTACGCCAGCTCTGATGTTTGTCGTCAAACTATATGGTGCGCATGCGTCTGACGAGTTGTTCCATAATAGGGGTGGGGCTGTGTAATCGAGCTTAATTGGGTGGTTTTTCCATAATTTGTCTAATTTTCCCTTGAAGGACTGAACTGATGGAGCCTCTACCACAGACTGTGGGAGGCTGTTCCATACGTCCGTGCATCGGTGTATAAATGAATTTTTTTTAATGTTTAACCGACAACGTCCTTTGAATATTTTTAGGTGATGTCCTCGCGTACATGATTCAGTATCCCTCAAAGTTATAAAGTTCGATGTCACAGCTGTATCATATTTGTCTGTTAAAATCCTATACATTTCAATCATGTCTCCTCTGAGGCGACGATATGACAGAGTTGGTAATTTTAGTCTTTGCAGACGTTCATTGTATTCAAGATCTTTAAAGCCTGGAATTAATTTGGTTGCTCTACGCTGAACATTTTCAAGAGCTGTAATGTGTTTCATTAAGAATGGAGCCCATACTTGATTTGCATATTCAATATGTGGGCGGACGAGAGATTTAAAAACAGTAGAAAAACATTGTTCATCCATGTAATCAAAAGTGCGACGAATTATCCCCATCATTGAATTGGCTTTATTAATTTTTTCCGACATATGTGCCTCAAAGTTTAGTGATGAGTCAAAAGTGACGCCAATATCCTTCACCTTATCCGTACTAAGGTGATCTATATATCTGTTGTGACATGTAATACACATGTCACAACATGATACTGATACCACACTAGCTTACATACACTCATGGACATGGAACAACAAACCAACGACCGCAGTTATTACCATTAGCATACCTTCATCTTAAAGTCGTTGCCACTGACTATGTTACTTCTGCTAGATTGTCAGTTGCAACATTGCATAAAACTATGTGTAGCAGATTTATAAGGATTTCCCAATAAATCAAACTCCTTGGAGAATGACTGACCACTTAAAAATGACTCCACTCAAAAATGTAACTCTAAGTAATTGTAATGAACAAATTTAATAGTAATTTAATTTTGCTTCAATTGCAGTAGTAATATTGCCAAAATGAAATATTCTACCATTAAATCAGTTTATATATATATATATATATGAGTAATTTAATTGTTTCCTTTTACAGAAACTCGCAAAATTACTCACACATTTATTTATTTTTCTAAATTTAACATTATTCATTTTCCAGTTTAGAGGGGTTCATTTGATATCACGTTGTCATAGCTGACAGTAAGTTGATAATTCAAAGCCATACAATGATCAGACTATTTGTTCTGTTTGTAATCTTGAATGAGTCTGACTATTTTCATCTAACAATGTTGCCACGTTTCCATCCCCTGCATCTCGAGTGCACGTTTGTGCTGAGTAATGACAAGGAATGACACTAATTAGACAGGTCATAAAATGTGATTATTTACCACATCCTCAGTGTAATATCCAGGAATAAACGACCTGACTTGATTCTATACTCACTAGTGCAGAACCGGTTTTAGTGCACTTGTCGATGTCCAGTCTTTTATAATGCAGACCTGATCTGTAATTTTGCTTTGGTGATTGTTGTGTAAAAGAATCGTAAAAGGAATCTATTGCACAAAGACTCTGCTGGGCTGTTGATGTGGTGCGGTAGATTGTCCTGGCAGTCTGGTGTAGACTGCAAACATTGGCATCTTGTGGATTGGAGGTCTTTCAAATTGTAATCTGCAGGCATTGAATACTGCATTCCAGAAATGATATCACTAAATGTATAATTTATGTTAATTATATTGTATTCAGGTAGTCAACATTTACATTATAATGGCATAATGGAATTTGTCATTGGATATATTTATCATGACAAGTATATATTATATAAATATATAAATAAATATAGAGTTGTATGTAAATATATGGTATGGAAATATTTGTTGTAATATGAACATACATACATACACACATACATACACACATACACACATATACACACACTCATATATTTAAACACTTCTTATGACAATTGTTTATAAAATGTGTAATAAACATGAAACAATAATTGTTTTTAATATATTATAATGTATCCAAGATCTCCTTAATCTAGATTTAGAAAATATGCTGTGGTATTCCAGGAAAATCTGGTAAGTAGGCTTGGGTGCAGTCAACAAAGTCTCGTCGAATGCAGTGATATATATTCAACTTATCCGTCTGTTTGATATGTTGGCGGTGATCACGAAGGTGATGATGTTGTTGTCATTTTACAGAATATTCCTTCATTGGCAGCACAGAACAACGCCGGTTCTACAACAGGAAGAAAACAGTGAGGATCCCACCAACGAAGCCACTCAGCTTTGATTACTCAGGCAAGTATACCTGTCTTATGCATCATAACACTCAATAATATAACTTTGACTGAGTATTATTATTGGTGCGATTTCGTCGTGCATTTCATTACGTGTCGAACTGCATTGCAGCAATTAAACTTGTTGATACTGCCGTAATCAAAGTATGCACACATGATTGTAGGCATAATTACCCATGTATACCGTACTTATGAGAATACCTTTGTAGGGGACTTGGATTACTCACTGCCTCCACTTGATCTCGATTCACCCAAGCTCGGCTTTGAGAACAGTGAAGAACTACTGGAGTGAGTGTGGCTTCGGCCTTTGGCAGAGCAGAGCAATTAAACCGGCGTTTGCAGCCAGAATACTGTAATCACTGAAAAAGTATTATTAAATTAGTATTAGTAAAAAATTGTTATATTTTATTTTATTTATTATAAAAATTATTATTATATGTCTATTTAGATGCACTGATCATGTATTTGTTAAACATTTATTTTAAATTATTTTTAGATTTCACGGAAAACATTGTAAAGTGCCCCAGAACAATTATCGTGTATTTTTCTCATCTCTTATGTCCAAGCATTAGTGTGTTGTGATGAACAGTGTAATCAGATGTGCATCAAATAAAAATATACTTACTAATAAGTTAAATATTATCTTCTAGTTATTCTACCAGTATCCCTTATGCATGTGAAATGTAAATTTTAAAGGTACGTAGTTCTAAGTATCATTTACTGAGGCTAATTTATTATATGTTTTATTATAACGTCATTGTACATAATATTATGGTACATTGATGCTGTCATAAACAAAGCTATCATTTTACATTTTGTTTTGTTGCCTGCAGTGCTACAGAAGTTGTCAAGAAAATCTACAGTTTAGGATTTGGTGATGGGGTAAATACATTTACTTTGTTTACAATAGTGTTTATTTAGTCCCTTATTAGTAAGTGAGCCATTAATGCAATATATATTGCAATGTTTCATGTAATCCTAAAAGTCCAATCCTATGACACAATCACTACTTTAATGTTTGGAGCTGTTTTTGCTGTATTTGGCAGATAAGGTAACGTTTAATTAAACATTGCATGCCATTGCATATGCCAGATATGACTGACTTGGTTAAATAATTTCTTTTCTTTGTTGCTGTAGTATAATTTCACTATTTTTGATTTCCAGCAAGATCTACTAAAAAAGAGAATCAGTGATGTTGTTGACAAGGTGAAATCGCACCCGGCAGATGTTAAGTCTTTGGAAGTGCGAAGTAGGTGGCTTTCTATCTCACTGTCTGCGACTATATTATTACTCATAAATACTGTTATATCACAGTTTAGTAAACTGTGCTTTAACATGAGTAATTTGCTAGGCTCATAACTCATTCTATGGTAATGTTCTTGGAAATGAATAGTTGATTAGTGCTTACAATTATATCATATTGCATAAGCTATTGACATATTGATTACGCATACATTGCATAGACATTGTTTTGAACTGGCCACCCAGCACCATATTTTCAAATAATTTGATATAGAAGTAACTTTTCTTCAACAATTTAGTATTACTGTTATCATATTAGTGATTTCGAGTTTGACCAACCTATTTGTGTCGATGTGCCTCTGAGCTTGGTTTCCGTTTCCAAGGATTTAGGTGCAATAGAAGTTACCTTATTATTATTAGTAGTGGTATATCAACCTGGTATATTGCAATTTTGCAGTTGCCCTACAAACAGTGATCTTAAGAAACCAGATCAAACATTGCCTGGCATTCAGAAAGGTGAGATGACGGTTGGTGGTTTAAATAAAATGGTCGCAATTGCCTTTTGTTTGATCCAAAATGCATAGAAATTATTCAGAAAAATAACAACGACACGTATGATTAATTTATGACAGAGGATTATGAGATCGTCACCGTGTTTCTACATTACTTCACGTTACACCGTATTTGAATTGATTTGTTTACAGAATTTGTTAGAGGTTGTTATGGATACATTCGTATGGACTTGTAGCATAATGGAACATGCAGGGACAAGCAATGAATGAATCGTATGAGTGTCTTTCATAACGGCATTAGCACATGGCATTAACTGGAGTACAGCTTTAACCTAAACATAGTGTATTCAACAGCCATTAATACTAATCAACATTGATAGTTTAATACCCGTTGTGAGGTTTGAGATTAGAACACTAAATAGCAATTTGCATTGCCGTTTTCTGAGGCAGTGTTGTTGAAAGTGGCATTAATGATATAACTAGTCTGTAGCTCAGTACGACTATTGATTTCGTATTCAAGAATTTAAAAAAGAAATCTGAAACATTTTCATAAAGACAATGGAAAAGAAGACTAGTTCACATCAATCACGCTAGTGTATGTCACAAAAACAACGAAGGAATAAATGGAGAGAAGTTATATAACCACACATGAAATGCACAATTCTGTTTGGCTCTATCTAATGCTAATTACGAATCTCTGTATTTAGCAATAATAATGACACAGCACACGTTGGCTTTCACGTTCTTGTGTCGTACGTGTGTTTGTTTATGTGTTTCTTCCCTGTGAGAATAAAGACTTTCTTATATATAATCTACACTATTCCTCCATTAATGTAACATTGTGTCCTCTAGTCCTTCTATATTTTTTTATTTAGAAAACATGCTTCTATCAATAATATGTCCATGCCTATTCAGTAGGAGAGAGCTTCCTGCTACCCAACCACGCACAAATACTCTTTTATGGTGATTTGCAAAAAGGTTAAGCTCGGTGTTAGGTTTAGGGGTAGGTTTTGGGTGAACGTACTTTTGATGAGATTGACATCAGGGGTTTACATGCATTGGTATGTGGAGTGGTAGTAGGAAGCTTCCTCATTCAGTATCTTAAACCATCTATCTGCTCTCTTCCAAATCTCATCGACATGCGTGTTTGTGCGACAGGACAAAGTCAGCAAGGCGCAACTGGTCGAGCGCATACAGGCGCGCACAAGAAACCTGCGGAACCTGCGCCAGCTCGACCACGCCAAGTTCATCTGGATTCTCGACCAGTTGAGCATCAAGTACACGCCGCAGCCGCAGTACAATCGCAAGCTGTCGAAGCGGGCGACGCGCAAGAAGATCGCTCGCGAGGCAGCCAAGGCCGTGCGCAAGGCGAAGCTCGAGGCGTTCCGTCTGAAACTGGCGGAGGAGAAGGTCCTGTTTGCCGAGTACAAGAAGGAGGAACTAGCGAGGATTGCAGAGGAACTGAAGGAGCTGGGTGCTCTGGAGGGCGGTTCGTTGCTCGACTCGCTTGCAGCCATCAACATTGAAGTGCCCGTGGACAAGAAGGAGCCGTTTGTCAGTAGGCGCAGGCTATTGTTAGAAAAGAAATTCAAGTTGTACGCGCACCGTGCAAAGATCCCGGATACGTACGAGTTCTAGAAGGGTCAGAAGAAGAACGGCAAAGCTAAACATGTACTATGTGTAGAAAAATGCCCCTCTTGAAATACAGAATTGCAAACAAGTGTGCATTTTCTTTATTAAATACGTTGCATTAGATAATCAAGTATAAATGATGTTGTTTAACAGCAATCATTTGTAGACAATTTATCAGTAACGTCACGTCTTCTAAAAGCAGTTGCTGTATTTGCTATGTGCCTGTATGTGCACATATTAACTGGAAAATGCATTCTGATCCCGCAGGTGTAACAATAAAGTGCTGGTTGATATTGTTACATTCTACGTTATTGCAGGCAGTTCTTGGTTGTGCGGTTGCTGCTCGGGGGGAATTTATATATTGGATATTGATATGCTAAACACTATCAAATGAAACGTCGATGTTATAGGTTCACAAAAACTCATGTATAATGCTGCAAAAATATTTAATATTAAAATAGTCATCGCGTCTCGTCACATCCGGTTACAGCACGGAAACAGATACATGTCAATCGACACGATAATAACATTTCAAAGCAGCCACGTGTATGGCAGTTGTCTATGTACTACGATAACTAACATAGTCGGCGTTTTTAATATACATGTTCTAGTATGTTAGGAACTAATTCTCTCATGCGTAACATTTATATACAGTGCGCATGCGTCAGTGAGATCATAGAAATAGCGGCGGCACTCGTAAGGTGTCTTCCTTGTCGTGGTTTTAAGGCGACCTTGTACGTTCTGTTACCCGGAATCACCCTCTCAAGCCAGGGCTCGTAATATCAAAAACATGTGAAGTTCACTGGATCAACTGTGTTTCGTCCTAATTACGATGTGGGGTGTGGGAACCAGCCAACTTCTAACGAACTTGTGGTTAGCCCCAGCCAGCCTCTACAGCACTCTGCCAATAGAGATTATTTACTGTGCTATTGTATTTTACATTACAATTTGAAGGTTTGTTGACGCAACATTCAAATTGCGAAGGAACAACGTTTGGACTTATTAAATGAAATTTGGCGGGCAATATACCTTCATCATCTTTGTTCTGTTTTAGAACATGACGTTGCAGTTTGAGGAATATACAAGGTCGGTCTAGGAGTAACTTCCTGGTTGTACGAGTCAGTCTTTGTTGTAGAACATTATGTTCCAGTTTGAGGAACAAACAAGGTCGGTCTAGGAGTAACTTCCTGATTATATCAGTCAGTCTTGTCGTCTGTGGCGGGAGGCTGGCGGGCGGGGAAGAGGCAGCTGCTCGGGACGAACCCCTCGTTGTCATCAGCTCCCTTCACCAGCCACCAGTCGCGATCGGTATCGTTGAGGAGCGTGACGAAGTCTCCCCTCTCCACCTCCAACTCGCCCTCCTGTCGTGCGCCGAAAGCGAACAGTACAATGTATCGGTCGTCGCAGCAACACTCTCGTGTCGGTTCCGGCGTCGCGATGTGCGTGTTGTAGACATACGTTGGCTGGTTAGCGACGTTGCGTCGTTGTATCGGGTAGAGGCGAGGCAGTGTGTAGCATTCGCTGTCTTCCTCCTGCAGAGTCTCAAGGTACGGCGGTCGGTACGTACGCCCGTCGGACCGCGTCCACGGTTCCTGGCGAGTGCGGGACCGCGGTTCCTTCCGTCGGTCCACGCTCTTGTCATCCGCAAACAGTTCGTCTATCAGCAGCTGTTCGCAGTTATGCTGCATCGTCGTCTTGTGCAGGGCCCAGCCGCCGCAGCTACACAGCACCGGGCTGGGAGACACGACCATACGCCCCGGCGTGTCTACCGCAAGCTTCGCGTTGAGGATATCGCGGAGCAGTGGCTCCAGGTCCGAGACGCTCTCACTCGCGTCGCTGTCGTCTGTCAGGCAGCCGAGGCAGCCAATCGTCGCGTCGAGGAGCGACTTGGTGCGGTGCATGATGGGACGGCGGCGTCTCGGCACTTTTCCGGTTGGCGTATTTTTGAACAGGTCATCGATGGCGTCCTCTGTGATCACGAGGTCGTGGTCGTTGTCGGGATCGGAGAGCAGCTCGGAGCAAGGTTCGGAGCAGGAACAGGAGTAAGGGCAGGAGACGTATGAGCAGGCGTCGCTGTTAGGGACAAAGTCGTCGACGCTGCGCTGCAGAGGGGCGCAGTTGGACTGCGGCACGAAGCCTTCCCGTCCACCGGCCGTTACGTACACCCAGTCGTTCTCCTGAAACGCAACAACGCACGCATATCAGTACACAGGTCGTGTGACACAAACCCAGTCTTGCTGTTTAAAATCGATTTCGCTCCTTAACGGTGATCTTGTAAAATGAAAACTCAACACCAAGAGGCGCCACCAGAACATTTGTACGTGTGTAACTGAAATAGTGTCCGCGGTGATACGATGACGGTCTTTACATTAAAAAGAAACTCATCAAATTTAACAACGGATTCTGTTTAATGATGGATTTTATGTATGACACACATTATCTTAGTGAAACGAACCGCTGGACACGTGGAACGAATGAGAGGAGAACATCTAGCGAAGAGGGTAGAAGCGGTTAGAAGGACAAGAGGAAGATCACGATTGGGTGTATTGTGTGTAGTGATTTAGAGAGGAGTAGAGACCGAGAGCAAGAGATAGAGGGAGAATGAAGACGGGTGGTGGAAGCGAAAATGGGAAATAATGACGGGGGAAAAGGAAAACAAAACATCGAGAACCAGTGTCAATACGAAGCCAGCCACACCCTGGCCTACACGGAGAAAGCAACATAAACCCAACTGGTCCACCAGTTAAAATACAGCAAAACGATTTCCCCGAAACGTTGACATCAATGATAAGGCATTTTGTATGATGTGTTAATAATTATTGGTATTTGTTTACGACAGATTAGGTGTACACCTTCTCAGCAAACTTGTATTCCAATTTAGGCTAGGGCTGCATCCCTTGCACACCGCGGAAGATGCATTCCTACAGTTAATGCCTAGCCGTCAGAAAACAATCATACATGTACAATTGACCTATCCATCACGTGACCTGTTGCTTAGCAAAACCTCCGTCAAGCCATCAAAATGGATGCCGAACACGTGGTGAATACATTCTATCGTATATAATGTTAATATCCTGGTTCCAAAAGTGTATCTTTATAACAAAAACATAAGGCAAAGTTTTAAAATGACAATTGTATGCGGGAATGTTTGATTTATGAGATGTCATACAGCAATGGTAGTGTACGTAATTCACGTAAATAACTGTCACCAACATCGTTGGCAAAGGCAAAACTTAACGGAGATCACGCACAACTTTGTGACCTGCCGCAACATTGTGAGTATTACGTAAAACATTGAAATTGTGTCTTTTTAGTAAAAAACAATGTTGTTTTTATTATTCCCGTGGTAATACCATTGTCTTTTCATAACGCACCACTGGAGGCAGTGCACAGAAGTGTAACGCCTCACTTACCTGGAATAGCATGTGTACGATCTGTCCGCGATGAACATACAACTCGTTGCTGACGCACGGCCGGAAATCGTGTAGAACGACCATGGTGCATTGCGGCTCGCCCGAGTTTTTAGCAATGCCGACTCGTACCAACGTGTCGAGACTGTCGCTGCCTGTGATACGACCGAACATCGGGGGCGACTCCACTCGTCGGCGCTCTGAAGAAGAACAGCGTCAGTGTTAGGGGCGCGGTCGCACAAGTTAGCAAAATCACAAAATACGTTAAAGGGAGGCAGTATTTTCCTCTATCCGGAATTACCGCCGTCGTAATTTCTAACAAGAAGTCTGCTGTGTCGAACATGGAAACAACATGGAAAATCGTTGAACGTTAAAGAGTATTGCGGTTATCTCAGCCCGAGTCGGCCATATTGCCAATAAAGCTCGTTTTGAAACCGAGTGTTTTATTTCCCATTTGCACAAGCTACGGGGTAGTATCTTCCAAATTGCGAACGTTATTACGGGCTTACTAAACATAATTTAGCGTGCAATATTTCTTCAACATAGTTATTATAGTCTTAAGAACAATATATTAAATAACAAATGAAAAATTAGGAACGGACATCTTCTTTTTAAGCATTATATGGTGTTGATTGTCACCTCGTATAGCGACGAAATAAATGGCTACAGTGACGCCACCTAGCGCGAATTGAACCGATGTTAAACGCAGCATTTTTTTTTAACTTTGCGAACTTAAGGGACCATCCCTCAATAACTACCGCAGTGCAAAGGTTTTGTTTTATTTACGAGTTTCTAATTAATCAATCAAACTTTATTTACTGTTCAGATGTTGCGTGAAAGTACAAATGTTGAAAGCGCGGATTATTCGTTAGGCCTATGCGATAGGATTATTCGTTAGGCCTATGCGATAGGATAGATCTGCGTTGTTATCAATTCATAACATCATTTTATACAGCAGAATTTATATCTATTCTAACATCGTCAGTATCTATTTAATATGAATTTTCGAGGCAAAATTCGAAATGGTTAACAGCACATGTGCAAATGTAGGGCCTATTCAACAGCAATATTGATATAGGGGGACCTATAAGCATAAGCAGATATGGGTCAAAAGATTATATAAAAAGTTGTGGTTAATTAAAAACATGTTGATCGTCCATATGATAGAATATATATATCGCTTATATTACATAACACGATTTTGCAATAAAAACGATCCGACTTGGAACATTTAAAGGGCAAGTGTGAAAATCGCGCTGGTCCATTTGAAATTCGCACATACGTATCAGATCGCCGCTACATATCCGGTCTCGCGATAACAAACCGCCTCACGAAGCAACCCCGTGACCACTCGCAGCCATGCGTGACCACCCGTAGCCTCGGCTTCTACACATGTAGATTGTTCCCGTGCGGAAACCGCAAAGTTGCGATGGTTAACTAGATGAAAGCGCTGATGCCATTGGTGTGCACCGTCGCCCGATAAGGCCCTACCTATAGTATACTGCGCAGTTGTGTGGCATTCATTTGCTGCTGCGAGTTTTTGCAACGGGTTTCTACCGTCAGCGGGGTTTGACCTTGTTTTTGTGGTCGAGTCGTCATGATTGGTGACGGGGCTGTGTTCTGTAGGCACACGTGCCGCCTAACAATGACTTTCGAGAACCGACGGGGCTGCGAAAACCCGCAGCGCATGCAGTTGCGTGTTCTCGTGCAGAGGCATCGCTGTTGCAAATGTATCTCCGCAGAAATGCTTTTGTCGTCTCAGCTAGACCAATTTATCATGCATCCTGCGTTCGCAGTCGTTTATTTCTCGTATATTGTTGTAACACAAGTAGAACTTAAAATGTGTGTGTTTTGAGGCGACATTGCTGTGCACTTGTTGCATAGCAACGCATCAGCTTTTTAAAGGATATCCCTATTAAAGGGCATATCTGTATCCCATTCTATGCTATTCTTTATTTCCGTTAGACTGGGCAATTTCAAAGATGATAACCAAATCATAGCGTCACAAAACATCTCCTAGTCACAGTGAACAGCCAGCGAGACATGTACAGTCGAACATCGCAATTAAAGCCACAAAAAGTTTTACGGTCACCTCGGTAATACAGCCACCTTGCAATTAAAGCCACCCAAATTATTTCCATAGGTCACCTCGCTATTCACAAGTCACTTTTGCCCAGTCCCAGGGGTGACTTTAATAGTGGGGTTCCATTGTACGCTGTTGTAACCCGATCCGCGGTTGATATCTACCGTTGTGATGCTATCAGTGAATACATCTGCCTTGCTGTTGTTGCAAGAGCCGTACTCGCTTTCCCGTCGAACACTCATCTAAAATATCTTGCCAGAACAGCCGAAGATTCTTGTCATAATGTTACTCTTGATGTATAACAAAACGACAACGCGTGCAAAGTTGTATGGCGCCTCCTCGTTTCCCGCAATCAGTGCCACTTCTGAACTATCTGCATTGGATCTTTGTCCGATAACTTATTAGTCTAAATATACGTATTGTTTCAGTGCAAGTTTCAAGGATAACTGGTGTTGACGACCTGTTGAAGTGCGCTGGAGCGAATGGTGGAAGAACAGTAATGGCGGAAGCTGGTCAAAGCGGACGGTAGCAGGAGACGAGGAAGACCGCGACTAAGATGGGAGAACTGTGTAAAGAGAGATATTTGGCGGGATCGAGAAAGGAGTGGAATATAAGAGCGAGAGATGGGGAGTGGAGGAGGTTGGTGGAGACGGGAGTACAGTAACAGTGACGGTGAAAGGACGAAGGAGCAACATCGAGGTCAGCCTCACCCCGGATTACAGGGAGAAAGAGGACAGCAACAGTGTTAACTATCAGATGCGTTCGAGTATCTAAACAACCGGCTCGTTTATAATATAACTGCTCACTGCCACAAGAAAGTCTAGACGGCCTCGACAATCTAGTTCGGTAATCTACTTGTTTATTCACATAGTTGAAACAAACATCGGGCATAGATTTTTCTAGTTTGTCATATCGACTCTGGAATTCACTCACCCAATTACACAAAAACGTCCAATTACACCCCCATACACGTCCCCATTTGCATCTATCTTCATCTCCACACTTACGGTTTTGCCCAGCGGAATTTCTTCGCCTCATCGGAATGGGGTGCGTTTGCACCCTTCCCACCCCAGCTTACATGCCTGGTGATGTTAGTCTATTATGGAATTAGCTGTTTGGTCTTGTGTCCATGGTTTGCAATATACTCTCCGATCTTTGATAATGCTAGCTAAATGCTAAACATGTCTTATGTTTTGCAATACAAATATAATTATTTTGTTTCAATAATTTACGAAACATTCACCTGGGAATTTTTGCTATTAGAACAACATAGTATCAATGGAGAGAATCGGAGTTCGAATAGTCTTGCTGTCGTTTCGAAACAATCTCGTTCATTTTACGTTGCCTCAGTTCAATCAGCTCTATAAATGAGTTCTTCGACACATACAGTAGTGGACGTATGTAAACGTCTTAGCGCATTGTGTGTAGCGTTTCTATAAAAACTTCCAAGGGAAATCGAGGATGTGGTTGAGTGTGAACATATAACGTGGTTGGAGCAGAAATTGCTTCGAACAGTTCCGAGGACTAAATAGACCACCCCGTTATATAAGAACTTAACTTTATAAGCAGTTTCAATTACAAAACCAGCATATCATCTAAAGGCATTTATCATAATATGGTATTTAATCTAAAAGCGTTTCTCGTAATATCCACTATAGCAGTTTCTCTTGTGTTACTATATTTATAAATGTAAAATAAATATTTATGAACGTTCATGAATAAAAGCCGATACATTAACTGATCAACTAAACTTCAAATTATTTATATGGGGTTATAGTTTATCACCACTAGAAGTCTACGTACGTCTCTTTTTGGTAGAATCCCGTGGGTATAGCTTACTGTCAACGTTACACCGGTTGCTTAAATTACGAATAGTTCCCGTCATCTGTGCCATAAGTAATTTCTTTCATGCAACCCCACTAGGGTCAAAACAACGGACTACGTCACGTGTTTAAAAATAGTACCACTGAACCAACGGATCGCAACCAGCACCAACTGTAACCAAGCATGTAACATTTAGGTGAATACATATTTATATTATCCCCATATACGCAATAGGCGTAACTACACAGGCTAATCAATGGTGTAATTTCATGTGCTGTACATCTGTAACAGGTAAACCTATTCAGGTAGACCGCGGACACAGTGAATACAACTCCTCTGTGTCGAGTAACGGTTCACACCGTATTCGCGTCACCACCTTCTGTTGGCGACGGCGCCAGATGGACGTCGACGCCACCCCCTTTCCCACACCCCTCCCGAGGGACTACGCAGTCCGGGAACTTACCTGCCGATGGTCGTCTCTTTCCCGGACACACTCTGGCCGGACAGAGGAACGCCATGTTTGCTGGCCGCTCACTGCCTCACTGACGCGAAGTTTCCTCCGGCGGCATGACCTGCTTCGGCGGAGGGGTATTGTGCGCTCTCCCCACCCGAGCGATTCTCAATGCCCCCATTGAATGCAACAGCCGGGGGGCGTTGTCGCGAGGCATTGAAAGCGACCGGGCCCCGTTCACTTGCTCAGTTCCGTAGTTTATCGGGGTCGCCTCGTTGAGATCGCCGCGAAGATATATCGCTCCAGTGCCGCAATGGCGTCTCCAACATACATACACTGTTGTCGAAAAGTTGCTGAACATGACCATGACTCAGTATCGTGACAGACACACTGCCACACTATATTTGTCCAAATAACATCGGGTGGGAACAGTAACCCGCAGTCACACAATATTTGTTCAAAAACATCGGGCCGAAACATGCCAATTGCGCTGCATCACAGTTAAAACCTTTACATCTACTAACGTGAATAAACCTATATCAACGTCTGTGGCAAATAGCAAACAAATTGTAAGTAATGTACATTAACCAAAAACTGATATATATTGCAAACTCATAAAACTCACAGGATCCTTGAGGCTACAATTAATACTATCCTAAGAACCTACATATCTTCTGTATAATAGCATTCTCAGAAGCATTCTCAGAAGCTATACGGATCTTCTGTATTATTCTCAACTAACTGCTGTTTTTTTCATCAGAGAAGAACTAGAACTTCGGAATTCGTTTTTATGCGAACAACGAACAGAGAAGATGAGCGATACGCCGATACAATACGACAAAGATCAGCAAGATGTTGCAATGATGAAGAAGTAACGCTCGACGAGAGACGAATGACACGTGAATCGTGCGGCGTGCGAGTGGGCATGCAACACAACGCAGTCAGGTGTGGCGATTCTTACAAAAAATGAACCGCACAACGATAAATGAGCACAAGAATGCACGCGTACAGTCTAGGCATAGTCCTACACCTATGCCGCGTTTACGTGAGACAATGGGCCGCGATGACGTGATTCTTACGTAAGAAAACAATAATTTATGCCTCGCACGTACAGTTGACCTATCCATCGTGTGACCTGTTGCCTAGCAAAACCTACGTCATGCCATCAAAAATGGATGACGAACACATGGTGGATTTGGACATCCCGTCGTATATTGTGTTGAAATTCTGGTCCAAAAATGTTTCGTAATGACAAAAACATAAGCCAACATTTTGAAACTGACGACTGTATGCGGGATGATTGATGACATGTCATCCAGCAATGGTAATGCAATTCTCGTATATACCCCATAACCTGTTATCACCACTGTTAGCAAAGTAAACAGCTTGACGGAGGTTACGCGCATGATATTAATTGTGACACAGGCACGCCGCGACGTAGCGGATCTGTCAACTGACTTATCCACCTGCTGCCTATCAACAGGTTCGTCAAACCATCAACCAATGGATGCCGAACACGTGGAGCAATCGGACATACAGTCGTATAGTTTGTTAAAATTCTTGCCCCAAAGCTGCAATCCCAGATATAAAGTTTGGGGAGGAGCTTCACTTGTGAACAAGTGTTCCTTTGATTCCGTCCGAAGCCAAATATCGACGTGATTCACAAACAGAACAAACCGCAACGTGGACGCGATTCAAAACAGATATCATCCGTGTTTTTTATTACTGGACACATTCTTGTGTGCTGTGGTGACTCCAATGCTAACGACACTGCTCTGTCTAATATCGTTTAAATAATATCTATAAATGTATATTTATTTGTTTGAATAAATACAGTAATTGCAAATCCCCAGTTTATTTATGATCCAACAATCTCGTAGAAACAGGCATATTGTTGTGTATTGCAGCAACTGTATCTATATGCGGCGTTTCTAATTAGTGATCCGAAACAACATGTGTACCACATTACGAATTACTGCCGCCATCTATATGTGAAGTGATGACGAAGCCATCATTATTTCGACAGAAAACGAGCAATATCCTACTCGCTGACTTCAATATAGAGATCAGTGTATACATTATAATATTATACAGATCAGCGTATCCTCTACTAGAGCGCCACCGTGTGGCTGTAGTGCGTGTCACGTGACCGACGCCATCAGTAGAAGAGACACGATTTCTCGACGGCGCGCTTGACTTGGCCCCGGCCGATCGGACGCAGCGTGCCGCACCGGGGCGATGGCAGCTTTGTGTCAAAGCTCGGCCCTGTGGCGCGAGTATCGAGGATGTTGCGGTCGGGTGGCGTCGGGCGCCGCGATCGTCTCTTTTTCGGCGGCGATGACGGCTTACGGTACACCGACCTGGGGATCTTTGGCGGGTCTCGGCCACTGCCCAGAGGGTCCCTTTCGACTACGACCTCTACCTGCGGATAGAGGATGGCAAGGGACAACGCAGTCGGCAAATTAAAACACGAATAACTATTAAACGTCGCAACATTTTCTTTGCTGAAATCTGTATACTAAGTTTAACTAGAAATAAAGGTAAACATATATCCCTACTAGTTCTTATATAGCACCGCATCCAGACTGTTCAAAGTGCTTTACACACCCTGGCGGACCTGTTCATTCGGACACCATCTCGACTTCTCTCTGCGCGAAGACTATTCATACACACATATCCACCACTGTCTGTAGACAGGTACACATTCATACATCCGAGTGAACTGGAGCAACGAGGAGTGAACCCAAGGTCTAAAACGGTAGCAACGTGATTCCAATCCGGAATCTCTCCATTGAGACTCAGAAGCACCAATCGTTACGCCATTGCTCTTCATAAGTGCTATATAAATCCATATAAATCAAGATTATGTTTTCATTCGTCAACAGTCTTATTGTGTTTATACTTCGTTCGAGTGTCGCCATCTACCAGTATATATGTGAACTATACCTGCAGCGTAGGAGCGCACTTGACCTCGTTTTCGTTGTGGTGCCCGGAAGACGCGGCGACTATCGGCTTCAGTTGCCGTAGTGACCCGCTCATTGTCACCTGGCGAGGACAAACGTATTAAACATTGTGTGTTGATAGATAACACTAAATACTGCCCATGTGCTAAGGCTCCCTCAGCACCCACCTGTTAGATCTAAATACAACTTGTTTATAGTAGGTAATATACCTTCAACATTATTTATTCTACAACAGAACTGTTGAAAACATTACAACGAGGCACAGATAGTTTATGCTTAAAGCTGCTTCCAAACTTTAATGTGTCGCTCGTCTTCGTTCAGATTAATGTTGCGAATGACAATAATCTATTTAATATCGACTACAGCATGTTAGATAGGTTATGCAAATGTGTTAATTAATTTTAATTAAATCACAAGGCGAAGTACTAAGTTATATAAAGTTCGGTTGAAGCGAAATGAAGCTTAACAAAGACAAAGTAAATGTATAACTCCTTGTACGCCGCCAATACGACGTAATGCTATTCAAACTTTCAAAAATTATCCGATCTAGCGATCAAAGTTGATCCTTTCTACGATTTCAACGAAACCAATCTGCTCAATTAGTTATTAAATCGATAAAAAAATAATTATTGTATGATAGCTAATGGTGAACATCCTACGGCACCCAACGCGATGGTTGGAGCCAGTAGAGCTGCAAGTGGCAATGAGGGACAGAGGAGTCTGGAGACAGATGATTGGAGCCAGTAGAGCTGCAAGTGGCAATGAGGGACAGAGGAGTCTGGAGACAGATGGGTGGAGTCATTAGAGCTGCAAGTGGCTACGAGGGACAGGAGAGTCTGGAGACAGATGGGTGGAACCAGTAGAGCTGCAAGTGGCAATGAGGGGGAGAGGAGCCCGGAGACAGATGGGTGGAGCCAGTAGAGCTGCAAGTGGCAAGGAGGGACAGGGGAGTATAGAGACAGATGGGTAGAGCCAGCAGAGTTGCAAGTGGCAATGAGGGGGAGAGGAGTCTGGAGACAGATGGGTCGAACCAGTAGAGCTGCAAGTGGCAATGAGGGGAGAGGAGTCTGGAGACAGATGGGTGGAGCCAGTAGAGTTATAAGTGGCAATGAGGGGAGAGGAGTCTGGAGACAGATGTTTGGAACCAGTAGAGCTGCAAGTGGCAATGAGGGGAGAGGAGTCTGGAGACAGATGGGTGGAGCCAGTAGAGCTGCAAGTGGCAAGGAGGGACAGGGGAGTATAGAGACAGATGGGTAGAGCCAGCAGAGTTGCAAGTGGCATGAGGGGGAGAGGAGTCTGGAGACAGATGGGTGGAGCCAGTAGAGTTGTAAGTGGCAATGAGGGGAGAGGAGTATAGAGACAGATGGGTCGAACCAGTAGAGCTGCAAGTGGCAATGAGGGGAGAGGAGTCTGGAGACAGATGGGTGGAGCCAGTAGAGTTGTAAGTGGCAATGAGGGGAGAGGAGTCTGGAGACAGATGGGTGGAGCCAGTAGAGTTGTAAGTGGCAATGAGGGGAGAGGAGTCTGGAGACAGATGGATGGAGCCAGTAGAGTTGTAAATGGCAATGAGGGGAGAGGAGTCTGGAGACAGATGTTTGGAACCAGTAGAGATGCAAGTGGCAAGGAGGGACAGAGGAGTCTGGAGACAGATGGTTGGAACCAACACAGTTCAGCATGAGTGAGTGGTAAACTTGTGTTTGGCAGCGATATTGATGACAGCGATGGTGATGATGGTGATGATGGTGATTATGGTGATGATGGTGATGATGGTGATGATGGTGTTGATGATGGTAATGATGGTGGTGATGACGGTGATGATGGTGATGATGGTGATGATGGTGATGATGGTGATGATGGCGAGAACGAAGATGACGATGATGATGATAGCGGTGATGATGATAATGACGACGATGATGATAAATGCGACAGTGCTACCACCTGCATCATGCCGTCGTTATAGCAGTACGCCTCGCACTTGAGCCGCGACTTGGTCGTCTCGGCGCTGTGTTGGCGACGACACGGCGCCGCGGACTGTATAACGGGAACGCGTCCGTGCCGCGTCACTGAACTGTCCGAGTTGACGTTGCCGCAGATGGTGAAGATGATATCAGCCGGCTTCGTGACGACCGCCTCCTTGAAGCGCGTGCGCACGAGCGTCAGTGGACTGCCACTGCTCATGCGCGGACTGCCGGCGTCGCGCGACTGCGTCAACTTCCGGGATCGCGTCGTCACCGTCTTCTTCGCCTGCTTGCTGGACCTACGACGCCGTCTTGACGCGTCTCCCCCGTCGCTGTCGCTTCGCGTGGTGTCCGTCCACGACTGGTCTAGCTTGTCGACGGTGACGGTGATGTCGGGCTTACCCATCGCCATCACGGAGCTGGCCCGGCCGATCGGTCGAGGTATCGACGCCTTCCGACTAATCGGGCTGCCTGACTTCCTCTGGCGAGAGGCACGCACGCTACGAGATCTCGTGAGGTCTTCGCAGACGCTTTTCGCCTTCGTGGGTGCGTGTCGGCCATTCAATACGGGGATGCCTGACTTAGATTCGGCTTCTGTAGCCCCCGTCGCGTAGCACTCACTCCGCGACTTGCCTAAAACCCAACAGAGGCTCATTTCGGACGAATGCTCAGGCGATGAGGCATTGGTGTCCGCCAACTCGACGGGGTCTAATGGTAGCGGCGGCGCGTCGTCGTGGTTTGACGACACGGCGTGAGGGTGAACAGCCTCAGTGATCGTATCGGTCTCACTGCAGTCCGACACACCCACGGGTTGACCCTGTAGCTCGCCGGACGGGTCCGAGTCTGCCAGCTCCGCGTCAGTCGTCAGCACGCATCCTTCATCGTCGTCGTCCTCCTGCTCGTGCGCGTCTGTCGACGTCATATCCCGCACGGCCGTTTTAGCGGCGGCAGCGCTGGCGCATGCAGGTGGACGCGGCGATTTGTTGGATGTGTCGGGCGATTCCAACGAAGGCGACGCCGAAAATACCTTACTGTCGCTCTGTGGATCATCTGCGAGACACCAGTCAGCGCCGTCGTCATCGACATCGTCATTTTCGTCGTCGTCGTCATCTTCTTCTTCGTCATCGGTGTCGGCATCCGTCTGCGTGGACACGCCCCTTTCCGCTGCGTTCGAAGCCGTTAGACACGTCTCGTGAACGGTCTCGTCGCGACACACGTCAATGGTGCCCTTGTATTCGTCATTGCCGAACTCGAAGTAGACAGCCCCGGCGTCGGTGATGTCGCTGAGGGTGGAAACACTCACGCTGGCCGAGCTGTCATATGCCGCGATGTTGGCATTGTTCTCATTCTTGCGTGTGTCTTGTCCCGGCTCCTCGTTGCCAGGCTTCCCCGTCTCCGTGCCCCAGCACCCACCCGCTAAGTTAAACTCGCTTCCGTTCTCCATACCGCCGTCTGTCTCTACCCCGCTCCTTCCCGAGCGCTCTATCTGTGCCTGAGCGTTACGTGCGCAGTCGTTGTCCGTTTTGCTCCAGTCCTTGCGCGAGTCAGCCCCTGTGTTTTTATCTACCCTGATTCCATCCCCAAATCTCTCGTAATCCGAACCTTTGTAAGAAACCGTTGCGCGCTCACTATTGTCCTCCGTTTGCCTGCCAACGTGAATTACGTCATTGCGGACTGACGTCACATCCGCATTGAGCTGTACACGCTTTGCAGCGTTGTAGCGACTGAGCCGCTGGCTCGCCGAGTGGTCGGTGTTGCTATCACGATTGCCTTGCGTGTCGTTAGATGGCGCACAATCAGGGGATAATGACGCCATCTTGACGAGATCAGACCCGAAGCTCCGTCGGGCATCGTCGATAGAGAGGAACCCTTTCGACTGGGCTGTCGTCGCTGATGAGTGCTCAAGCCCTACCGGCTGCTGTCGAAACGAGGGTGAGCAATCGATGTCGTGGGTTGTGACCATGATAGATGGCAGCACTGGCAGGACGTATTCATCCGCCATGCTAACTGTTATCGTCGGTACCGGAAGTGGACTGTTGGTGTACACATAGCGATTCCCGCAACTTGGGAGAACAGAGCGAGACGGCGTCTTCGGTTTCCTCCATTGTGAGGCACAAACCTCTTTGCTGTGGCGTCTCTGTGGGATTCCAGCCCTATCAGACACGCTCTCTCGCTTCGGCGTCGCCCGATGACCACGTGTGCGCCATTTGCCAATAGGCGGCAACATTGTCTGTGATTTCCTCTTGTTAATCTCCAGATTTTCGTTTTACAATGTCACGTACTTGAATAAAAAGCAATAGTCAACATAGAGGATTGTTGTCATCTCATCAGCATGATATATATACACACACTTTCAAAATACGTATAGAACGCTCAATATTGATGAACACTCCGCTTAGTATCACCGGTAACTGCAAGCGCTCCTGTAACGGGTCCGACGGAACTGGTCCATAGAGCGGATCCTACGTAGTCTACTCAGGGCTATCCATGCTTAGTAAGAATGACCCACCCGCTTACAAGAAAGTTCAATGCGACAGTCGATCGGAAATAAATCAACGTCAACATGCTGATGCTGAACGCGAACGACTTCCGGCGTACTGCAAAGTAATGGCGTCGTAAACTAGCCTAACCAAGCGCCGTTTAGAGGTCTGGACAACCCACCCGCCCCCAGTTAGCAAAAAATAGTTGTATCAAATCTATATCAACTGACTTGGTTTTACAGTGGTAAACGCGCAGTATTGAGCATTTTATAGTACATTGTTACCTATGTGTTTATGTTATGTGCATTGTGTCCGTCCAGAAGATGTAAGTGCCCTTACATGGACAAAAAAGAAGTCATATTGCATTGTATTGTATAACTGTCAACTTGTGAATGACGCATCTCGTCAAAGGTAATACATGGACACCCCTAATAATGACAGTACCGTCCAGTAAATTACAGGCTACAATAATTATTAATGAATTACTTTAACAAAGAATCATAGGCTGGACTGTTTCTTTTTTTCTGTTGTCTTCATTGATAGTTGCTACATGTATGATACCGTCTACGTCTAAACTATACAATGCACGAAGATAATCACTAATTATATGAATTTGTAATTGATTGTCCACTGGGAAAACAGAAGTCGAGGCATAACGCCCAGTTTTCATGATATCGGATGCGGAAAAAAAATCCTTTAGGTATATAATCGTCTGCGTGTTGTGTATAAGCTGGTTCGGTTTCTTAGTTACGTTCCTAGTGTTGACATTTTTAACGGGACTAGTTTTTAAAAAAGTTATACTTATAGTCATTTTAGCGGAAGTCTTATCATGGGGTATGAAGCCCACCTATACGTGGCAAAATGCCCTGAGGTGGACGTTTGGAATTTTTTTATTTTATTTATTGTTACATTGTTCTTACATTTCGCACACAAACGATACATTTATGCCACTACCATAATACTATTTCCACGTTCTATACAGTCGCTTCATTATTATATTATATTGGTACAAAAGTTAAAATACTATGGAATAAGTGACAAGGCTCTGGACCTTTGTAAGAGTTATTTACCAAATCGTAAGCAGTATGTAGAAATTGAAAATGTTAAGTCTAAGGAAACAGTCATCAACACTGGTGTCCCTCAAGGTTCAATTTTAGGGCCGCTCTTATTTATTATATATATAAATGATATAGCACTTTCTAGTGACCTTTTCAAATTCATAACATATGCTGACGACACCACCCTCACTAGTACACTAAAAACATTTAATGATTCAGAAGGCCAAATGCGAAGTGAAAATATTAACAAAGAACTAACAAAGATTACTAATTGGTTAAAAGCTAATACATTGTCACTAAATGCCAACAAGACTAAATTCATGATTTTTCATATGCCTCAAAAGAAAATAGCATACCCTGTGTTACAAATAGATGGGGCACACATCGAATGTGTAAAGGATTTCAATTTTTTAGGCATCACAATAAATAACCATTTAAACTGGCAGAGTCATACAAACAAAATAGCAAATAAAAACTCTAAAACAATAGGCATACTAAATAAACTTAAACATTTTTTACCACCTAATACATTATATATTATGTACAATGCTCTTATTCTCCCTCATATTAATTATGGCTTGCTTTTATGGGGTCACCAGGCACATCGGATTTTCAAATTACAGAAAAAAGCAATACGAATAATATCCTTAAGTAAATATAATGCTCACACAAGTCCTATTTTTAAAAGACTTCATTTGCTAAAGTTGGATGATATTTATAAAATCCAACAATTAAAATTTTACTATAAATTAATTAATAATCTTTTACCCTACTACTTCAATGTTTTTCCAAACACACACATCTATAATATTCATCAGCACTGCACACGTGAAAGAAATAATCTGTATATGTCCAGATTCAAACATGAATTTGCCAAAAAATGCATTAGACATAACATAGTTGAGACAGTTAACAATACACCAAGTATTGTCATTAATAAAATTTACACCCACAGTCTATATGGTTTTTCAACATACGCAAAACACTTTTTTTATATTAAATTATGAATCCTGTTGTCGTATTCATAATTGCTTTATATGTAATTCGTAATACGTATTGAAATGTATTCCTAAGTATCCATGTATACGTCAATTTGTACAAGAGTACATTTAATCAGTCCTTGTATTATGTATGTATGTTGATACACTGAGTAATTATCAACTGTAAAACAAGGGATATGCTATTCTGATTTGTGACATGTAAATTTTGATGTTGATTATATTTATGGGGTGGCTCCTGTGCTAGCGATATTGTATATCTTAATGGGAGTATCCCGACCTTATCTAGTACTCATGTTATTCATTGTGTATATATCGTATTTATAGGTCAAATAAACTGATTCTGAGTTCTGAGTTCTGAGTTCATTTATCTCAGTTTCCCGTGGCAACTGTGTACAGTTCCACGTTAGTAAGAGCGTGTTTGTGTAATGTTGCTAGTAAAATGGTGCTATGAGCAGCTTACCGCGTGTTTTGTTTCTATTGCACCCATATTATAACCAGACAGACACGATGATATACACTGTACAGCCCCAGCAGGCTATTTCGAAATTCCTATTTTCAAATATTTTAGCTAGACAGGGTGGGAAGGCGTTTCGTCCCAGAGTGGGCTTTTACCCCCCTCCTACTCAACCCGCGAGTCTGTGGTAGACTGTACTTGTGGTAATCCTGGCCTCTAGATAGGTAGATAGTGACGTGTCATCCCGTGACCACATTGGACAAGTGCTGTAGCTATTGGATGTATTGAACGCACAGTACAGGCGATTTTTCGTGGCCATGTAGACGTTTTGTGAGATTACGAAAACTGGACCAGAGAAAATATGAAACTTCTACACAGCTCCACTGCCAATTGATATGCTGATCAAATTTCGCCAAAGTCACATGCCTCCAGCTGTTTTGAAACGCATGCATGCACGATGCCAATTCACCAAAATAACCATACAATTGTTTCACTCACGTGTGTTATGTAAAAAAATGACAAAACATAATAACTGCCAATACGATGCACACCATAACTAATCCTAGTAAATATGCATGGTCGATTGGGCTCAGTTCACGCAAGTTCTTTAAAAAAGTAAACTGTTCAAGGTCCTGTGAAAAAAAAACAAGAATGTTAATTGTGCACTGCCACGTGTAGTGGGATTGGCGGTGGCTGTGGAAGGATTCAAGATAGCGCCAGCCAACTACAATGAGTCGTTTTCTCACGTAATGACAGCTTAGTTTATGCCACAGATTCTAAGTATGATGCACAACGCCCTGCAATCTGTCGTAACATATGGGCAGGGAATAATATGTTTTTTGTGTACTTATATGCTAGTGAATATCACCAAACAGTGAGTATAATTAGAGAAACATTTAATATTTGCAGAACAACTGAGAAACACATGTGGCCACTTCCACAAACAAGATGGCAGACACTGTAAAGGTAATTGGTCAGAATCTGGTCAATGGTCACTAGAGGGTGGTTCAATAATACCATTGAGACATGTGCCACTGACATAAAATAGCATGGACTGCAATGTCAGTGAATACAACATAGTTCATATATCATGGAATGAGAAACATGACAATGTTGACTACATATTCTGTGTAATTGTTTATCTCCATTCACATCCAGAACATATGCCAGGCATGTACTAACAACCTGCGAAAAAATTTACTACAAGAATAGGAGGCGTTGTACGAAGATACGATTCACTATAATACGTTGTAAAATGTGGCTTCATATTGTTTGGGTCTACATCTGTTCACCTGTGTTATGTGTGATACGACGAATGACTACTACTGTTGTAATATAACGCAGTTTATTTGAGAAAATATACCAAAAGCGCAATGCCCTCAGTTGAAGTAAATGACAAACATTTCTAGATTGCCCTCTGGTGTTCATATAAAAAAACGCCTCAGTATTTCGAGGTCTGTTTACACAACACAAGCAAGTCTTCATTTGTATCATATAATTATATTCTCGTATGCGCCCCTGACACATACATCCTCCTATGCAAAGCAACAATGCAATACAAGTGTAGATTGAAATAGGCCAACTTAATGACACTTAGTTTTATTCGTTTACATACATGCATCGTTTTTGTATGTCTAGTAGTTATAGAGGGCATACCCACCATCTTTCAAAGAAGACGCTCGAGGTGGATTGGACATGGATGCAGACGCCATCGCAAAAAACAGCTGTCTGGTGGAAGCCAGAATGGACGCGGAAACGTGGGCGCCCAAAGACAACACGGAGGAGAAGAGTGTAGGCGCAGCTGAGGGAAATTAACCATAGCTGGGGTACCATACAGTGAATGGCCGAATGGCTATTTATAAGCACACAATAAGCTGACAACGATTTTACTTGTTCTTACCTTTTTACGTTTTAAACAACACCTGGAAAATGTAGTGTCAGACGCTTGGTGCATGTTTGAACACTCTATTGCCACCTGTAGTAGCATCTAAATTTGTTGCAGGAACATTTCCTTTACGGTTTTCGCCAACACTGTTCGATATCTGATAACGGATTTTTGGTAAGTCCACAGACTTTATTTGAAGAGATGTCTGAATATGTTTCTTGTTAGTATTATCTTGGCTAAGACGTTCGTCTAAAATCAGAGTAAGACTATTGGTATAATTATGCACCTTTGTTTCGGGTTTAGACGGAACTGTCGTACTGGTTGCAACGATTGTTCGTACATCCGCACCGTTCTTATGAAGAGGTGCCTCAGTGGGTTTAATTATAATGCTATCATGGTTAAGATCTAAATGTCCACCTGGATTAAGAGTAAGGCCTTTGTCAGTCACAACATTCGTTTTGATTCTAGGCGGTACTGTCGTACTGGTCGAAATGTTGAGTCGTTGCTGCACAGTGCATTCTACTGCGACAGCAGTATTGGCTATCACATCGACGTCGACCAGTCGGGGTCTGCCGTAGGCATCGAACACTTGCCCGACGTGCTCCGTGCCTACACGAGGCGCGGGGAAGGGATGAGCACCGGGCCAGTCCCCGCACGAGACACTGTCGTGGCAGTATGCGTGACGCTGCATCTTGCGCCAGATTGTCTTGCCGAGGAAGAACATGTCGAGCGCGTACTCGTGCTTATAACCCTTCATGAGTGCCTTCCACGGCGCCCACATCACGCCGGCTAACTCTCTCGGCCGCCCTCCCCACATACCTCCGAGTAGAGGATGGTTGGCGTGCGTCGGGTGGTCCCGGATGCAGTGGAACACCGCGCCAGTGAGAATCCAGTCCTGAACCGCCGCCGCGTCCCTCTCGCTCAAGCGACCATCTGCATCTCTCACGATGAACCGCGTCACGTTCATATCATCAGCCACGAGAAACCGCCACATGAGCGGCGGTATCCTCGTTGCTGCGACGTCCACGGACACGATCTCGACTCCCAGCGACGACAGTTTACGCAGCATCCTCTCCGGAACATGGCCGTACGTGGTCGAGCCGTTGGCGCGCGGTCGCTCCACATAGATCCTCAGTCTCCAGCCGGGGAACACGACCGGGACGAGCTGTGCGTTGCGGATGGCGCCGAATGTGTAGCGTGGGTTGTTTCCGTACAGCGACATCGCAATGACGTTCGTTCCGTTTGGACCCTGACACACGCGACGCTTCGATTCAATGAACCTGATGGAACAGATGTTGTCTTTAGTTATAGTTCCGCTGACAAACTCATGAACAGTGCGTCATTACGCATGAAGTCAGCTCTTATTAATCATATTTCAAATATAATCATCTGTAATAAAACCAATACGTAGCATGCACTCGTCGGGGATAAGCACCAATGCAGTAGGCATAAATACGATTATATTTACAAAAGTTCGTGAGAGCCAGTTGGTTGTAAACTATACGGAGAACATCGGAAACCGCTGCGGAGGTCATTGTGAAAGACAAGTCAACAAAACTGTCACTATGTGTTTGTGTGTGTGTGTGTGTGTGTGTGTGTGTGTGTGTGTGTGTGTGTGTGTGTGTGTGTGTGTGTGTGTGCATGCGTGCGTGTGCGTAAGCGGTTTCCTAAAAGCCGTCCGTTGAAAGTTAACTTATTTTTATTTGTTTTCGTGAGTAGCCAAAACACCACCACCAAAACCACAACCACTACCACCACCACCACAACCACCATAACCACTACCACCACAACCACCACAACCACCACAATCACCACAACCACCACCACAACAACCACCACCACAACCACCACCATCACCACCAAAACCACAAACACCACAACCACCACCACCACAACCTCCACCACCATCACCACAACCACAGCCACCACCACAACAACCACTACAACCACCCACAACAACAACAACCACAACAATAACAACATTAGTCAATAGGCGAGCTGTAGAACCACCCATCGAACCGATTTAAATGTCCCCCCCCATACACACACCCAAATGTTCTTCATCTCCCCGTCTCAACGAGGCCTGTCGCAGAGCAGACAAGTGGTGGAGTAAGCGTGAATCCAAGGTCAAACAAGGTCACCACCAAATGATGAATTTTCGAAATTGTGTGCCTCCGCAATCGTCTTAACATTACAATGTTCGCATATCTACTTGACTTAATTACAAGATGACCAAGTAATGTATTACTAGAAAGCTTATTGTCTCTCCGTCAGTCAAACTAAGGAGCTATATGGAGGTGTTACCTGATATGGTACGAGTGGAGCTAAGGTCAAACAAGGTCACCGTGAAATGATGAATATTCGATTGTTCTGCAATACCGCGAAAGTCATAACGTTACAATGACCCTGCGACTACTTCATGTACGTATCATATACCCTGTGAAAGACCCATTTCTCCCCGTGAAAATGAGGTACGACAAGGAGCTGTCAGTTGATGGAGTAGGTGTGGAGCGACGATCAAAAAGAGTCACCGTCAAGTGATAAATGTTCGGAATTGTGTCATCTCGCAAACGTCATATAATATAAATGGTTGCGTATATCTACATTACCTATCTATTCACGGCAATGTCGTTTACCGTTCGTTAAACCAACTGCTTCCCGTACATATGCGACAAGACTGGGGGCTATCGAGTGGTGCAGTGGGTGTGGAGTGAAGGTTAAAGAAGGTCACCGTCAAACGACGAATGTTTAAAACAACGCTATTCTGCAAAGTTTTTCACTTACAATTGTTGCGTACCTACTTTGTCTACATACACTAGGCCATGTTACATACCGCTTGAAATCATTTGGTATCCCCGTCGAAATAAGGTATGTCATGGAATTGTAAGATGGTGCTCTAACTGTGGAGTGAAGGTTAAACAAGGTCAACATGAAAAGAATTTTTTTCGAAATTATGCCTTTCTGCATATAGTGGGTTAGCCAACATGTGGTGTTATACTTTAACTGCATTTTTGTTAATAGCAGGAATTCATGCTAGATCCATCACAGAAGGGATAAAAAAATAGGTGTATGTGGATGCCACCGTCGATTTTGAAGGTTATTTGAGGGTTTCAAAGAGTTGAATCCTGACAGGATTGACGGTTTGCTTCTCACGAGCGAGTGCCATAAATAGGTAACGCACAACATATCCAGCCCGTGCAAGTTCCCCATCGTAACCAGTTCCATCGACAAGCAGCTGGTTGGTTCTGGATATTTTGCAAGCTCGATGTCTTCACATGACCGCAAAAATGCTGATGTTGAATTCCTGTTAGTGCGTGGAAGCTGAGCAGGTTATCATTCGCAGGTTGTGTAAGTCTTTCAGATTGTTTCTGGAAGTTCCAAGGGTGTACGAAGTCCAGCCATACCAAGACACTGGGCAGCTATACCTTTGGTGTTGAGTTAATTCATGTCACCTCAAAATGTGGCTATAGACATCGAGATTGGAGATAGCTAAAGTTTCATGGTATTCACTATTCGCCCAGTAGTGACACCGTTGACCTATTGCTTGTGTTTTGTATATTGTGTAGTTGCATAGGTTTATTAACATTGCTTCCTCGGTGCGTTATGCAACCATTTAGTTTCTTCAATCAGTCGTTGCTTCACGGTGATGATAACCTACTATGTTTCTTGGTCTTTAGCTGTTAGATGAGCTGACTATTGACCACGTCACTTGGAGCAGAGTATTTCGTTGTCATAGGTACTAAAGGCATGTCGTTACTTAATGGGTCAATCCGTTTTCTGCTGTAGGCTCATGTATGGAGTCAGCAACGATTTTGCTGACATACACACGCTTGACAGGAAAGGAACTCCGTCGACAGGGAGCAAAACCAGTGGTTAAAAGGCCACCACTCTTGCGTCCATGACCATCGCTCCCACCTGTAAGTCAGTGTTTCCATATTCACCGTCAGTTCCTCTGAACACACCAAGAACTTTGCGACAAGCTTGTTCGGGTCACCAGCGTCACGCTTCCATGCTTCGTTTGTGGCGGATACCATATGAGCAGTTGAACGTGGTCTCTTCCTCGTCGTGTTTCATTTTGAAGAGGGAGGTCTTGAGTACTGTGACATTCGTAATCGTTCTGACCATGTAACGCAAAACGTATCCCTGGCTTGATCGTCCCTTGTAAGGCCGATGATACCATTTTGCATCTTGTATAATCTATACATCAACTCAGTTGGCTGATCAGCTGGAATATGGTTGAAGGGCCTTTTGGTTTTCTTCAAAACAAAGTTATCTTAAATGGATATTGCATGAACCTCTGTTGCTGTCTTCTTGGGGTGTTTCACATCTGCCAGAGAGACTGTCCTCCATCGGGAGGGTATACTTTGTATGATCGTAAATTATTAGCCATTGTATAATTGCAGCGAAAGATTCTACATAGCTGTCATCGTTTCAGCCCTGATGATAATCTCCATAGTTTTCACGAATGTCAACCAGATCCTGAAATTTAGATTCCTCCTTGAGATATGGAATTGTTTTGTTCTTCAAACACCTGACAGTTGGCCAACTGTCTTGCGAGTAGAGTTCTAATCTGCGATTGCCACCTCTCTTCTAACTACATTTTGGGCAAGTTCTTTGACTTTCACGTCATGTCAATGGCCAAATGCATGAGTAGTAATAAATAATATGCACATGATATCAACAAGAATATATACAAACAGGCTTGCAAAGGCTTGCAATTTCATTGGGTGTGTAAACAACTTTGGTGTACGCGATAAACACATTTGAAAATATCACGTTTTTATGTTAGATTATCCCATATCCCATAACCTTCACTCCACACCTACTGCACCATTTGATAGCTCCCCGTCGTATCCCGACAAAACAGTTGGCTTTCCAACAGTATACGACATTGCCATGAATATATAAGTAAAGTAGATATACGTAACCATTTATATTGTATGACGTTTGCGGGATGACACAGTTTCGAACATTTATCACTTGACGGTGACTCTGTTTGATCGTCGCTCCACACCTACTCCATCAACTGATAGCTCCATGTCATATCTCATTTTGACGGAAAGAAATCACTCTTTCACTCAATGTATGACCTGTACATATAAACGAAGTAATTGCAGGGTCATTGTAACTTTATTACTTTCGCGGTATTGCCAAAAACTGAATGTTCATCATTTCACGGTGAGCGTGTTTGACCTTAGCTCCACTCGTACCATGTCATGTAATACATCCATATCGTACCTCATTTTTATGGGGAGACAATAGGTTTTCCAAAAAATATATCACTTGACCATCTTGTAATTAAGTAAAGTAGATATGCGGCCATTGTAATATTTAGACGATTGCAGAAGCGCACAATTCCGAAAATTCATCATATGACGGTGACCTTGTTTGACCTTGGATTCACGCTTACTGCACCACTTGGCAGCTCTACGACAAGCCTAGTTGGGACGGGGAGATGTAGAGCTTTCAAATGATATAACATTGTGTGTGTGTGTGTGTGTGTGTGTGTGTGTGTGTGTGTGTGTGTGTGTGTGTGTGTGCAGGGGGGCATTTAAACTCCTAAAATAAAGCATTTTTTGGGAATTTGCAGCTAGCCTACAAACCAAACAGAAACAAATGGTGGAAGAAGTTAAAGAGACCCCACGTTATAGGCCCTACATTGTATAATAAAGCACATTAAAACATAAGTGTAAATGGAGACAAACTAGTGCAACATTTAATGTAATGCAAATACAGTGCAATAATTAAAGGAAATAAAAATAGGGTATTAGCTAAAATCCTTTTTCCATGTGTACACAAAGTTTAACATTGTATGTAACATTTGACAACATTAAACAAATACAGAAAGATACATTTGTAGCATAAATTCGATTTTAAGCCCATCTATGAAGCGATTCCCGCGGAAAATAAAATTTTAATGAGCTAGGCGATCACGTGGTATCGTGACATCACTTATGACACGCACTCGCATCAGGCCGACCCTTTCCATGCATTCAGAGCATGTTTACAAGGATAGCTTTTGGGTCGAAACGAGCGTCAGAATGAGTTATTGTGCAATATTCCGACGTAATACAAACACTAGTCATCATAGAGGAACAAGCAGTTATCTTACGGTTCCACATGAATCGAATTTTATTCAAAACAACGAATGCGAATGGGCCTACAAGTCGACTAGGTTTCGCCGAGCTTGGGCTCGTTTTCAGAATAATTATATCGAATGCAACCAACGGGAGATAATCTACACCAATAAACGTACATAGTAAACATATATTGTATCCAGCTACAGAAAGGCACGTATATAATCTCATAATATCACTAGAATATCGATATACGAAGGAGTTGTACAATTTATCATAACAACTTAAATCAGTCAGAGAGTTTCCGCTGGTGCCACTAGCTCAGTGTGTAGGCGCGTTGGTTTCTTGTCATTTATTTTATAATCGGATGACGCCGGTTCAATCCTGACAGCATGCAAACCATTGATTTTCTTTACACTTTTTTTGTTTATGTTTTCACGAAATAATATAAACCAAATCATTTTATACTATAATGCACTGTTTGTAAATATTTTTTATTTTTGAAGTAATTATTTATTCGCCACAAAAATGAAAATATAGTCGGGGCTAGTCGTGTCGTCTGGTGAATTCGAGAGTTTCCAGTACAGCACAGTTGAGTCCGTCGATGTAGTGGATACACAACGGTTGGAGGGAATCGGCTTTGATCTGGTTTGGTGAAAATTGACAGTGCATTCTGGCCTTAAGATGGCGCTAAAGCCTTCACCTGCTTTTCATACAGAACTATGACATTTATACAACAAACCTAATACAGAACCTCTTTGTTTCGGGCCATCCTGCACAATACTGCAGCAACCCTGTCGGTGCTAACGATGTAGTACAAGTACGGGATCATCTCAGAAAGTTCGACGTCCCATATCAGACGAAATTATTTTCATCCTGTCTCAACCCCCTCAGATGATAGTTGGCAAACATTAATATAATGATATAAATTAATATATTAACAATATCGGTCCGAAGTGTAAAATATCCAACGCCAGACGAAATTCTGACCCCCCAACCCCAAACGAAAGTATTTCGTCTGATACCGGACATCGACGTTCTGAGATGATCCCTAAGACGGCACTGGAGCCCTCACCTGTCGAGTGTCGCCCTATCGGTGGCGATCTGCTGCTCTAGCGACTTCACCCCCTCCATTCTGGCCTTGTAGCGCGTGCCCTGCTCCAGGGTATGTATGATCCTCACGCTGGGTAGCCGATTGTTGCGCCACGGACTGTACACCCGGGTGATCCAATCGTCCGCCCACCAGTCGGTGAACACACGCGGGTAGTAGAAGCCGAATACCTCGACATGCGTCCGGTGAACGAAGTCGTAGGTGAGAATCCGACTGTGTCCACCGAAGTGCCGGGGTCCGACGACGCCGACGTTGGGTGGAGCGTACTGGGCAAGACCAGCGACGAAGGCTTCAGTCCAGCCAGGAGTCAGCAGGTGTGTGTCGTCGTTGACGCGGTAGAAGTACTCGGCGTCATCTAGGTATGCTTCCATCATGGCATCGTTCTGGGCCCACGCCGGTTTGCCCACGTGGCTGCATTGGATGAAATGCAGCCATATTGCCAGACCAGACGGACAGAGTTTCGCTCGGATCTCATCGAGGCGTTGCTGGAAGACGTTGAAGGTGTTCGCCTGTTTGAAGAACGTGTCGTTCTGGTCGAATGATAGGTAGAAGTGGTATTGGTAGCCGGGGCTGGAGGTCCGGCAGAATGACGGCAGGAAGGTACGTAGGAATGGGAATTTGTACCGGGCGTTCTCGTCTGTGAGCAACTTCAGACCGCGCGATGTAATGGCGCAGCCGATCGCTATCACGGTGTCTTCGTTCCCTCTCGACTGTGGTGATGAAGACGACCTCTTGGGTGTGGGTCGGTGGTGTGAATGCGGGTGTAGAAGTTCGCCAGTGTGGCCGAGTCTGGCGTCGTGGATGTGGACGTCGGGTACAACATGCGCGTGGTTGTCGATGATCAAGTACAAGTTGCGCCATGGTGACCTCGCGAAGAAAACCTGAGACATAGCAACGCTTACTTACAACATCATTCACAATGACAGGGTGTCACACCCACCCGTTCAATGACAGAGAGTATAATGCAGTACCTCGGCCTACATATATTAATTGATTCTGCAACCACGTCAATGACGCGTGCGAATTTATAACATTGTAAAATGTGGGTTCTATTGTATGTATACATAAACACGGTCAGGGCAAAAATCTATCACACAAATTGTCTGAACACGCAAGCGCGCGCATAACACACGCACGCATAATACTCACATACTTTTTATCAGCACTTACGTAAACAGCATATATTCGTGATACCTACTCTAAGGGTAATAAGCATGAAATCCACGCTAGAATTACAACAGCCGGGCATGTTATCAGCGTCTATTAAAGGGGGTTCGTGATTTGTTTATGTCGGAATGTCGTAGATTTTTAGAGTATTTGTCTCGGTTCCACATGTTGGTTGAACCGCCCCATGCGTGTTCTTTCTCCCTACACATTCATTTTCAATCGGCCCTGTACTGATTAGAAATTAGAATATTAAAGACAAAATAGAATGCAACGGATTTGTTGATGTATCAAGATGACATTTTCATGATCTACATTAAAGGAAGCCAGTCAGTTCATCTACCCGGAATTAATAGGCGTAGTAATTTCTAACAGTAAGTCTGCTGTGTTTAATGTGGGGAAATGCGACATCGTTGAACGTCAAATGGTATTGTAGTTAAACTCTGCCCGACTCGGCCGTATTGCCAATAAAGCTTGTTTTGAAACCGGATGTTTTGTTTACCTTCCAAATTGCTTTACCTTCCAAATTGCGGTTGTTACAGGCTTACTAAACACATTTTGGCTGGCAGTATACCTTCAACATAGTTGGTGTTAGTCTTAAGAACATAAATATTAATTAATAAATTAAAAACTAGAACAGACTTCTTCATTTTAACAGAAACTAGAGGAACTTATGAGCCTACGACATGCGAGATGGTACCACCTGTAGAAGAATGGTGACTCCTGCCACAAGACATAGGGCCGTGAAGACGAGCTTCAGTTTGTTCTCGGACACAAACGTTCGACTCCTCAACAATGCCAGTCTCCGCTCGATGTGTCTTATCCTCCGCTTCCGTCTCTCAATCGAGATCATGGCTTGATTTCCGGGTAAGGCTACCGTTCCTCACGTGGCGTAACATCTGAAAACAAAATAACACAGTTGTAATCCGGCCCCCATCTACTGAGGTACAGAATGGACATGGTGCATATAGGAAAACATGTTTTGTGAGACAACTAGCTTCTTATTATGACAAGAAACGCCCCTGCTGTAACAAGAAGATAGGTACAAAGTACATATCTTGTTATTATCATCAATAAACTAGTAATACAAAAACAAGGTAATTTATTAATTGAAATTATGTATGTTGCATCGGGAAACTTAATATGTATCAATCTTGTTATAACTATAATTATTTATTACATATAATCGACATCACTTCCCATTGTTTGTCTATAAAACCGGTGCTTGATACAGTATATATTAATTTCACAGTACAAGTACCCCCAGCTTAACAATACTCATAACCACACTTTCGCTAATACAGAGCCTGGAGTCATTATAGTAGGCTAGAAAAATCAAGAGAACATCTCAATGTAAACAGTGATGACATTTAGCGAGAATTAACTGCGTGTAATGTAGACCGCGGTACCTCTGTCTAGACTCGAGAGGCAGAAAGACTGCCATGTAGCCGACGCAAAAACTCCAAAAGACAAATGTACAGATAAACCATTGGCTTATCGAGAGTACAAAAGATGTCACGTGTGTGTAAGCCTAGCTATGTCCCCGTGATGGTAATCTACGCTATGTGAAATTAGTCCTACGTATATTCACAATGCATTCAGTAAATATTATTAATACCATTGGTATCCCATCGTCATTGATAGATATGACGTTAGAGACAATTAACTAACCTAAATTCTTCACACGAATCGACTGAGTTTCAATTAATGTACCTTGTACGTTGGTATACCTCTGCTGAGTTCATGACAGATAGGAACTTTTCAAACATGTCACTTGTCTTGAAGTATCACCTGTCTTGCTGTAACTGCGAATGCGACAGGATCAAACAGTGACAATACATAGTTTTTATTGTGACCACTATTGACTAATACATGCGACTTCAACAAATCTATAGCCAGTCCACCGACAGCACCGATACCCGATTTACATCAGGTGACATTAATTAAAATGGCTCGAAAGTCTCTCCGTTCGAACGGTAGACCGTTGTTGACAGATTGTTAGAAATAGGTCAACACACACGTGATCCACAGGTGAATGCGATGTCACAGGCGACGTCTAGCGGACAGGTGAATAAATAAATATGATTGTTGTGGTAATAATGGTAGCATTCAAAGCAGTGATTGCAGTGGTGCCGATTTTCCTGCTTTTTTAAGAAAATCTCCTTCTGTTTCGCTAATTATGTCGTAGGTTTATCTCCCGCGATTTAATTTCCTTCACTTGGAACAAGTACCTGTGATGACAACACCTTTTATTATTATGATTTAAATGCGCATGTAGAGACTAAGGGCAGCAACCCTTCCTTTGTTTCAACCCTAGTACGAGGATTTCCTTCTTCCTGTAATTCTAAACGCGCAGCAATTTAACTTATATTGGAACCTCTGTGATAGTGTGTATATTGGAACCTCTGTGATAGTGTGTATATTGGAACCTCTGTGATAATGTGTATATTGGAACCTCTGTGATAGTGTGTATATTGGAACCTCTGCGATAGTGTGTATATTGGAACCTCTGCGATAGTGTGTATATTGGAACCTCTGCGATAATGTGTATATTGGAACCTCTGTGATAGTGTGTATATTGGAACCTCTGTGATAGTGTGTATATTGGAACCTCTGTGATAATGTGTATATTCACATCACTTAGTGATAGTTTACACTAGCAGCTGTATGCCAGCTTTTGTCAACGCATCATGTATGCACTGCACAACTGTTTTTGTTAATAAAACCTAGCTTTAACACGCGACTGTCTAAAAGCATCTATCTGCCTGTCCGTTAGTAGTCATGGCACACATCGAGAACTGATCCAACACAGACTGCGGGTGACAGATAGTTACACTAAGTGTCGTAGCAATATTCAAACAGATTAGACCCCAAATGGGAAGAAGTGGCACCCAAAAAACTCGCAGAACTGGAAGAAGACACGAAGAAGATTGCTCTATTTATACATTAGCTGAGACTACGCCGTTTTTCCGAATATTCAGCAATCTGAATGAAGAACGTTTTGACCACCCTTCTGTATGGAGCTGAATCCTGGAAGACGACCAAGACTATCAGCCACAAGCTAGAAGTATTCCAGAACAGCTGCCTTCGAATAATTCTCAACATATTTTGGCCGAACATCACCACGAACACCGAGCTATACGGGAAGACTACTACCAAATGCATCACCCAAGAAATCCAGAGGCGTATGTGGAGATGGATGTTCTATACGAATGTCATCTACAACCTTATCCAGAGTTACCCTCAGATGGACTCCTGATGGCCGGAGAAAGAGAGGCAGCCCGAAAGAGACCTGGAGGTGGACGGTAGAGAAAGAGATGAAAGAGCTGGGATGGACCTGGGGATACCTCGAAAGATAGACGGATAGATCAGTGGCGAGCTCTGGTGGCGGCCTTATGCGCAACTCCGCGCGAAGAGGACTTCGTAAGTAAAGTATGGTATATACATACTACTAGAAATATAGTACTGTGTTCAACAGATAAAAAAAACCCAACACACTGGATAAATATTACCTGTATTTCTACAATATACACGTGGATAAAACATCAGAAGCTTAACAAATGATTTACAAATAACCCGGTATCTACGCTAGGTCACGGCATGTGTATATTTGTGCATTATTTCAACAAGCTCCTCGATAATGAAAACATGAATGACACACAAAGATGAGTTATACACTTGTACTTGAAACGACGACAAGTCATTGGTAGTCACTGTCAACATCACGTCTTTGTAGGAAATTTTTTACTTTTTTGAAACATTACTAAATAGTCTGTGTTCTTGTTACAATACAAATTTAATTATAAATATAAAAAAAGTCTTCCTCAGTGTCACAGAATCGAACAAGCTAGAAACGTAAGGGTTTGATTACGTTTGCACACACGTAGCACAAAACAGACACTTAAAATAATACACACTAGTATCTTACACTCTAGCCGCTTTACTGGTTCAATACATACGTTGACAAAGAACACTTGTGCCCCATCGGGCACATTAGCATTAATGTGAACCCTTCATAGTTATATTGACACTGCAGCACACAAACTGCACTGATATTTAAATAGTTATGGTCTCTGTACAAAAGTCGATCCAACACCATCTTCAACATGTAGTAAGTACTATGTATATTTGGTCTCTCATGTGTCACTCAAAATGATGCAGTGGCGATTATCTAAAGAATACTACGTGACTAGACGTCAACAAAAAAACAAGACAACGACTGACAGTAACCACATTGACATCCAAAGCAAAACCCAGAAAGCAAGTGAACTCAGGCTTATCAAGAGTTCCAGAAGTATTGGGTGTTTTGACGTGATCCATCTTGGTTGTATTTGCTTTGAAACGTAACACAGTGCACACCAAGTGATACACCATTAACATCACTGGACACATTATGTAAGGACAGCATCATAGCAAATAAAAAACTTTTATTAATATAAGCATCAACATCAACGTATTATTAATACTCCATAACTAATGTCTTATGGCACATACTTCGATGGGTGTAGTTCCAAACAAATTCTTCTATGCTAGCCACATCAAATTAGTGATCACATGAATTCACACTAAAAATATCTTGATGTATAAATATACAATGGGAATGGCCATCAAGTACTCGACTGACTAATTTTATTCAGCTGTACTCAGATGAGTCATCTTTAACGGATATCACTATTAGTTCTTTAACAGATGGCATTTCACTTATTACTGAGATAACTAAGGGATAGTTGCACCATAGGTCTGCAAAGTACCCAACAATGTATAGCATTTCACTTGGGTGGGCGGGGGTTTGGTCTCACCATATATCACAAGAAAAATAACTTGCTACAGTGGTGCCACCTATTGAGTGGAACATACACAGTGACGCCATTGTGGATATCAGAACTGAGTATGGTGGGTAATAACTTGGCAACCATGTCATGTCAGCTGAATCCAACAGTGATCAAGTGTAGTTCTGGAAGCCATTTCAGATCAATCAAACTCTTATGTTCCACGACATGTATCGACTGGGCTGATTTGAACCAATATAAAATGCTCAACAATTTTATGGAGTTTGCGACCTTATGAGATCACCCTTAAAAAAGGGTGCATGTTTGCTGATCATATTCCTAAACACACGTGCAAGTATTGTGAGATGATATCACACATTGTCCCAGTGATCTCAGTGAGTAGTCCTCCTGTGTACGTGGGGTAATTGACGGGTCACTGCCACAAGTCTTCCGTTCTTCCAAACTTGAACACGAGGGAACTATGAAAATAACAAGAGGACAACTCATGCAAAATACATTAGTTACATAATATTATTATAATCTAAACTACTTATTGTTATGTATTTACTCTTAAAATTATATATTTGCTTTTAGGGGAAGACATGGCTGAAGAAATAAACATACGTCACATTTTCTTCAACTGAGCAGCATTTTATTTTATGCATAATACTATTACATATCCACTCTTAAAGGAAGACGGGGATCGAGAAATAAATGTAAACTTCACGTTATCTTCAACTGAGCAGCATTTAGTTATTTCTCAAAGAACAATTTGAAACTTCTCATACTATGTAGTATTCACAATCAGATCAGGGCAGTATAACTTCAACATATTTCTTCCACTATTTAGAACATTTTATTTAAAACAGAACAGACAGCCGTTGTTTAAGATTGTAACGATATTGAAAAGCAAATATTTTATGTTATCACTAGCTTAACTTGTATGCATACATACCCAAAAAATATCAGGGCATTCTGCAAGAACAACGCGATCCCTGGGTAGACATTGTCCTTTTCTGCATGACAAAAACAGATAAAGGTTATACATATTACGACAAAAGAATGTGAACATAATATACATAAACTGTTTATTAGTAAAATGCATTACACACCAAAATCACATAAATCTTGCAGAGTGATTTTGTTGTGTCGTCATGTTGATACAGGTGGATCACTTAACAACGTGTAGTAGAAAAAAACAAATTCTATAACGCATTTTGCAGAAAAATTTCACACAAATGCACACAGATACACAAACACCTAATTATATACACATTGTGTACCAGCGTAATACTCTCTGCAACAACACAGTGCAGTTCAGATTTCACTATCACATATGTTGACTTATAACCAGAACTAATTTGTTACGTCATGACATGGTTACCATGTTTAAACATTTGGTTGTTTGAAAACCGCATGATAACCAACTTAGTCCTCAACATCGAGTTTGAATTGGCTAAATTAGGAGCATGAAATACATATCACATGATACCTTTGCCACATATATTTGGTTATAATTGCACTCAACAGTGGCATAGTAACATGTTTGTCTGATTACTTGCGCTACTATGCCACTGTCTCACTCACCAGTGGCATGGTAACATGTTTGTCTAATTACTTGGGCTACTATGCCACTGTCTCACTTAACAGTGGCATAGTATCATGTTTGTTTGATTACTTACGCTATTATGCCACTGTCTCACTTAACAGTGGCATAGTAGCATGTTTGTTTGATTACTTGCACTATTATGCCACTGTCTCACTTAACAGTGGCATAGTAGCATGTTTGTTTGATTACTTGCACTATTATGCCACTGTCTCATTCAATTACAGCTACATGCAATTTACATTGGTGCCATTTGATTATATATATATTAATATATATATATATTAATATATATTCACTGTAAATAAGACTGTAAATAAAAGGGTGTTGATTCAATGCATTCATGTAGAACCAGTGAAGGCAGAGCAATGAGACTTACTTGGAACGACGTACTCGCCAAACAGAACCCAAGCTGCACATATGAGTGACGCAAAACTGACCAGGAAACCAATGAACAGCCAGATCCGGGCACCTAGAATAAAAAATCCATCGATGGACAAGCACCATAGCTTTATGGTAACAATGGTAGTAGTCTACAAAATGAATTACCGTATTCATTCTATTAAGCGGACATGTCGTAATTAGTGCACACCCCTCTTTTTAGAGGCATATGACACGGTGACAGTTACCTCCACTGCTGACCTTGACTGCTCAATCCATCATTCTAATTTAACCAATGTCACACTAGATTCAAAGCTCAGTGACGAACAAATATCAAAAAGCCCACCTAAATTATTAGACTACAGTGTTCTTGCATTTTGTTTGTCATATGTGAGATGCATAAATCGCTCTGCCAGTCACGTCTGCTGAGATGGCTGCACACAGGAACCCCAGAAAATGGGTGTACACCCCTGTATGCTTACTGAAACGAATGCCAAATTTAACACATTTCTTGTCTCAAATATTTGTTAAGTGAACTGTGCACAGAATATATACAGTACTTTATTAGTTGTTATAACATGTTAGAAAGACCACATCATCTGCATTTAACTACTTTGCCTCGTCATGTTAAACTGAACTTTGTGTAACATCAGAATGACAACTGTTGATGTTGCCCTACCTGTCTGCCCGAGACAACCACCGTTGTACGAATCACCTCTTACTTGACCATTTGACACAGAATTTACCCTGAAACATAACAGTAAATGTTATAATTTCTTCTGTAGTGCAGTATCCTGTCCGCAGGACTGCTCAATGTGTTTTACACTTCACCCCTGCAGATCTTTTCATTAAAACACCATGTCGATTTATATGGAAAGCATTCAGCTATGCTGCAAATACTGCACAAAGATTACTCATACACATCACTGTTGATAGCTAGAGATTCATTTATAGTGCTGAGTAAACTGAAGCAATATACAAACAAAATTGTCACAACTTTGAAACGGCTGCATGATGATTCGAAAAACATATTCTCAAAATTTATAGTGCATTGTTCTAACCACTATGAAATAATAATAATAATAAACTTTATTTATACACCATCAAATCCGGGACTAATGACCCCCGTTCACAGGTGTTTACAAATTGGCAATCATCTAAGAAGCATAAAAACACATTTAAGAGAAATAAATAAAATAAATAAAATTAGCAAACAATATCCTAGTATATACTGTATATATATATATATAAACCTAAGTATAGTAAAATTACGGGTAAATGGAATGATAAAATAAACGATTAGCAAAAGTGCCGAACAGCTGAACCTACTGGAAAAAAAAAATAAAAATAAAATAAAAGCCTAATTTACATTAAATAATTTGATTACATACTAAAATGTGATTCTGAGATAAAGATAAGACAAAAAATGTATTAAAACTATATGCATGAATAATACAAAGGTTAAATGATGTTTGATTATATTAGTTTGAGAAGAGAAATGTCTTCAATAATTTTCCAAACTGTCTAGTGTCCTCAATCGCGCGTAGTTCCAGAGGCAGAGAGTTGCACAATGTCGGCCCAGCACATGCAAACGCCCGGCGACCATAACGTTCTAGGGTCACGCGTGGAACATCCAGAAGCAGATCACCGCCAGAGCGTAGGGTCCTGCGTGGTGCATAACGATGTAGCAGTGACGCGTCCCGTGTGTACAACCATGAGTAACTTGTACTCGATGTGCTTTCTCACTGGGAGCCAGTGTAGCTGTTGTAGGACCGCAGTGATAGATCGCCGGTCATCTTGTCGAAGTTGCATCACAACATGAGCGGCTGACCGTTGGACTCTCTCTAGACGGTGCAGCAGACGGTCAGGTATACCAAACAGCATCGCATTTCCATAATCAATTCTGGATGTCACACGTGCATGGACAAGACATTTGTAGACACTTGTCGTCATTGCCTCTCGTACACGAGCAATTCTCGAGAGATGGTAGTAAGCACTTCGACATACATTTGCAACCTGCGTCGCCATCGATAAATCAGCATCGACTGCAACACCAAGGTCACGGATGATGGTCGATCTCGCTACATATTGTCCGCATATGTTGACATGATCAATGAGTATTGGTCTGCGCAAGCTCGATGAACGTATAACAATTGCTTCCGTTTTGCTCTTGTTGAGAACCAGTCCGTTGTCATAGAGCCACGTTTTAACTTCACTGATGCAAGCCTCCATTCTGATGAGATCATTTGTATGCTCAAACGGTGGAAAATCTACGTATAACTGCGTATCATCGGTGTACAGATGGTGTTGTACGTCATGTCGGTTGAGTAAATTCGTTAGAGGCGCAATTTAGGCATTGAAGAGCACCGGCCCAAGAACCGACCCCTGTGGTACTCCGGATCTCATCACGGTACACTCAGACACTTCTTTCCTGACATGCATGGCTAAGGTACGACCATATAGGTATGACGCCAACCACGCAAGTGCTTTGCCGCATATGCCATAGCCAAAGTCTCCGTAGTAAGATATCGTGATTTATTGTGTCGAAGGCTGCTATTAAATCGAGAAGCATAAGAAGTACTCCACGACGAGCATCAATCGCTTGCGCCACATCACTGTGAATGCGTAAGAGTGCTGTCTCCGCACTGTGGCGTGGTCGGTAGGCACTCTGGTAGACGCCCAGTATGCCATTCTCGTTCAGGACGCGTTGCAGTTGTCTTGAGCCAAAGCGCTGCATTGTCTTCGCCACAAACGAAATGTTCGATATTGGGCGGAAGTTAGACAGCACATTGACATCAGCACCTCGTTTTTTCAGTAAAGACGTTATGATGGCGTATTTCTTCGACTGTGGGACTAAAGCAGTGGAGAGCGATGCATTAATTATGTGTGTAATAACTGGACACAGCGCTTTAATGTTCTGTTGAAGGAGTGACGTTGGCAGCGGGTCCAGTTCGCATGACTTGGTAGCAGATGCTAAAATTATGTTCTTCATGTCTGCGGGTGAAGCAGCTTCGAAACATACTAAACGTGTAGCCACATTCATCACTATGTCTTCAGTTGACGATTGAGTCATATTGCGGCGCAATGCATCGATCTTCTCGGAGAAACTCTTCTGGAATTTCGCTGCAAGAGTAGCTAGTGTAGCATCCTCGGGTAGCGGTCGGTCTCCAGCTCGACCAAGTAGTGTGTTTGCGATCTGGTAGACACGTCGGATGTTGCCACCGGCACTTGTCATCTCAGTACGGTAGTAATGCGATCGTGCAGTCCTAAGTGATTTTTGGAATGCGTTGCGCAAACCGGTGTATATTTGATGATGTACAGTCAGTCCAGTTTGTCGCCAGTTATGCTCAGCACGACGTAATGCCCGCTTCTCGTCAGTTAGCTCGCTTGTATGCCACGGTGTCTTCGGCCTAGCTGTGATAGTCCGCGAGATTACTGGGGCATGAGCGTTAATGGTGCTACGTATGCATCCATCGTATCGATTGAGGATAACTTCAGGATTTTGTTCAGGAACGTTAAGATGTGATGCCGCGAGATCTGCGGTAAAACGGCTGACGTCAATGGCTGAGTACTTGCGGTATTGGACACGTTGCGCCATGCGCTCTGGTTTAGGTTGGCGTAATCCACATTCAATCACAAGGTGATCAGTGAGAAGAGTTTTGGCTCAACTGTTGTGGGTATGACGTGAGATGTTCCCGATGTGATAACCAGGTCCAGGATGTTGCCGCGCTCATGTGTTGCGTTTTGCACATGTTGTACAAAACCATGAGTCTCCAGCAAATCAGCCAAGTTCGTTGCTTCGGCGCATGTGGAATCACCATATCGTGTGTTGAAATCACCACACACGACAGTGTGTACTTATTATTATTCCACTAATATATATATATATTCCACCAAAACTTTCAACCTCTAGTTGAATGTTAGATACATATTTATACTTCAAGTGCGATGATGATCGATATTTTCACAAATGACTGGGAAAATGTCAGAAATAGGATGGATATTTTATGAATTCCATGACAATTGTGCCACTTGCATTGCATGAACCTATGGGTGACACACGTACAGGGCTGGGTCCAATTGTGTAATTGTAATTGATTACAGACAAATGCTGTAATTGCAATTATAATTGATTCTCGTTTTGAAAATATAATATAATTGTAAATGAATATTTTGTGTAACTGAAACAATTACATCAATTACAATCACTTACATACATAGTGTTTTGACAGAAGAAACAGTTGTCCTGGGGCACAGATTGTTTTCAACGTACACGATAATAAACCATATAAATACCCTATGCCTAAGTTGTCATCCCAATGTGTTATTCACATAACAGCAACAGTGCTAATTAACGAAGAAGCCATGTAGCTGACAGTGTCCAAGACTACTGTTTGCTCAGAGATTACCATCTGTCACTGTTCTCTGGCCAGGTTGCAAGGTACTATTGCAAGCTGGTTAAACTGGTCTAGAAGTAGTCTGGGTCACAGTACTTCCTCAGAAGAATATGTGGCAATTCTAGCATTGTCTCTTTTTTATTTTATTACGGATTTACTGGTTTGTCTAATTACTTGCAACTACGATTATTAACTGGAGGTTTCTGACTGTGAAAGTATGCCCCTTGATGCGATGCCTTTGTGGCTTCAGTGTCATCAACGTGTAAAAATTATATTTCGTTATGTAAAATAACCTTGCACCTCACCTGCTGACTTCAATTCCAATTTAATTAATTGTTTTGATTTTTTTAAATTTCATTCAAATTGAGACCATTTGTTTTAAAATTAATTATATTTCATGATTGACCCGTTCGACCCTACATACCCGTGCATGCCATATCATTGATAAACATGTTGGTAGGTCTCATTAATGCACCTGTAACTGTAATTAAAAATTTGGTGGTGTAACTGTAATTGATCTGAAAATGGTATTAGTGTAATTGCAACTGAAATGACAAATGAAAAGTAATTGTAATTGTAATTGATTTGTGTAACTGGACTCAGTCCTGCAGACGTTTATGTGATTAAAACTAAAGAAGTTATATAAATCGTGTTGACATACATGTGGGAATACTCACATAAAGAATGCTATAGTGCCTGCTACCCCAATGAGATGTGCAACATGGGGCATATCACTGTTATTTGGGTAGACGGCAGCACAGTCGATCATTATCCACCAGCCAACGAAAAACTGTAACCACACGATATCTAGAGTATAAACGTAACACAGGTTCATGTAATATTATTATTCATGTATAAACAACGACAAATTGCCACATCTGGTGCTGTTCTAGGCACTTCACTGCACTAGCAAATCTGTTAAACACATTTGTGTCTTGGCAGCTTGCACAATGTCATATTGACAGTGCAACAATTTGTCATTTACAAGTGGCCTTGTCTTGTTAGATATATCTGACAATTCTGGCGTATTAAAAATATTTGCACTACTTTTACTTTTTCTTTTGCACAATCAGTAGATCTATAATTTGCTTTATTAATGTATCAACATGTGTGCATAAAACCTCTCTTATTATCTACTAAACATACAATGTTCTTTTATTAACACTACTTCATCAAGTTCACGTGATCTGGTTAAGTAGTGACTGTGGTATTGAAATTTTATTTCCTTAAATTTAAGAAAAATAATTTATACAAATGTCATTACATTCATTGATATCCTTCAGTATTGAACATCTTCAGATTTTCAAATTAACTGCTACATGAAAACCTTTGACAATAAGCCTGCAGTCAAATCAATTTGTGCCAGAACTGCAACTATGTAGTGTATTTATAAGCACTACAGAAATGTTTGTTTCTTATTACCAGAATTCCGGCGATTATCGATGCAATCATATTTCTCTTCTCCGGCATATTCTGCAGCCAGTCCCAGTCGGGCAGGTCACATCGACAGTGATCTAGACAGCCGGACATCTTCCCTGCATCACAACACACACACTCACATGCTTCAATAATAATGTCTTGTTTATTCACACACTTTGGAAATTGGATCTCAGGGGTTTGACCAGACAACTGAAGCATGCCTCTGTATGCTATCCTAGGCTACATTAAATTAATATTGGCTATAACTTTTAACAGTTCTGTCAGTAATAAAATATATGGCATTTGTGGCAAATATGGACCCACCTCATTTTCACCGTTATAACTTGAGTTCTGCCTAACTTTGATACCTCAGTGCGTTAGTTCCACTATTCAACATCATCCCAGGCATGTTTAGATTACAAAAATAGTGTGTCTTAGCGCACTTTTGAAGCCCAAATAACGACCCGGTTTGTGCTAGTCTGCACGGCTGCGGTTGTGCGGTACCGCATCGCATGCGTAAAATGAGCGTTATAGCAGTGTATGTTGATGCAAACCAGGCTGCTATTTACACCTCAAAAATGTGCTAAACCGCAATATTCTTAAACGTAAATATACCTGGGATAATGATGAATGTTGGAACTAACACACTGAGGTATTAAAGTTAGGCCAAATGCAAGTTAGAACGGCGAAATCGAGGTGGGTTCGGATTCGACACAAGTGCCAAATATACTAATGCATATGTTAATTAAATAAATTGCATGATCTACTTCAATCTTGTAATGTAAATACTCCCTGGGCTGGGATGTGGCACAGGGTTTGGGTTAATTACTTAATAGGATGAAATCAACCTGGTCTGTACCATAAACAAGTACAGGACTCCGGGTATAGTATCACTAATCATTGTTATAGTTAATATAAATGACTCATAGTTTGTCTCATGACGACTAGTAATATTAGTAGTAGTACCGACACACATAATTTAGTCTAGTAAGACAACTTGATCCTGAAACCTCTAGTTTGAATAACCGCTTTAAATTACATAATCCAATTCGGACATGTTTGTACTTAGAATGATACAGTCCAATTACATCATCCGTTTAGAGTTAGTTCATGTAATGTACCTGATTTTTGTCAACACGACGGCTCTAAATGTTTCTTTGAGGAAGAGAAACCAAGGTGAAGGACATTGACACAAAGGTGCCACCTACTGGCAAGAAATTACGATGTCCGACATTCGCGCCATCGTTCGGATTATTTTGTACTTATTCGATCTGAATGACAGCTAGTTCTGGATTGCAACAGTTATTTCGCATACTGAACCACACATGGGTAAAACAATAGTGGGCAAGGATAGCGAATATCAAACAATGCAGCTGCCTACAGGGATCTTCAGTTATCTACGATTGCTTGAGTTCCTGGTTATTTGTTTCAACTTGTAGTGTATCGACTTTCGTGAAGTGTTATTAAGTCCTTCTTTAAGACTCAACTTCAAATTGTCGAAATTAGTCTCCACACGTCTTCAAATCAAGACAAGTTCAGCAGTAATGCCCAGTATGATGGCCCATATTACCTGGACTTGTAGAGATTATATTTCGCCAATAGGGTGCATAGCAATTGTTAGAAAAATTGTTTTAAGTGAAATACTTACAGTGGTTCAAAGATGAAACGACGCTTCGGAAAATGACGCTACGATCGTCTGCCAAATTGGTCATGGCGGTTTTGGCACTGTTGTCTTTGAATAGCCTCGTACTACGGTAAGACACAGTGTCGTGCTACCATACTGAACTTTACGGGGTCGTTTATTAACTTACTTCTGCTTGCTATTATAAGTAATAATTGTGTATATGTTCGACTAAAACATGAAATATGACGCATGTTTCCATCACCTTCTGTGCCGCCACCTTCTCACTTCTGTTTGTGTAGTTTGTTCATCAAAAAGTAATTTTAAATGGACATTCACAACACAAACCCAGTTCAAAACCCAGTGACCGACGCAAGATCCAGTAAGATCTCAAAGCTTACGCAAAGGGTAACCAAACCGAGAGAATGACCAAATAATATTGTGGGGCAAGATGTGCAATAGGGCAAAACGTACCTCTTATCACAGCAGATGCTACTTTTAGATATGCAAGCTACAGTTCAAATGTCAAATGATACCAAAACAATTTGGTTACGTTACACAGTACTAAAACAATAGTTAACATATTTTAAAAAACACTTAGCAATATTTAATAATATCTAACAAAAATAGAAAAAATGCAACAAGATTAATTTTTTTTTAACAGGATTGCCATCAAATACTATGTCTATGCCCACAAGGCAAGGTGTCATTGGCTTATTGAGAATCTAACTCTGTTTTAGCTGTGTGACACACCTCGCCAGATATCTGATAATTGTGTTTTTGAACATATTTAAATTGCTAAGTTATGGTTATTTCATAATTTTGCAAATTCAAAAAATATTGTGTGGTATTTTAGATTTTGAGCAATCCAAAATGGCTTCCAAAGCACAGCCAATAGCTATCAGATTCAACTGATGTGACTGGCTACCACAACAATGCTCACCACATTACCCAGTGTTGTGAATATCGACAACTCTCTGACCCATGTTCTAAATGAAACATGTTAGTAATGTCAAATGACACCTGTGACAGGACTAAGCATGACATCAGACAGAACCAGCCAACCATGACCTCAGTCACTTTTTCATTTTCCAAAATCAGGAAGTCCGTGTTCTGGCGTGCTCTGATGGAATCACTAGACCATGTATTTGTTGATCACCAGAAAGAATATTTCAAGATAAAATCTACAGTCTGCGTAGAGCCTGCCTACCAATAAACACCACTCAATACTGTTAACATGTAATATAATGAAACAAGTTCTTTTTTATTTACTGGAACAGGATTGTTGTAATAACATCGACAAGTCTGTATTCACATATTGTGCAACACAGAGGGGTGACAAGAAAAAAAAATACATGAATAAATCATAGGTGTGCAAATCGGATGTGGCTCACATATGCAATCATGACTTGTTACTTTGAATGGTAGGTGGTTGATAAATTGCACACTTCTTTTTCATGGCCACCTCTATCAATCAAAATGCCTGCAGGTAATAACATGGCCCCATTGATTTTGTCCTAGTTGTGTGCCATCAAGATAAAATTCAACAAATTGATAGTAATTCAGGTATATGAGGTCAGTGTGGTTATATGTGTTCGCTCCAGTGGACATCCATTCATGATACATTTGCATATCTATGCAGTGACCGCATCCTTTAAGGTTCAGCTCTAGTATATTAGGTTTGGATCGGTTGCTTGACGGAACTCTGTAAACTGTAAGTATATTGCAAATTTAATCAATGATATGTAACTGATTGAACAGTCAAGTACTTACGCATTAGTTTATATACTTAATCTAGAATCATCAGTGTATTGTAACTTTATTTTATTCTTTAGTATATTTGTATGATTTGTTTGTTGAACAGGAAAGAAGTGTGACCTTTTTATTGCCATGGGACTGCTTGATATACAATGGCCGGGCGGCATCACAATAATGATCTTTCTGTTAGTTTCTACAGGTGAGTGCCTTTAAGTATTCCCAAAATGAAATATGTATGAGTATGTAGACATACATACATACAAACAAGTAATGCATACATACATACATACATACATACATGTATACACTCACACATACACGCACTCACATGCACACACAAGTTGTCATACATATACATGGGCATCGGAATTGGAACTGGGGGGGCTTGGAAAAGCTGAGCTCTCCTGTACTGGGGGGGTGCGTGTTGGAAATATAGGCTTAGCCCCCCAATATTTTGACAAAGGGGTGAATTTGAAGGTTTTTGGTGAGCCTCAAGGCGGATGCAGTTGGGGGTGAGCCTCGGTGTGAGGGGGGTGCAGTTGAAGGGTTTGAGTTAGCTTCACCCTCTCCAATATTCACCACGTTCCAATGCCTATTACAGCATTACTGTCCTCCAGGTGTTGGCCATTAATTAGTGTCATTGATTTTTTGGTTTGGTTCGTTTTCCTACCTGCTGGCAGACGCACCAGAAACCTCCAACTGCACTCACCTTCAGTCTAATCAAAGACGTCCAACGACACCCCTTTCAGGCTTATCTAAATGTCCAACTGCACCCCTTCAGGATCACCTAAATCTTCTAATTGCACTCCCATGTGTCTTAAAATCAAACAATTTCTTTTGTTTCAATTGATTACAATACTGGTTTCAAAAAATGGTGTATACACGCTTACATTATTATATTTTATTTGGGTAAATGAATATACCTGATGTTTTTGTGCCAATATTTGTTATATCTTGGGGTCAAATAAACGTCTTGTTCTTGTTATTGTTCTTGTTCAGGATCACCTAAAGCTTCCAACTGCACCCCTTCCAGGCTCACCTAAAACCTCTAACTGCACCCCTTTCAGGCTCACATAAAACCTCCAACTGTACTCCCTTCAGGCTCATCTTAAACTTCCAACGGCAACTCTTTTAGGGTTACCTAAAACCTCCAACTGCACCCATTTCAGGCTCGTCTAAAACCTCTCCAACTGCACCACTTCAGGCTCACCTTAAATCTTCAACAGCACCCCCTTTCAGGCCCACCAAAACCTCCAACTGCACCCCTTCAGGCTCGCCTAAAACCACCAACTGCACCCCTTTCAGGCTAACCTAAAATTTCGAACTGAATCCTCTTCAGGCTCACCTGAAACCTCGAACTGCTTCCTCTTTGGGCTGACATTAAACCTCCAACTGCACCCCCGTTCAGACCCACCTAAACCTTCAACTGCACCCCTTTCAGGCTCACCTTAAACCTCCAACAGCACCCCCTTGAGGCCCACCTAAACCTCCCACTGCATCCCTTCACACTCACTTTAAACCTACAACTACATCCTATTTAGGCTCACTTTACACCTTCAACAGCACCTCTTTCAGGCTCACCTAAAATCTCCAACTGCACTGTATTCAGGCTCACCTAAAACATCCAACTGCACCCCCTTCAGGCTCACATTAAACTTCCAACTGCACCCCTTCAGGCTCACCTTAAACATCCAACTGTACTTTATTCAGGCTCACCTAAAACATCCAACTGCACCCTCTTCAGGCTCACCTGAAACATACAACTGCACCCCCGTCAAGCTCACATGAAACATCCAACTGCACCCCTTCAGGCTTACCTTAAACCTCCAACTGCACTCCCTTCAGGCTCATCTAAAACATCCAATTGCACTCCCTTCAGGATCACCTTAAACCTCCAACTGTACCTCTTCAGGATCACCTTAAACCTCCAACTGCACCCCTTCAGGCTCACCCTAAAAATCTCCAACTTTACCCCGCTTCAGGCTCACCTTGAACCTCCAACTTTACCCCCTTCAGGCTTACCCTAAACCTCCAACTGTACCCCTTCAGGCTCACCTAAAACCTCCAACTGCACCCCTTTAAGCTCACCTTAAATCTCCAACTTTACCCCGCTTCAGGCTCTCCTTGAACCTCCAACTGCACCGTATTGAGGTTCACATAAAACATCCAACTGCACCCCTTCAGGCTTACCTTAAACCTCCAACTGCACTCCCTTCAGGCTCACCTAAAACATCCAACTGCACCCCCTTCAGACTCTCCCTAAAAATCTCCAACTTTACCCTGCTTCACGCTCACCTTGAACCTCCAACTTTACCCCATTCAGGCTCAACTTAAACCTCCAACTGTACCCCCCTTCAGGCTCACCATAAACCTCCACCTTTACCCCCTTCAAGCTCACCTTAAACCTCCAACTGCAACCTCTTCAGGCTCACCTTAAACCTCCAAATGCACCCCTTCAGGCTCGCCTTAAATCTTCAACTTTACCCCGCTTCAAGCTCACCTTGAACCTCCAACTTTACCCCCATTCAGGCTCATCTTATACCTCCAACTGCACCCCCTTCAGGCTCACCTTAAACATCCAACTGCACCCTCTTCAGGCTCACCTTAAACCTCCAACTGCACCCCTTCAGGTTCACCTTAAACCTCCAACTGACCCCTTACAGGCTCACCTTAAATCTCCAACTCCACTCCTTCAGGCTGACCTTAAACCTCCAACTGACCCCTCTCAGGCTTAAGGCTCACTCTCTTCCCCCATGTGGTTCATTCAAACGGAACTCTTTCTCTCCTTGCTTTGGGAGGGGGTTCATTTTCACCCATCACATCCCACCTGAGGTGTGTCAATGACACTACAGCTGCATGTGTCAACTCTTGTCTTTAGGTTTGCTGACTGCGATGCCAACAACCGACACAATGCCACTAATTGACACAGACATGACAACCACAATGCCTGGAGGCAGTAACACTAATATAGGTAAGATGTACATGCTGACAAGGAAACATTAGTCAGCAAACTGTCATATCTATGTGTACCGTCTCAGAATTCAGAAAGGGAGAGGCTAACAAGTTGTAAGCTTAGTCACCCATTAATTTGCCATGCTAACAGGAGGCCATATTTACACACTTCAAAGTGAGCAGTGTCAAATCAGATTCACAATGGGCTATTGGTAAATAACCTCACAATTAAGCCAGGGGTTGTAGTTGACTACCCTACCCCTGGCAGATATCCTACACAATATATGAAAGTGTTTACTGCAATAGTTGCACTTCATCCTAGTTGTTGAATTATGTAATATGTTATGTTTTTAGGGATGCATTTTACTCAAAAACTACTTGTTATTGTCTTAATTTGTTTCCATTATGAAAATAAAATATGGCATTGTTACAGTTCCCTATGGAGATACATGATATCATTAATATGGCATGTGTATGACTCAGCCTTTCTCATTATGTACCAATCCCCAGTGACAAGACATTTTCCATATCCTCTTTCCAGTAAGTACATATCATGCATGAATGTAATATCTGAAAGCAATCTCTATGCAAATGTTTCTGCCTTTTCTGGTATGAATGAAGTAAGTGTATTCAAGCGGAAAGGTTTCTAGGCATATGTCATTAAAAGTTTGATAGGGGTTGATGAGTTATGAAGTGCAAGCAGGGAACATGTAGACATTTAGGTGTTTATGCTTGTACAATTACAGACACGACAGAGTTTTTGCTACTGTTGCCCATATTCAAACTAAACAATCCAAAAACCAATTCATATGGCCATTTTAACAAGTCACTTGGGCGGCATATTTTAACACAGCAAAAATAGCTGGGGAGTGATTCCGTCCTAGCCAACATATTTCTGTCTACTGAATGACTGGTTCTGCATGGTAGCTGTGATTCTGCAAGCAGAGCCCTTTGCATTAGCCAGGTTACATAATGCCAGTAGGGTAAGTTTGTTATCATATCACACAAACATATTTTGAACCACCCCAATGCACTAAGGGGTCAGCCTCTTTCCTATGACCTTTGTCATATATAGGGCCTATATAATATTTTTTGGTAACCCAGGTGGAATGTACCCAAGGTAAGGGTTTAACCACAACCCATTATAGATGGCATCATCTGTGGTGTACTTAAAGTAATAATTTACTGCCAGTGAATGAGTGAAGTGGAGTTGTTTTATACGAAGGCAGTGGCCATTCAGGTGATATGAATCAAACTAACCTGGCAACAACATGTCACTGAGAAATAGAACCTACAATCTTATCTGTTATCCATAGCATATTCATGACTGTGTCTTTATTGTTCAAAGCCAGCCAGGCAGACATAATTATGGCAGGTTTTGTGAGTATCTGCTATAAGATAATTAGTACAGTAATAGCATACGTACGCTATAATAAAGAGCGTGCAGTTACTGAACATATTACTGATGTGTATGGTTATTTAAAGCTGTATCTTATGTATACCAACATTACATTTCTAGAAGATATTGTAATATATTAGTGGGAGTAATTTATCCAAATGGAATTGCTATTTTATTGCACACCAGCATGAAACATGCACTTGCGTAACATAAAATTGCATGGGGTAGTTGACTACTGGCAGATATCCTACGCAATGTGTGAAAATTAATTGAATTAGTCTACAGCTGTAGTTGGATGTAAAACTGTCAGTCCATTGTGCCATGCTGCACCCCAAATCAAAGGGCATGTTACTGGAAATCCCAATATAATTACGTGTTCGAGCATTTTTACAAGCGGCTGAGCTGTAATGTTTATTCAAATAATTACTTCTACTTCCTGAACATTACATGTATTATCAGCCACGATTGGCCAAATAAAAAACAGCCGAATCTTAGATTTTGTACTTATGGGTATAACCCTCTCTTCTGAGACAGTAATTTTGTTTTAAGACTTATTCATGCTACTAGCACTACACAGTCAGTAGACAATTGTTTCCGTTCATTTATAGCCCTCTGTGAGAATCAGTAGGGCCAACATTGTAAAAGGTAAGGTAAGTTCTTATATAATGAAGTATCTGGTCCTCAGGACTGCTCAATTGGCTTTACATTTTACTCCCTGCCATGGCAGGCATGCTCATTCGAACATCATCTCAACTCCTCTGGGAAGCATTCAGCCATGCTGCAATTAATGCATGAAGACTATTCGTATGTACACAGACATCCACCACTATCTATTGCCAGGTACTCATTCATACAACTGAGCGAATGGAACAAAATAGAGTGATTGAACATGCGCAAGGTTTGACATGGCAGCACAGTATTCAAATCTGGGTTCTCTTGATTGAGACTCCGATGTTCTAGCCACTAGACCGCTCATTGTGATCTAGCTAATCTACACTGTTACTTCTATTAACATTTTCAAGACCATTCAATGTTTTAGTGACTTCTATTTGGTCTACTCTTACATTAGTGAAGACTGGGAAATCATGGTGTTGATGTTGTTTTCTTTGTCTTCTTCAGCTCTCATTGCTGGCATAACAGGTGGAGTTGTTTTCTTGCTCCTCATTGTCTGCTGCTGTTGCTACCGTATCAGGAAGAAGTAAGTAGAGTATAAGTATTTCATTCTTTTGTTTATATACTCTATGGACTATAAGACAGTGTGAACACATCTGTAAATGCCAGAATAATCAGCTAAATTGATTGAGAGCATCAAGGGCAAGAAGAAGTCATAATCAACAAATGCTAATTCTTGGCATGTTGTAGACCTGTTGCATACATGTTCACATGCCTTTTAAAGAAACATTTTATATGCAAGATACCTGCCTAAATAAACTACCATATCAATTGTCATGTTTTTACAGTTATCTGACAGCGTTTATCTACAATACTAGTATTTAATATAATGTTTTTATGCCTGTAAAATTTTGCTGTTATCTGGAAAACAAATATCAGAATTAATACATTACGGAAATAGTCATTATTTATTGGAGGGAAGGGGGTGGCCCAGATGAACCAGAGGACATAACCCCACCTGAAATCCTACCCACCCTAAACCTTGTGTACAATAATGTGTCCCACCCTCTAATAATGAGCATTGAAGTCTAACCCCTAGTTTAATCAATGTAAATCAATTATAGTTGGCAATAATCTGTACACTGAAAATATACCCACCCCCAGATCTGAATTCCAACTCACCACCAAACCCACTCAGCCCCACCTCAGATTCCTCTGCCTCATCCCAGTTGATAAATTATGATTAAGGACATCACAAAATGGAAATATGGGTGTAAATCTCTCTCTGCCATGTGTAGTTGATTAAAATACAGATAATGTCAGATATACAGCTTATTAAAGCCTTTCATGTTAAAGCAGCTTCCTCAATTGGTTTATCCGGTTTCTTTCTTTTTCTTTTGTTCATTTTTTAGTTTGTTGTCTTTTTATCCAGTTTCAATGATGTCAAACATGTAATGTATGAATAATTTAAATGATATCCACAGGTCTTTGTGAAATTAATTTTAAATGAGTGAAAACATTGAATTAAGGAGACATTTCAAACATAGAATTTGCAGGATAATTATGAAATTTTAAACATTAACAATTATTCTGACAGAAGTAGGAGTATATTGTGACCACAATCTATCATGTATACATATATTTCTGTTTGCAGAAATGCAAAAAAACCACTAAAGATGCAGAAGAACAAGATTCGAAGCTGGACCCAGCGACTCAAGCGACATAATATGCTGGAGACAGAACAAAAATATTAACACTGACAGAACTGTTGTGGAAATGTCATCATCGTGAACCAGGGGGCGCCACTGACTACATCAGTGTCAATACCCCGACATATTGACTTCTCAAAACTTGGATTTATCACTTGGAGTTAATAATCCGAGAACCTTTAAGATTTCGGTGTTTTGGGATTGTCTGTCATTACGTCTCACTACTGGTGGGATGGGTGATGAGACATTCTTGTGTGTCATTACTTCTCACTACTGGTGGGATGGGTGATGAGACATTCTTGTCTGTCATTACTTCTCACTATTGGTGGGATGGGTGATGAGACATTCTTGTCTGTCATTACTTCTCACTGCTGGTGGGATGGGTGATGAGACATTCTTGTCTGTCATTACTTCTCACTATTGGTGGGATGGGTGATGAGACATTCTTGTCTGTCATTACTTCTCACTGCTGGTGGGATGGGTGATGAGACATTCTTGTCTGTCATTACTTCTCACTACTGGTGGGATGGGTGATGAGACATTCTTGTCTGTCATTACTTCTCACTGCTGGTGGGATGGGTGATGAGACATTCTTGTCTGTCATTACTTCTCACTGCTGGTGGGATGGGTGATGAGACATTCTTGTCTGTCATTACTTCTCACTGCTGGTGGGATGGGTGATGAGACATTCTTGTCTGTCATTACTTCTCACTGCTGGTGGGATGGGTGATGAGACATTCTTGTCTGTCATTACTTCTCACTACTGGTGGGATGGGTGATGAGACATTCTTGTCTGTCATTACTTCTCACTGCTGGTGGGATGGGTGATGAGACATTCTTGTCTGTCATTACTTCTCACTGCTGGTGGGATGGGTGATGAGACATTCTTGTCTGTCATTACTTCTCACTGCTGGTGGGATGGGTGATGATACATTCTTGTCTGTCATTACTTCTCACTACTGGTGGGATGGGTGATGAGACATTCTTGTCTGTCATTACTTCTCACTGCTGGTGGGATGGGTGATGAGACAGTCTGTCATTACTTCTCACTACTGGTGGGATGGGTGATGAGACATTCTTGTCTGTCATTACTTCTCACTACTGGTGGGATGGGTGATGAGACATTCTTGTCTGTCATTACTTCTCACTACTGGTGGGATGGGTGATGAGACATTCTTGTCTGTCATTACTTCTCACTACTGGTGGGATGGGTGATGAGACATTCTTGTCTGTCTTACTTCTCACTACTGGTGGGATGGGTGATGAGACATTCTTGTCTGTCATTACTTCTCACTACTATGTGGGATGGGTGATGAGACATTCTTGTCTGTCTACTTCTCACTGCTGGTGGGATGGGTGATGAGACATTCTTGTCTGTCATTACTTCTCACTGCTGGTGGGATGGGTGATGAGACATTCTTGTCTGTCATTACTTCTCTCACTGGTGGGATGGGTGATGAGACATTCTTGTCTGTCATTACTTCTCCTGCTGGTGGGATGGGTGATGAGACATTCTTGTCTGTCATTACTTCTCACTGCTGGTGGGATGGGTGATGAGACATTCTTGTCTGTCATTACTTCTCACTACTGGTGGGATGGGTGATGAGACATTCTTGTCTGTCATTACTTCTCCTACTGGTCTTCTTGTCTGCAGGGTGATGAGACATGTACTGGTGGGATGGGTGATGAGACATTCTTGTCTGTCATTACTTCTCACTACTGGTGGGATGGGTGATGAGACATTCTTGTCTGTCATTACTTCTCACTACTGGTGGGATGGGTGATGAGACATTCTTGTCTGTCATTACTTCTCACTACTGGTGGGATGGGTGATGAGACATTCTTGTCTGTCATTACTTCTCACTGCTGGTGGGATGGGTGATGAGACATTCTTGTCTGTCATTACTTCTCACTGCTGGTGGGATGGGTGATGAGACATTCTTGTCTGTCATTACTTCTCACTGCTGGTGGGATGGGTGATGAGACATTCTTGTCTGTCATTACTTCTCACTACTGGTGGGATGGGTGATGAGACATTCTTGTCTGTCATTACTTCTCACTACTGGTGGGATGGGTGATGAGACATTCTTGTCTGTCATTACTTCTCACTGCTGGTGGGATGGGTGATGAGACATTCTTGTCTGTCATTACTTCTCACTACTGGTGGGATGGGTGATGAGACATTCTTGTCTGTCATTACTTCTCACTGCTGGTGGGATGGGTGATGAGACATTCTTGTCTGTCATTACTTCTCACTGCTGGTGGGATGGGTGATGAGACATTCTTGTCTGTCATTACTTCTCACTACTGGTGGGATGGGTGATGAGACATTCTTGTCTGTCATTACTTCTCACTACTGGTGGGATGGGTGATGAGACATTCTTGTCTGTCATTACTTCTCACTGCTGGTGGGATGGGTGATGAGACATTCTTGTCTGTCATTACTTCTCACTACTGGTGGGATGGGTGATGAGACATTCTTGTCTGTCATTACTTCTCACTGCTGGTGGGATGGGTGATGAGACATTCTTGTCTGTCATTACTTCTCACTGCTGGTGGGATGGGTGATGAGACATTCTTGTCTGTCATTACTTCTCACTACTGGTGGGATGGGTGATGAGACATTCTTGTCTGTCATTACTTCTCACTGCTGGTGGGATGGGTGATGAGACATTCTTGTCTGTCATTACTTCTCACTGCTGGTGGGATGGGTGATGAGACATTCTTGTCTGTCATTACTTCTCACTACTGGTGGGATGGGTGATGAGACATTCTTGTCTGTCATTACTTCTCACTGCTGGTGGGATGGGTGATGAGACATTCTTGTCTGTCATTACTTCTCACTGCTGGTGGGATGGGTGATGAGACATTCTTGTCTGTCATTACTTCTCACTACTGGTGGGATGGGTGATGGATTCTTGTCTGACTGGTGGGATGAGACATTCTTGTCTGTCATTACTTCTCACTCTGTCATTACTTCTCACTACTGGTGGGATGGGTGATGAGACATTCTTGTCTGTCATTACTTCTCACTACTGGTGGGATGGGTGATGAGACATTCTTGTCTGTCATTACTTCTCACTACTGGTGGGATGGGTGATGAGACATTCTTGTCTGTCATTACTTCTCACTACTGGTGGGATGGGTGATGAGACATTCTTGTCTGTCATTACTTCTCACTGCTGGTGGGATGGGTGATGAGACATTCTTGTCTGTCATTACTTCTCACTGCTGGTGGGATGGGTGATGAGACATTCTTGTCTGTCATTACTTCTCACTGCTGGTGGGATGGGTGATGAGACATTCTTGTCTGTCATTACTTCTCACTGCTGGTGGGATGGGTGATGAGACATTCTTGTCTGTCATTACTTCTCACTGCTGGTGGGATGGGTGATGAGACATTCTTGTCTGTCATTACTTCTCACTACTGGTGGGATGGGTGATGAGACATTCATTCCTTTCTACTACTGCTTAGATTGAGCAGGTTCTTGGAAACACAGGATGAGAACAAAAAGTGGCACGAAGTATGAGTAATTCAGTGAACTTCTGTACATAGTGCGGGGTAAATACCAGGGCCAGGCCAACCACCCCTGGCTCGCGAGGATGGCTGATGCAGCTAATGGAAGATGAACTTCCAACAGTGATATGTAGGCAGACACCAGTGACACAATGTTATTGTTTTAGACATGAAGAAATGACAAATAGAGTGCATTCTGACCCATGTCACATAGAGAATAGGTTGAGGTGGATGTAATGCTGTGTTCCAATGGGCTCATTTATATCGTATACATGACTTTGTGAACTTGAAGTTCAGGAGCAGTCCGAGTTTACCACTGATAAGTTTTTATGCATCTAGGTCAAGTACACATTATGAAGTCGTATTCACTGCATACAGGAGGTGTTTGGAATGCAACATAAGTCCTGCAGGACAGACGGTTTATCCTGAAGAAAGAAGGTAACAGCAGTTATGTGATAACAAATTCATTGAACTATCTATAGACAACAGGATCTGTGTACATGCCTAAATATGTACTCTTCGTGAAAATGTTCAACAAGTTGGAAAAATGAAAGAAAATGTTTTCCTTATTACACAACTATGAAATTCGACTCGCATCGATGTTCTGACTGTTCCTGATGAAGGCTACCGAAGGCAGTCAAAATGCCAATGTGAGTCAAATTTCATAGTTATGTAATAAGAAAATGTTGTTTAAGCATGCAATCTTCAATTAAAACTGCTTCACATGTTGCCTAAACATTTCATGCAGAAGAGTTTCTGGGCAAAGGGCAATGTATCAGTTTTGTTGGTTTTGAAAAAAAGTGCTTTTGTCTTTCATCCTCCTAGTTTAAATGGAAACTTGTATATGATTTTGGAATATATTAAGAATCAAAATTCAAAGAGAATGGTAGCAAGGTGTGAAATACAGTTTTTTGCAATTTGTTTTCAAAATGCAATATATCAAAATTTGTTGTCACGTTTTGGCATAAACTAGATATTGTGTTAGCTCAGCGTGCGGTTAAACAAACATTTTGTCCCTGTTCAGGTGAAAATCCAGAAATAACGTTTATCACCTTTTGTACTGACACCCTTCATATATCAACACTAGAGAACTCAATTTGTCTCAGAACATAAACTTCCGATATCAGATTAAATTACTTTCATCTAGCATAGAACATCAATATTTTATGATTTGGACCAATACTGTTAATATATTGATATCATATCAATGTTTTATCTTTTGTTTGTAATCATCATGTCAATGTTTACAAACTTTTGTCTGGGGGGTGCGAGGCCAGATGAAAGTAATTTCATGTGATAACGGACACTGACATGATCCCTTATAAATTTATGGAGCTATAACTATATGTCATTACATTCACTAGTTACTGCAACTATGTTTACCCTAGGTTATATTAATCTAATTAATCATATGCTACATTTGTGAATGAAGGAAGCCCACCCATGTCAAAGCGAAAGTTGTAATTTGTATTATTTATATGTAACATACTTTGATCATGTGTATGTAATTATGTATGCATCTATGTTTTAATGGCATATACACTGCTGTACATGTATATAAATGTATTGTTTTATGATACACACAACACAGACAATATTTCACTTGTTTGGAAGATAATGATGCATGTACACAGTGGTCGACCTTTAATAAAGTGTCTCTCACCATCTTGCCTTGCAGCAAATAAGACTTTCCCCATAATAATTCTGCGTAGCGAGACCACCCTCTTTTAAGATCATTGTATCTTTGTAGAAGTGTGGTAGCCTTGTTAGAAGGGGATTACTCACATAAAACATACACCATGTGTCTGTCTTATGGAAATATATTTATTACATTGAAAATGACTACCCAGTGTGGGAAAGAATGGAAGAGGGTCGAACAGATGTTTTTTTTAACTATTGTTCAACCGCTTAATTTGTTGAGACTCATGCAAACACTCCAAAGTATTCTAGATAGTTCTTAATTGTGGCAAATAATTGGTGAAAATGATCAAGTCTGGGGAATAAATTTGAATCAAATTCTCTTCTTTTCATAAATATTATTTAAAAATTATGTTTCAGTTACCATTGGAAGCATTCTTCAGGAACTCAACTGTAGGACTTTTGTTTAACTTCTGCTCACCAGATGGCATGGCGAGCAGGCTATCTCTCACATATCATTAAGAAGGCTACCTGGACATTGTAAATGACACCAATATTGAATCGTGAAAATGGATACTGACTCGGGCACATGTGGGATAGCCTGCTCACACCATCTGGCGAGCTGAGGAAAACTGAAATACAACAATTAATTTTCTGATGAAAGCAACCGACGGTAGCTGAAACAGTCAAATTTTGTAATGAACAGAACTTTTGGTTTGTAATGGTGTAAAAATTCATTAAATGTATAGTGTATAAAATATTATATATAAAGATGTGCCTCTGGGTTGACCAAGGAGCAATGGTCTTATGAAAACACTGCCACTTACTGTGCGTATGTGCTTATATATTACTTGTATGCAACGGATATGAAGCATATTCATAAAGCATGGTAAATTAGCTTTAAATATGCCTGCACAAAGTCACACAAGCATAAAGCTATTATGCTTTATTCCACAGTTAATGTACATACACATGATCAATATGCCACAATATGCAACTTGTGGGGTTATCAGATCTGTTTTCTACGCAGTTTACACATTTGTTATACAACATATTGTATCGCTGAACAAAGGATAAACATTGTGCCAATGTTAATCTAAGTAGGATTATGGATTATCTCAAAACACTGCTGAACACTACACAAAATGGGTCAGTTATCCTTAGATCTCCTTCCCGCTAAGCAAAACTTTTAATCAACACACCGACCCGTGATAATATCCTTGTTCCTCATGCTATAACTATCGCATAAAAATGTAAAGCTAAGTTCTTACATGGAACAGTATCCAGTGCATAGATTTCTCAAAATGCTTCTCTGGGAAGCATTCAGCCATGGTGTAATTTATGTATGATGACTATTTGTTCACATATATATCCACCACTGTCATGGTGTCGGGGTTCTCATTTATAAAACCGAGTGACTAGACCAACGTGGAGTGAACGGAACTGCCGAAGCTTTGAAACGGCGCAAGAAAATCTGAATCCAGATTCTCTCCATTGTTCTAACAACTATGCCACTACACCCCACCCATTCATGCATACTGTTGACATTGAGCCATCTCGACACAAATCTCAAATTTGCACCATTATGAGCTGTGAGTTTTATGGAAAACACACCAATGTACATAAGCAAAACCCCTCATCTATGAAATCAATTTTGTGTGGTGTTCTACTTCAGTGTTTTGAGATTACCCCTTATCATTGTTCTCTACTGCACCAGTGCATCTCAGCCATTGAGATCTGCGTAGCATTCAATAAATATACAATGGCACAGTGAATACTGTATACGTCATGGGACCATAGTTATATCACACAGCAATAAATATACTGATATATTAGTACATGGATGTGTTGAATATATATAATATATATACATGTTTTCATGTACTGCCATCCAACATAGAGGTATGCACATTTCCCACACATACATATGTACCTACACATATACGTATCATGTTATGGATGTACACCTCATGTACATGAACAATAACTAATCATATAACTATAAATAACTAAAACCTTTGGACAGTTCTTACATACAAGCAATTATGTACAAGTGTGTTGTGTGTGTGTGTGTGTGTGTGTGTGTGTGTGTGTGTGTGTGTGTGTGTGTGTGTGTAACGGTATATAATATGCTCATATATAGACTTAATTTATTTATAGTAATATCTAAAACTAAAACCTTTGGCCATATTAACTAACAGTTTTACTCTGCTGACTAGATGAGTAGATCACAATACTTGTGTGTTACCATCCTGTACTGCCAGAGGCAGTTATAAAGAAAATGATTGTCCAGCACCAAGTTCATTCCACTCAAAGGATTGGTCACAGAAACTTACCTAAAACTTAATACTGGGGTTTTTGATCCAGACATAAATTGGTTAAGTCTAATAAAATCTATGTTTTACTATATTAAAATTAAACAAATTGTCAGTACTATTGGTTCCAGAAACAGATGACACAATCATAATCATGCACACGACCTCTGTCAAACAAACAATGTTTACACATATACATTATGTTAATATTATTATTCTCAGATCAATCTTTCCGACACACATTTTTCATTTAAACAACTTTTCCCTATGTTTTTGTTGCAAAAAACCCAGAATTTCTACAAAATATATACGATGGAATGTCCAATAGCTTCACATATGCGGCAACCATTTTATAATGCAACAGATTTAGTTGCTAGGCAATAAGTCATGTGATGAATCCATCAGTTGTTACGTTGAAATTGCACCAGGAGTTGTCCTCCATGCCCATAGCATGCAATAGATACCAGAAATAGCCTTTTAACAGATGCTATCAGTTGAAGGCTTCTTCTTCGCTGTCCACCGGTCGCACCTTCCTCGTCAGCGCCACCTCTCCTTCCAAGTCGGAACTATTATTAACAAAAACACATCGCATAAGATATCAAATAAAGAAAATGCTTTCAAGTTTTATTTGTTACTATAACAAGTAATGGTTGTAAAAGTAGACAACACCTACATGAAATTCAGAATACTAATAGCAATGATGACCTGAATAAAAGCATGGTTTACTACTCCCAGTTACAGACAGACAGACGGACGGACGGATGTACAGACAGGTTTCATTTTCAAATAGTAAACACTGGCTACAGCGGGGGCAGGCGTGACTAATTCAAAGTTCCTGTGATTGCTCATTGAAGTTGGAACAAAGTATAAATGATTCTACGAACTTCCTGCTAATATTATTACCACCCCTGGCTAGAGAGGAGGATTCTGGGTAATGGAACAGACATGGTCACTTTAAGAAAGTCCCTTTCAGTGTTTAAATCAATTCTGAAAGTGATGATTAAAAAGTGTAGATCAGAAGTAATCTCTCACCCATAGATGACGTCATCGTCAGAGTCGTTCAACATGGACAGGGCAGGGTTGTCTTTGAAGTGTGACTCTGCAAGGAGATACAAACAACTGAAGTATATACACAAATTACATTACTACTGCAGCATGACATCTCATAAAAACCTTTGTCTTACGTTTTTGTTAAAGAAACACTATTGTAGCCAGAATTTCAACGAAATACACGATGGAATGCAAGAATGCATCCAGTGTTCGGCATCCTTTTTTGATGGTCTGACAGAGGTTTTGCTAGGCAACAGATCATGTGTTGGATAGGTCAATTGTCATTGGTTGATATAGTGTATTCTTTGAACCAGACTTCTGCTTGATGGCAATTACTACATAACTATGGATTCGTAAACCATGGAATTGAAATAATTTAATGAAAACCTTACTGAAAATAAACATAATTCTTTTCAAATCAATTACCGGTAGTGATGTAATTTTTGATTTATAAAACTGGTAGTTTAGTGTACCTCCAACATAAACACTACTTAAAATATCAATATTAAATAGTTCTTCTACAGACTGTTGAACACAAGGTGATAAATACATTCACAGTTTAATCAAGGAAATATATTAATTAACATTAACGTTTAAGGAAATACGTTGGGTTGGAATGCAGCCTAACAGGAAGACTGGTGTGAAGCTGGATGAGATTAGCAGGCCACTTGGCATGGATAGATGCAGGCAAACTTGCAAGGAAAACAGAGGCGGAACAACACCAAGGACGCAGGAGAAGGGGAAGGCCACAGCTGAGATTGGAGGACTGTGTGAGGAGGGACATGAGTTGATCGGGTGAGGATGAAAGATGGAGAGAGAGGGGTCTACTGACAATAAGTTATGGAAAGAACAGACAGGTTCAACAATGCTACATGTGACCTCACCCTGTACAGGGAACAGGGAGGAAGAAAACAATACAGCCTTACCGTAAGCAGCGTTTTTGGAGGGTGAATAGACGAAGGCCATTGTGTAGAGGTAGAAGTTGAGGAGTCCGTAGAATGAGAGGAACTCGGCTGAGTTCTGATAATGTGTTGTCATCTCCGACATAAGGTTGTCCTGTAATTCACTGACCCCAAAGCGAAGCACCATGATTGTGATACTGATCGCCAGTACAATCAGCATGAGCGCCGTCATGAACTTGAGTCTCAGATCTGGTGTGGCAGAAACAAAGACGTTAAAAGGAAACAGCATGTTCCAAGTTTTCATTTATTAATGAATATAATGTTCTTAAGACTATATAAATATGTTAAAGTTATACAGCCCCCCAAATTGTGTTTAGTAATCCCATAATAACGTTCACAATTTTGAAGATGTGACCCTGGAGCATATTCAAATGGTAAACAAAACATCCAATTTCAAAAAAAGATTTATTAGTAATAATGCTGACGCGGGCAAAGATAACCACGATAACCTTTGAAGTTCAATGGTTCCCATTTTCTCACGTTCAACACAGCAGGCTTTCTGTCACAAATTACTACACTGGTTAAATTCGGGTAGAGGAACAGACTGGATCCCTTTAAGGGGCCATTTAAATCAATGTATCACCAATGCTCACCTGTACATGGTATACAATTATGGAATTCACTAGACAGAAACATCAAATGTGCCAAATCAACTGTTAGTTTGCAGAGAAAATATAAATGGAACAATTTTCAGTATTATCAATGGCTGGATTGAAAAGAAGTACATGTGCTACAATATCATGTTATTATAATTGTTTATATAACAGGGTAAACATGTCAAAGTTATTTTTAATTTTAAGTTGTTGTCTTGTACTTTATTAACTTATTATATATATGATAACTTGAATATTGTCACAAATGGGGAAGTTTTAGACTTCTGCTTTCTCCATTTCCACAAGAAAGTGTAATTAAATATTGTAATTAAACACACAGTATTTATACGTAAGAAGTACTGCATGTGAATTGTTTAATGGAAAAACATGATATATAAACTTTTGTGTTTTATAAAAACTCACTTCTGTATATCATCCTCAGAGTGTAGATAAAAATTGATACATCATCAAATAAATACGTTAAGAATCGTTTTATGTCCATTTCAATCCTGAAATTTTGTTCATTCAAAAATGTTGCCCAAATGGACATTTAGTACATTTTCTCCTGAAATCTTTCACGTGGAGGTAACATTTATTGTATTGCATTGGCTGGTAACCATGGAAACTCACCAAAATAAGGCATGTATCTGAGTTCGGCGTAGGCTCTCACAAGCAAGTAAACAAGGTAGAGGAGGTAGACGCCGCCAACGATGAAGAAAAACACCTTGAAAACCTGCAGCAGATACAGTTGATTATTATCCCCATCATCTGCTGTCTGCAGGGTGAAAATGAAGTGTAATTTCAACATGTTATTGAAAATTACATCATTCTATTTCATGTGTCCACGGAAATGTAAATTTAACAGTTGATGTATTTATGAGAGATTCGGGCACATTTTATGGATTTTTGAAAATAAAATGAGTTTTGAGTTGTCTATCAGATAAAGGCATCTGGCACCTGCATACAGACATTTAACTCTGAGTGCCTACCTTAGGTATCCATTGTCACTGGTTGGATGGAAAACGCCAGATATTTCCTTGCTCTTTGAAAACTAAATATTCAAGTTGAGTTGGTTTGTGGAAGCACTAGTCAAGAACAGCAAGTGAAATGCAGTACAAATGATTCAGCGAAACATCCATACATTGCATGGGACAAAAGCCAATGGTTGTGTAGTCAACTACCATGTCTGGCTTACACGGATGAAGAGACCTACATTCACTGCATGGCCAAGACAACTGTTACACCCACACTCTTCATAGATCTACAACTCTCATTCTGTTTGGCTTGACCCGTGAAAGCCCAGGGCAGGGTGTTTACATGTGAGCAACTATTAAATTCCATGCCATTTCCAGACTTCCTATAAATAATTCAATGCTAAACCCAACATACGTTTGAATACTAGTTACATAAATGCACCCTAAATGTTAAGCTTTATTATATTATACTAGCTTACAGCTACCAATCACACAGGCTGTATTAAGGTGTTCATAAAGAAGAAAACAGCAGCCATAGGGGGAAATGGGTTTGATTTTAAATTATTTCTTAGACACCAATATCCTCTGAAAATCCAAGCCGAGTGGTGCTACATTATTAACAATCCGTGGGTCCTGTTGATCTTTTCACTGATTCCATCTGTAATTCCATGCTTTTCCATGCCTTTGAGAAAATTCAGGCTTTCAAGACCTACATTTTTAATTAATAAAATTCCATGTTATTGAAGGATTTCCACGTCTCCGTACAAATTCTGGTGTCTCACCATGAAGTTGGCCGTGTCTGTCCTGTAGTTGTATGTCGGGTCCTGTAGTTCACTGTACTTCTGCCAGGAGGACAGTGTGACGGCCGTCAGCCAGATCAGGCCAACTATGATCAACTTGGGCAGGTAGAAGGCACAGAAGCGGCGTTTGTTCTAAAACAGCAAACAAGGGAACAATTATAGAAATACCTATATTATATAACAATACGGTTCTCTGTGTATTCGTCTGTTTGTCAGTCTGGGGATACATATCTCCATTAGTTTTGCATGTATGGGGCTGAAATTTTGTGTGACCTAGAGGGCCCATTGGGATGGTTCATAGGTTTAGATTGTTTTTTAAATTTGTACAGGGGTCACAATTCAAAATGGCACTTATCTCTGTCAGTTTTGCATGTATGGGGCTGACATTGTGTGTGTGATCTAGTGGGCTCATTGGAGTGGTTTGTAAATTTAGATTACAACAATTTGTCTGTAGCAGTGGGATGTCACATATGACTGCCTTTTTTCCATGGCAATGCCAGGTAACTTGGCTACCTCCTAGTTATTATTGTATTTCTGTTTCAGTTCATTCTGATTCACTAGAGTTCTTATTAACAACCAAAAATTTAATTACTGAAAGTACTAATGACTTTCAGGTAGAATGACGTTGAAGAAAACAGGGAGTCTCATGGAAGGTGAAGACTTGTAAAATAAGCAAAATCGATAACAAAAAATAAGAACAACATAAGAATGGGAATGATGATTGCGCTTTCTCACCTGTATGTCAACCAAAACGCCATTAGTATTGATAAAGATGTCTAGATAAGATGACAAAATAACCTAGATATAAAGTTATTCTTAATATGTTAGTAAGTACCCTACAGAGTAATTATTTAAATAGTATCGAAAAACATTATTTTTAATGGTACATAGTTTAGTTATTTTTATCAGAAAATCATAATTTTACGATATAGTATAAATTATATATATTCTAACATCTTCTGTGGGTTTTAATGACCCGCAAAAATAATGTTTCCGATATTTGTTTATGACATTGTTATTCAGCATGCCCTGTAAATTGTTTACTATTTTACATAAATTATCATAAAATAAAACAAATTCTTGTATTAATAAACATGAATATATATTAATATCCACAACTGTATTCTGGCTGCAGTAGTTCCATAGAATCCCACCTGGCGCACTCCGTGATAGAGACACAGCCAGAACAGCAGCAAGGTTCCTAGAAATGTTGCCTGGAAGAGGGCATCAAACATTCCTGGCACCCAACTGTTGACCAGGAAAGTAAGAGGAAACAGTGGGTCTGAAAGAGAAATCACATCTCGCTTATACAACACTTTGACACAAGATTTACAGGATAAACATCATATTCTGACTTAAGTATCATTTTTGGATCCCACATTGACAAAAAACCAGGCTATTAGCAACACAGTTAGTCTAATATATTAAGGAGATTTTAATTAACCATAAAGGATGCAGGTGTGAGAAATTTTTTTACAGCACCTAAATCGAAAAAGAATCTGTCAACTGGCAAATTATATTATAAACTGGAAAGAATTGAAATTATAAAATCAACATTCATATAGCATTCTATACACATTATTCATGTAGTATTATATGGCCCTTTACATAATACAATTATTCAAAATAAAAAAATCTTATTTAAAAGAGAAATACCCCTGTACTTACACTTAAAACCAAAAGTGTAAATAAAACAGTAAATATAAAACTATTTAAAATGGTCTGCGTGGTCTTCGTTATAAAAACAAAAAAGTTATAAAATGAACATGCACATTTTACATAAATAAAAAGGTCCGTTCAGCAATGTTAAATCAGTTCAGCAGTCTTGTTTAAATAAAAAAATTCTTAATTAGGTGACTGCTTAAAAGTAGCAATACTGCCAATGTCTCTGAGGCTGGATGGCAGATTGGTCCACAGTTGCGCTGATGTTTTCACGACTGTCTGGTGGCCATATGTGACCTGCCGCAGTGAACCTGAGCGAAGTGGGTTTTAAGTTGCAAAATGGATTTTTGTACGCTTTTGGATTCCACAGATCTTGTGCTTTAGAATGATACGTCATTTGTGGAAACATGTAAAGTAGTTTTTGATTTATTACGAGAATTGAAGCAAATTTTTAAAAACGACGTTTTGAGAAATGAAGTAATTTCGACTCACACTATCTATTGTTCCTTAACCTGTGGGTTCGCAAATGCATGTATTTTATTAGTTAGGGATTATTTGTTGAGGAAAATAAACTGGACATTCAAAGATGTGATTATAATGTATGTTAAAAATTGATGGGACATGACGTAGAGAGCTATTTTTAGCTCGTGTGCAGGATAGGCCTGTGTGACTTAATACTCGGTTGGCTGTGGAAGGTGACGTATGAACATGTAGCAAAGAATACATGAGGTATGACTCACTGTTATAGAGCAGCATAAGTGGAAGTAGAACTGACATCCAGCGTTGTTCCATGGACCAGTCTCGCACAGAGAACCGCCGCAGCGAATGGGCAAACAGCACCTGGCATCACATCAAATTATTTCTAAAATATTGAGTGTGTATAAAAATATTAATATAAGCACGTTATTCTAAAAAAATGGGCCAAGAAGTCCTAAAATCTTTGGACTATGTTGTGAGTTTGTAATTATTGTGATATATGTGATATAAGTAAGTACATTTTTATTTAATATACCATTAGAAAGCAGATACAATAAGCTCTGAAGTTATATTGACAAATTAGTTGTTTACTGTATGTGACATATGGCAAAACATTTCCCAACAAATTAAAATTTGTGTTGTGTTTTGTTACTTTACTTTTCACCAGACATTTTCTCCATGAAGGAGGCAACATATCAATGAGCTAGTTGATTTATACACCATTCTCCCCTGAAAACAATGGTATAAAACTTGTTCATGTCTCTTGGATAATTATCTCATTATGTACAATTGTGTAGTAACACTACAGGGAGCACGGCTAGTGTAGTGGTTAGCACATCCGCCTGGCATGCCAGCACTCTTGAGTCCAAAACCCGGACCAGGGCAGGCATGATATTTGGTGTAAAAACCTGGCTCTCAACATTGGGGACTTTGTATCTTTCGTGACTCGGAGATCACGTTAATGTGGGTCCTGTCTCAGTTTAGGACGTCAAAGAACCACTGAGGACGACATGCACATTGACAGTGACCACCCTCATAAGACCATTACATTGTAACCACAATAATACAGACTAGTCAGTTAATAGAACGTTAAGTTTGTTGCCGCCGAAAATGCATCATGGCGCGAAGTGGGCGAAAATAGGTGCCATTGTCGGTTCATTCCAATTCGAAGCCTTGACCCATCTGTTGACAACTGGAATATTACTTATGGATTTTGAGATTGACCAATCCTTTTGTTTTGATGCACTTCTGAGCTTGGTTTCAAAGGATTTACGCGCAATAGAAGTTATCTTATTATTATTAAAGTACATTTTCACGGATAAATATTGCATCATTTAGCATGCCCGTGCATATTATATCGTCTATCCGCTTATCTGCCTCCCTGTTATCACCAGTATGAAGGAAATTAGAAGTTATCCTTCAAAAATTGTCGAAATTTGATGATGTTTCATTGTTTGCGACTTGTCCGGCATCTTTGATTTAGTGATTTGTGACGTGTTTTCCAATGATGGCAAGATAGTGTCATCATTCAATGTAAAAATTATTGGGGGCCCTGGGGGGCCCTTAGAATGACTGAAGCAAATACAGATTTCTAGTGTATAGTGGCACTACCGCATGGAATGTCACTAGATTAGCGAAAAAATTGGCATTTTGGGAAGCCCTGAGGTGCCCTTAGAACGATTCAATCAAATACAGATTTCTTGTGTATAGTAGCATTACCACATGAAATGTCTTTGCAAAATCACAGAAAAAGTTACTGAAGGGTTTTTGATAAAATAGGCAAAATGTGAAAATTTACAAGTTTGGGGGCCCTGTGCTGGGTTAGAATGATTCAATCAAATACATATTTCTCGTGCATAGTGGCAGTACCCTGAGATATGTCTTTGCAAAATTAAAGAAAAAGTTGCTGAACGTTTCTGAGATATGGCAGCTAACGGTGCACGGCAGACGCTGACTGATGGCATAAGTCCATTACCTTTGGCCCAAAGGACTAAAAAGGTAGCAGGATTAGACAATATGAAGCAACATTAACGAAGGAACAGTATGCACTAGATATCAGAATGTGTTATTTCTCACACAGGGATATAATTGAATGGAAGAAATTATTATTTGCTGATTATATAAATGTTAGCAGGATAACAAAATTAACAAATATTTCACATTGTCAGGTTACATATAGATCCAACAATGTTGGAATATCGTGAAGCGAAAGGATTCCTTGTCCATTTGAAATGTGTTTGTTTTGTTCTGGATGACAATCATGTTAAATATATACCACAATCATGTTAAATATATACCACAATCATGTTAAATATATACCACAATCATTGCTGTTGTTATCGTGTATTACTAATTAACAGCCATATCATTAATTGAATAGGTTGAATTGGCAGTTGGGATAACGTCGATCCTTTAATGAAATTCACCGTTAGAATATTACTTACCAGGCAGTAACACATTGTTTGACATTGGACCAACTACTCCAAGTCTAACAACTCTTTGAAGATCTTACGCTGTCTCTTACTGTTGTATTTAAAAATTCACATTCATAAAATATCTGTCTATCACAATATTTCACATCCACAAGGAGCACAATACTTTGAATTTGGATGAAGAACCAATTTGGATGAAGAACCAATGTTTAACTTTATGTAGCAGGTACTATAGTTAAACACTATAGTTGTCATAGAGCTGCCATACTGTGGCAGGTATTTAATAAAAGGGTATAGTTGACACATTAGCCATCAAGGGATTGAGGTGTCAACCTGGACAGAGTCCTGGCACTGGCTGGTAAAGCCACATGTTGTTACATAGACTCTGCTATTAAAACAGAATTACACCTTTTTAAGGTATGTTACATTATTTACCTTTATGTTATTGTAAACTAAAAGTGCATAGTCTACTTATATGTTATTTTGAAATACATGTTGCGTTTAATTGTTACTTGTTATATTAGTGTTATATAGTCATTGACAATAACTAATTGTCACCTATCAGATATGTCAATAACACTATGTCTACAAGTGTTTTATTTAATATGTTCTGTATTTGATACAAGGCATTGATACAGTTGTAGCAGTTGTTTCTTGTATCTATTGTATTGTACATGTGCTGGGGAGAGTCCTGGCAGTGGCTGGTAAAGCCACATGTTGTTACATACTCTGCTATTAAAACAGCATTACACCTTTTTACAGGTGTGGAGTTGTAGTGATTCTCTCGAACTACCGAACCGAGATTTATATGACTAAAAATATTATTTCTGATTTATTTTTTGGACTTATGAATTCTGCCTTTATTTCACAGAAACGACATGTACAAAACTATATTTTGATATGTTGGATGGTTGACGAGATTATATATATTTTCGACCATCAGTTCTCATTATGTCATCTCTCAGCTGACCCTGGGGAAACCTCCGAGAGATTTCATGAGCTTGTACTAAGAAATGTACACTCCTAGATAAACCATCCACGCAAGCCAAGGTTGGTGACTACGTACACCACCCATGGCAGATCTCCTACGTATTGTATGGAAATTAGCTTAATCAAACCCACGTTTGACTGTGTCACCCTTGAGAACAGTACAGACACGTGTCTGATGCATGCACCAGTTCCAAGACAAAGCCCTCGACTTCCAGGAATCCCAATATAATTACCCATTCAACCATTCTCACGAACTACTGAGCGGTACTGTGTATTCAAATAACTACGTCTATTTCCCAAACTTTCCACCGGAAGCAAGCATTATTACTGACTGAGCTTATCTTCAGAGTCTCGCAAGGTGCTCTGCCAAGGGTACTCACACTGATGTAGAGTTGGTGCACGTGGATAAGATAAACCAAAGGCGATTAATACAGAAAGTACGTACCGTGGAGATGAACGTAAGAAGGAGGAAGACAAAGCGGAACCAGATCTCCAACTGCGTGAAGGCGGGGTTGTATGTCTTGAACTGCAAACACGACTGACCTATCAATCACGTGACCTGTCGCCTAGCAAAAGCTCTGCCATGCCATCATTAAATGGATGCCAAATGCATGGTGTCTTTGTGCTTTCCGTTGCCTCATTCTGAGAATCCTACGTCAAGCAAATTATATATGTTTGTAGACATTGAATGGATATTTGTATGGCTAACCGTTGTATAATGCATAGTCTAATAATAACTGATATCCACAACAAAAGTTCACAGATATTGCCACGTACCTTGAGGGACAAGCACAATGGATATACACATTAAAAATCTGTATATTTTATTTTAAATTTTGTACAAATTTATGAAAATCAAACATATTATATCATGCACATAAATATGACCACAGGAATAAAAATGTTCGGGGAAAAACACATTTTCCAAGTGTGAGAAAAAAGTTTGTGTGTGAGTGCGAGGATATGAGTGGTTTTGTGTGTGGTAATAAGTGTCCACATCACAAGCGTGTGTGCACGCATGCATGCATGCATGCGTACGTGTGTGTGTATAAAAACCTATTAAAGTTATACGTACAAAGAACTGGATGTCACTGATGGTGTACTGCATGTTCTGTAGTTTGCTGAACTGAACTGTGATGATGTATCGCGAGTAGTCGAGAAAGCCAAGATGAAGTAACATCAGATCATCACATTTCTACAACAATGTAACCCATGTTACAATCAACAACCTGTGTATTGCTTAAACTGAGGATTATTTTTAACGTAACGTTCTTAATATTAGAATAAATATGTTGAACATCTACTGCCTGCCAAAATGCATTTAATAAGCCCCTCCAAAAACGTTCATACAAAGATACAAACTGTTTACAAAACATTCAAACAATAAGCACTTGTATTGCAAGAGAAGCAAAGTTAACTGCAAATTCTTTGAAGTTCGATACGATAGGCCTGGTTTCCACAATAAAGACCACAAGTTAGAATAAGTACAACTGAGCAAACATCACGCTACATTAATAATTATCTCCACTGGCTTAATACGATGAATCTGGATAATGAGACCACCACGATCGCTTTAAATCAGATAGTTTTTTGCCAAATGCATGAGATGTCGTAGCTATGATAGGATTTTATAGCAGAAAATTATGAGACTTTGTACTTTAAAAAGAGACAGTCTGTTCGTATTTTTTCAGTTAATGTTTACCATGTTTTTAAGATTTTACTATGTTGAAGGTATACTGCCTGCCATATTGTGTTTAGTAAGCCCGTAACAATGGTCACAATTTGGAAGAACGACTCCAGAGCATGGTCAAATAGTAAACAAAACATCAAATTTCAAAACGACCTTTATTGGCAATACAGCTAAATCGGGCTGAGTTAACTGCAGTGCCCTTTGATGTTCAACAATGACCCATTTTCCCACGCTCCACACAGCAGACTTCCTGTTACAAATTACTACGTCCACAAATTCCAAGTAGAGGAACTGGCTGGCTCCCTTTAACTTTGACCAACTACAGGTGTTCATGAAGTCCGACGACACCGACGCTGTTGATGATGTGAAAATGATGTCAAACGCAAGAGGTGACCTGTATGTTCCAAGGGCATGGACCAACACTTTAAGAACAGTATAACTGTTAATGGCACGCAAGTGTAGAACAATCTCAATCCAGAAATAAGAAACTGTCATTCTGTAAGTGCTTTTAAAGCCTCATATATACACAACACTTTCAACAAGACAACACTGACGCTAAACAAATGAACACTAACAGCGCTTTTTTAGTTTATTTATTGATGCTATAGATTTTACCAATATTCTTTGTGCCAGGGACTAGTGGGTAGTTCTATCCCTGTTTGTGCTGTTCTAAGTTTAAAAATGTCATCTATTAATTCTGTTTTTAATATACTGCTACCGCATTATACAATATTTAGTCTTTTGAATAATTAAATTGTTTGGTAGTTTTATATAATTTTACTTGTACATATCTGTTTTAAACTGATGTCCCTTAGGAAGATAAAATATATATTTGATATGGTTATCACGAATAAAGAATGTTCATTGTTATAATGATCTGCACTTACCTGACTGCACCTGAGTATTCGACTCCTATTGTGTACAATGTTACTGTATACTATTTTACTTCCACTCTCCTCAAGCATGCCACGGATCTTTATACCAACGTCAAACGGCTGCTCAAACTTCCCATCTACAAACATCACATTTATATATAAAACAATACATTTCTGTCTGTCCGTCTGTCTGTTAGTTTTGTCTGTCTGTCTGTCTGTGGACCCATATCTCTGTTAATTTTGCATATATGGGGCAGAAATGTTGTATGTAATCTAGCAGGCCCATTGGGGTGATTTGTAGATATAGATTTAAAAAACATTTGTCTGGGGTGGGAATCTCAGGGTCACAATTTTAAACTGGCAATTATCGCAGTCAGTTTTGTACATACAGTGCTGACATTGTGTGTGTGTGATACAGGGGGCCCACTGGGGTGGTTTGTAGTTTTAGATTAAAAAAAATTAATCTGGTGTGGTGGGGATCTTGGGGGTCACACACACAGGACTGCCTTATTCCCTGGGTAATGCCGGGTAACATGGCTGGTTTCTACATGAATTGTTTCACACGTTACATAAATAACATACTGTCATTGACTCTACTAACAGAATGCACGTCCTCTGGTTGATGCTACACCCACACGTGCAGAAGACAGTTTCCTGACGTATTTGCACCTCACGTATTTGCACCTGACATTTAACCAACATGGTGTCAGTCTGAACAGTTTTTTGCAACGGACGGCATGTTTTGAACGATGGTTGTAAGTTGTGCAAAAAGTCCTCAAGTGATTGGCGGATGGTTTACATAGCTTAGAACATTTGCAAAAAATATGCAAAACATTGTGAACAATCGTCTGATGTTCATGCAATGTGTGGTACAAACTGTTAACCGGTGTGAACCCTTAATCACTGAGCTATTTCAGAAAAGAGAAAGCATTACTTTTATTTACAGGGGTAATGCATTAATCCCCAAAAGTTTGGCACCTGAGATGTAAACTGTCTAAGAGAAAAACTTTAACATGCCCACATACATACTGTAGTTCAATTATATTTATAGTTAGATGCTGCTCGGTGCAAAATGGCTGACCAATGAACTATTACCTGTTGTTAGGACAACAATTATCTGGCGACTGAAAACTAAAAAAGTTGTATCTGAATATGAGAAATTGTAAATGTTTATGACTAGCGTTAGACAAATTATTTCAGAGTCTTTTGGTTGACTTATTGTTGGACAAAAACACGTCGGAGCCGATTTATTAATCAACTTCCTAAGGCATAACTGCTACGTCATTTGGTTACCCTAATTGATGGTCATGTTTATGTTTCCTTTGATAATCATTATAAGGAAACATGACCCAAAAAATTCCCAAACTTCTTTGATCATGTCACTGAAATGCACAACACATTTAATCAAAATCAACTACCTTCAGATCTTACAAAAATGCATGCACGTATGATACCCATCAACATTGACAAAAATAGCCATGTGTCATGCTGCCGTGTGTTGTGGTAAAAAAATTGCATAACAATCCCTCCGTCTATTAAACTTTAAAAAAGTGCATAATTTCAGAGCCAATACATTCTTCCATCAATTTTACTGATATATCTGCTCAAGTCAATCATATTTCTTCAATCCATTAATGGAAAATATAATTTTGATTATATCATAGCAAAAATAAAATATATTAAATCAAAGTAGTGTGTACAACAATACAGAATTACAACAAAGTTGCAGAGAAAATAAACCATTTTAAGAAATAATTATAACAGCAATTAGGTTTACATAAAAAAAATATTTATGCACAAAAAAAGAAGATTATTTTATTATAATAATAATTATAAAATTATTATTATTAATATTATTCAAAATTAATAACTTGTAAGTTACAAGGTCCAACATTCATGTGAAACATGACAGGAATGCAGATCTGACCTGTAATAGGGGAGACCAACTCAGTAGACACCTACCCCCATTGTAGTCAGTGGTGACCCTGGCTACTAGCCACAGCTGTTGGTGATAGGCTGACACTGGAGGTGACTGGAGCACAAAGGGCCCTTTCTGAAACACCAGGCTCCAGTCAACATTTAGCTAATGGGACATAGTCATTAATGTAAATGAACAGATGGAATTGTCTACTGGTTGTGTAAATGCTTGCAGTGAGAATATATTAAAGAATCACTTGTCTAGGTGGTCCATGATTTTTGTGTGTACTTGTACAATCTATGTATATATGTGTGTATGGATGATATGTTCTAGCGCATAGAGTTTTTTGCCTAAAAAGATTTGTGCTATACAAGAGCTATCCATTATTATTTAAACTATTTATATATAAAATGAATGAAAACATAAACAATATAAAATGGGAACTTACAAAGTTGAACCTCTCTATTAAGGTCACTCTCATGACTTGGTCAAAATTACCTGAATAGCAAGGATAAGTGTATTTGCTGAACTAACTGCCTATACTTTACTGTTTCAGTAAAAATCAGAACTGTCCTAAGGTAGATTGTTAACTGAAAGGTGGCTGTATTCCATAGGTGATCGTAAGGCATAGTTTGACTGTATGCTTACATACACACTATCTAAACTTCGCTTTCAAAAGTAATAGCCTAAAGCTCTTACCCTGAGATCTTCCACTTTTGGCACCAACGTTGTTGCGTTTATTTCGGAACCTTCTGTGATGGCTGGACCTGTGGCAAAATGAAGAAATTTACTATTTCGACACGGTGCAAAAACCAAGGGACAATTGGTATAAGATGATGTTTTGGCAGGGTGAATAAAAAAATTCAGTTCACTGCCCTCTCCACTTTACAAGTGTTGATCAGGGCTGTGTAAAATTATATTTTGTAATTGATTACAGACTAAATATTGCAACAAAATACTGCCTTTGAAATTGAATCGGGTTTTAATATCGTGGCATAAGTGTAGTAGATTTCTTTAGTGCAGCTGTAAATAACACAGGAACCAGGACTGTGCCGAATTATTTTGAAATGTACTTCAGTACAAGAGTACTTAAATACTTTGTTAATGAAAAGTACATCATGGTTTTAGGAAACTACTTAAGTTTAGACCAAGTACTTTTCAAAAGTACTTAAGTCAAAGTACAAGTACTTTTTGTGAATGTATAACGGAATAGGGAGTCGGGACTGTTATAAATTTATTTGCAGTTATTATTGTTTGTGAGGGAGTTACCCTGAGTATTATAAGAGAATTATCAGGTGCATGCCTTTATAAAAGTACTGATGTATGACCTCCATCATCAGTGTTTCAATGCCTCTATTGCCTTGTCACTGGCTTTGTACAGAAGCCCAGTTATGCATGCATAGGGCCACTGGGGATTGGGAGGTGACCGAATTATTGATTTGATATTACATTATCACAATTCAAAAGTACTTAAAAGTACTTAAAGGTACATGAAATTTAAGTACTTTTGGAATGTACATAAGTACAAGTAAAAGTACTCAAAAATGTACTTCAGTACAAAAGTACTTAAGTACAAAGTACTTCGGCACAGCCCTGACAGGAACAATGTGCATTTATAAGATCATGATGAATGCGTGAAACTGGGCTAAGGGAACTGAGTGTGTAGGTGTGTAGCACTGTATATACTTCACACGGGTCACTTGAGCGAAATTAGAATCATTTTCTCACGATAAGTGTTGCATGGCTGAAGGCTTCCCAACAAAGTATAGTGTGTCTGTAAATAAATAACCCTGGCTAGGTATAAAGTGTAGGCATATAGCAGTTGAAAGGGGTGGACTCCGAAGTTCACAAGGTCCATTAATTAGTGTTTCACATTGGTTTAAACCATCACCCACCCGCACCAAAACCGTAAACACGATGTGTGCTACGTAAGATTTTGAGATAAAATAGCTTCAACAAACCATACACAGTCAATATTTAGCTGCCAGGTTCATATTACATGACATATATGATAGCTGGTTCTGATAAATGCATCTGTTCCACTCGGTAGGTAGCACCACTGTTGCAATTGATTTCCTCCGTGATATGCAGGGGGGACTTATGTGACCATTCCAACTCCCCTAAGGGATCATCTCAGAACCACTAAGCCTTAAGGGATCATCCCAGAACCACTAAGCCTTAAGGGATCATCTCAGAACCATTAAGCCTTAAGGGATCATCTCCGAACCACTAAGTCTTAAGGGATCATCTCAGAACATTAATGTCCGATATCATACAAAATTACTTTCATCTGGCCTCAGCCCCACCCCGTTCAGATGAAAGTTTGTAAACACTGATATGGTGATATCAATATATTAACAATAAAATAAAATGTCAGTCAGAAGAATAAACTAACGACCTCCGACATGACACTACCTCTGACCACCCTCTCCCCCCAAAAAATAATTTAATCTGATATTGGACATTGACATTCTGAGATGATCCCTAAGTACATTCCCGCCACTTACCTGTGAGGCCTATGAGAACTGTGATCCCGAAACAGAGGAAGAAGGTGGCAAAGACAAGAACAAAGTGACGCTTGCTCAGTGTATACAGACGCATCTGGACCGACCTGGAGAAACGAACCCTGTTTAGCTCGAGCAAACAATGATTAAAATAAAGCAAACTGACTGAGAATAAGAATATATTTGACCCGCCAGATTGAACCTGGTATTAAGTTGCATGGATCTATTTTGGACTTGAGCTAAAAAATAGCTGTCTAAGTCATGTTCCATAAATTTTTTTATTTTGGCAGAAATGTTTACGTTATAATCTCATGTTTCAATGTCCCGTTTATTTTCCTCAACAAACAATCCAAAACTAGTAAAATACATACTTTTACAAACCCATAGATTAATAAACAATATCACAATATCGGTTAAAATTACCTAAATTCTTAAAATATAACAATTTTAAAGTTTGCTTAAATTTTTGGCAATAAATCAAAAACTACTGAAGATATTTAAACAAATGAGGTATCATTTGAAAGCATATGATCTGTGGAATCCAAAAAGGTAGAAAATTCAATTTCACAATTTTGTGAGTTACCGTAATCACCCGCGTAAACGCCCTTGCTCGCGTAAATGCCCACCCCGCTCTTGGCCAGAATTTTTTATAAACGCCCCCCCCGACCCATTTTGGATTAATTATTTGTCAGTAATAATATTTCAATGTCGGGAGGCCAGATGTACAGTCTTGTATTCGAGCAAATGCTCCAATGACGTAACGAAATGCCCTGATTTCGTGCTGTTAATTGGTTGTTGCGTATTCGGTAGAACTCGGATTGAATAATTAATCGTTGGCGATCTAATTCATGTGCCATTGTTCTAAAAATAACTTGCATGCTAACTGGCTGCTGCACTGATGTCAATCATGATAGCATATATACTAGTCTCAAAAATTTAAGATTCGAACAGAAATTTTAGATTTTTCAAACAAACTTATCGCATTGGAGATTTTTCATATTCATGCCAATGAACAGTTAGTGTGACTTATTATTAAATGAGTGATGTTGTTAAGACACAAATAAGATATGTGGGAGCCCAAGACATTGCTTTAAAGTAACATGTACGGTATATGCAACCCCTCGGAATAGCTGAATCTTTTATTTTTGTGAGTGGTATAGGTGTACAGGAGTTGCAACAGTGCACTCAGTGCACACGGCAATCATCTGTGCACTCAGTGCACACGGCAATCATCTGTGCACTCAGTGCACACGGCAATCATCCGCCGCAATGTAAATATCGCATGATCGGGCTTACGTGGAAACTACTAATCAAATTTACTAATGTGCTAATCAAATCATATAATGATTAGCAGTAATTGCTAACCATTTTTTCAGTAAAAATTATTCCCTGCTGACACACAATAAGCATATACACATGGGGCTACATGTAATGAAGACTGATGATGGATGAATGACAGGCACGACACTGAATCTATCTCACGATGATAATATCACAATATTGCGGCCCAAAATTATACCCTATTCTCTTTATGCCACCTTTCCAAATGCCCCCCATCTAAATGCCCATGCTCGTGTAAATGCCCACCCCCCTCTGCAAGATTTTCCCAATTTAAACACCCTGGGTATTTACGCGGGCGATTACGGTAACACCCACTTTACTGCAACATGTCATATATATATATGACATGTTGTTTATATATATATTTATATATATATATATATATATATATAAACGTACTTGCAGACAAACTACATAGAACAGGCAGATTACCAGAAAAAGAATTATAATTTAGCCACGCAGATAAAGCTTGACACATTTTAAAACACAATGATATGACACACATAAAACATATGTTTACATGTAAAATTTGTGGTCACCTGATTTCAGGAAAGGTTTGAGACAAGGAACATGTACATAATTTGCATAATATTTGTATATATATATATACACAGTACATAGTTTTGCTCTCCAAATTGTAATACATTTGAGTAGGCAAAACACAACCATCGGAAACACAGAAACTGTTGATTGTTTTTAATTTGTCACCTATGCACACACGCACGCACGTGCGCACGCACACTCTTTCTCACATACACACACACACACGCACAATATTGGTAGAAAGACAATTACATTTTGTAAAGATTTTCATTGGAATGAAAATTAGTATTTTTATGCTAATAAAATTATCTCTTTGGAATTGAGGAATTCAAGTAGACAGACAACATTTTATTCTTCAAACACAGAACAATCATGTATTGAACTTTCTATGACACAGCAGGCACGACAGAATATCAATAACAACTCACAAGAGTCACATGGACGTTTCACAGTATCAGTGGTGGAATTATTGACTACAATTACATGTGTTACCTATGACATAACACAGCTGTAAGCCTCACTTGAGAACTCACAGGATTATATTAGAACTCTATAGTTGGCGGCAGTTGGGTCTTGGAAATCACCAAATGTCAATTCTGCCACACAATGAAAGTAGCGGTTGTTAGCCAATGTGTAACAAAGTCCTGTTGTATTCAGCAGCCCTGGAATTTACAGCTATAATCTACTGTAGTTAATGCACTCACATGTAATGTGCTGGTCATGCATATAAAATGTAATTTTAACAAAATATCTTGTGTAAGACATCCATTTCAAATCTCAAGCACTTACTTCTTACATTTTGTGCAAACAAATTGTTACGAAAACTTGTTTTGAGTAAGTACTTATGATAACAGAAAAACAAACAATGAAAATCTGGTTCATGTAAAGATGCGAACGTCATGTATAAGGCAAGATGATGAAAAAAATATCTGACTAGTATGCAAAGTTGTGTTTTATTTGTTTATTTTAATCACAGAAATGTTGCATGTTGTATTATTATTACATATATAAATACAAATGTTGAGATGACAAAAAACCTTTTTCGACTAGTCAACTTTGATGATGCAACAGCCAAATTAAATGAATTGGAAAAATGTAACATCTAGTGGTTTTATGGTACAAACATACCTGTATATAATGCAATAAAAGTGTTGCTGTACTGGTTGTTATAGTTTGGGTAAAAGTTTCAACTTAAAGTTCTCAGAATTGCCCATATGTTTTTATCAACCTGACTTTTGATAGTTTAATAGAATAAAACACACTTCCTCTTCACTGCTTCCATTGATGTTTTCAATAAATTATATGTAAGTTTTTACACATTCAGTAAGATATCTAGGGCATGAGATCAAGTTTGAGATATTAATGAAGCTGATTTTGTTATGCAGCATAGTTAACAGGTCCACAAATACACCTGTCCTGTATTAAATTACATCAACGGCACATCGCGTTTGAGTCTGGTTCATAAAAAATTTCTCTATTGTTATTCATGTGGTGCTGACTAACTTTCAAGAGAACGTATACTTACATAAAATTACTTTAACTGGTTAAATTATTAACCCTAAATGTATGGGTTTATAATTAAAGCCAGTTACTGAGTAAAGATTACCTAAATTTCCATCTGTGTGTACAGTTCTGTTATCTACATGTGATTCAATAAATGTACGATTTGGCTGACACCAATGGAAGGTTCTGCCCACTTCACAAAAATCTGTGATGCAGTGTCGAATGTTTTGGCCCATATGGTAACGGAAATTCAAAGCAGTGGAAATGTAGGAATGGTCGATTCAGCCCACGTTGCGTATTGAGTTAAAAATGAGTACAGTAAACCTCGCCTAAGTCGGATTCAATCGGACCGAGTGATTTAATCCGAGTTACGCGAAAATCCGACTTTACCGAAGATGATATATCTCAGCACTAACACCAAAGGCCGCCTTTTAAAAGCCCTTAGATACATATGAATAACGCTTGAAAGGTGACTGGAAACTGTAGTAATTATACATATGTTGATGTGCACAAGCAACACAAACATTACATTACTATTACTACACTATTAGAATAGTTCTTTGCTTCATTTTGGCATGAATCTCTATCGTTATAGAATTAATAATTATTATTGACTACGTCAGTCATTTTGCTCTACATAAGTCTTTGTTGCGACAATCTCATGAGAATGGCTTCGGACTTGTCGGTCAACTCTTTGATCTCACTGTTGCCGAGCGTTGAGTGTCACTAAGTTTTGATATCTTATTTTCACACACCGAAACTTCTGCGCCTTTGTCATCGCTCAGTAAATCATCCATCATACATACAGCATCTCTATACACCTTGCGGAGTTTGTTCCATACGTCGCCATCGTCTTGACATTGAACACCTTTGATGACTAACACTTTTGTAGCAGCTTAGAATTGTTTCCGGTTTCACTTTGTTCCACGCTAACTTCAGGGCAATGACAGCTTCCAAAATAATAATTTCTTGAGAAACTGCTGTGACTCCTTCTGATGCCTCTAGTCTCCTGGTGGTTAGGATGTACAGGTAATGGAACGATACAGTGTCTAAGAATAAATATTATCCGGTTATTATAATTAGGGAAACATTTTCCAATTATTACACAAGCACTTACAATACAATTACAGTCGATTCCCCAGGGAGAATATGCAAGTAGAAATAGTGGTTGCAAGTCAGAATATCGATGTAAGTCGACAAGAATTAATATTACCCGATTACTATAATTAGCGAAACATTTCCCATTTACCCACAGTATGTTTTGTCGGATGTCAGATTTGTCAAAAGAATCAGGACGGACTTGGAACATTTGCATGGCGTTAGTTACATAATTTCATAAATGGTTCATTTGGCCCATGCGAGTGCAAACGGATGGTTTGGCCCACGGGCATAGGGCCAAACCCATCGTGGGCCGAAACATGTGGCATACACACACATGTACCACATACACAGCAGTGTTTCCCCTGGTATATGACAAGCGAAGCGGACCGCCTCGCCGTTTTTCTGTGCCGCCTCGCCCAAAATTTGCCGAAATTGCCGCCTTGTAGCTATTTTGTACACCCATTTTTTTCGTTTTTTCGCGATATATTCAGCGCCGGCGAGCGGCGCGAAATGTCACCACAAAGTCACTTATATTCATGCAAAATTGCGGATTTGTAGCCACATCGTTTAGTCGTCTTAACAATAACGTCGCTCAGAGCGGTTAGGATTTAACTCCATTGGACAACGTGAAAGATATCGTTTGTCAGTTGTCATGTAAAATGGCGCCCAAACGGTAACTTGCGTCTTGGTTTATGATGGTAGTGAGAGTGAAAACCGTGCAGGCTGATACCACACAGCGTGCGTAAAATGAGAGCTATTATGCTATAGCAGCGTATGTTTATACAAACCAGGGCGCTATTTATGCCTCAAATGGGCGTAAGATGCAATATTCTTAAAGGTAAATATGCCTAGGATAATGTTGAATGATGGAACTATCTCACTGATGTATCAAAGTTATGCAAAACTCAAGTTATAACGACAAAATCAATTCAAGGTGGGTCTGGATTCGACGCAAATGCCCACAGTGTCAGTGACAAGTCTATTCAATTAATGTTCTATGCCGGTTTTTTTAAAGCAAAATAAGGAATGTGATTCGTAAGATATCTTTGCGCTAAATATATAATACATATTCGGGCAAAATTGTGCAAATAAACGATTGGGAAAGTTGATTTGAGTGAAGTATTTACTTATAAACTACCGAAGTTCACATCTCATAAAAGACGCCTACTGCCCAAAACCGTGTGTACTAATGGGTTATCAATAACTTGGGTTAGACAATGATATGGTTGCACAGAAATTGGATATACTAAACAACTTATCCTGTTTTATAAAAAGGACACAATTTGAGAAACGTTCTTGCGATTAATAGAAACATACTTTTGTGGCATTACAGAAATTAATGTTTAATTAATTGCATAGCATGCTAGCAGCAAATAAAATATAATCTTTGTAACATAAACCTCCAATTTACCATAATATTATGATATTATAATCATTTAAAGGTCATGATGAAAGAGTCTTCAGATGATACCCCTGGATGCTTCCCAGAGAAGTCGAGATGGTGTTCGACTGAACAGATCTGCCAGGGAGTAAAGTGTAAAGTGCTTTCAGCAGTCCTGCGCTTTACAAGAACTTACCTTTTATTTTTTTACTGACTGTCAGCGTGGTAACAAGGCCAAGGGTTAGTGCAAAAAAACCGCTCGTACAAGCACGTATACTATATAGGCCGGTGCTATTGGTCCGGACCCGGACATACTGTAAAGTAGCTATAGCTCCGGCACTTCATTTGCGCATGCGCAATGCGAAACTACCGGTAAACAATTGCAACAGTGCCGACTACCGGACAGTGATTGTACCTCCGGCAGACTGCCGGAAACCGTATAAATCGACTACAGCTCCGGCACTGATTGTCGGACGCCGTACGAACCTGCTATAGCTCAGGCACTAATTGACTGCCGGACGCCGTGCGAATCTACTATAGGTCCGGCATTGATTGACTGCCGGACGTATCTACTATACAGTACAGGACGCTAGTACAGTTCAGGCACTGCCTGCCGGACGCCGTTTGGTTTGGCTATAGCTCCGGCGATATATAACTACAATATAATTAACAGTAATAGTGGCTCTGCTAATACTACGTCTAAGAGGACACCGTAAGATAATTCGCTATATGGGTGATTCCATGTGAACGCAACAAAAGTTCCTGAAATTTGTCCCCCACATCTCTTAGATTTTTGAATAAATCAGTTTGGTGAAAGTCTTTGGTAAGAAAAGCAAGAATCCAAAATTTGAACAAAATCACTCCAAGTTAAGACACATCTCACGAGGCCTCGAAGCGACTACAAAA